>CM067372.1:162384006-162394006 GCA_034401795.1 Chaetoderma sp. LZ-2023a | reverse complement strand
TCAACATATTAAACAGCATGTTTATTAAATAGCAAAGAATTACGAAACCATACAATTCATACAACGTGTCGGACTGTTCGAGATTTTTTGACGGTCTATATGGAACCCTTTGTGACGTAATGATTGTGACGTCATTATACACGCACTGAGCTGATTATGACGTCATACTAGGTCATATGATGGATGGATACTTTGGAAAGGTGAATTGAATGATGACGGTACCTCCCTCGTGGAACTGAGAAGAGAAAGAATGGTAGAATCTTGGGTTCCCTCCCGTCTGCAGCTCTACCGACATTGGAACGCGCTGTGTAACAGCGAATATCGCCTTCCAGTACTTTTGGTAGTTGTGAATTTGTGGCTCTAAAATCCCCATAAAAATCAAGATGCAGCTATACGATGCAACATGTGTTTCCATAACGCTATTCAAAAGCAACAGCTGACCACCTCAAAGGCACTCTTGAACACACTTGACGCATGACACCACAAACGTCTGCGAACTATTACAAAATATCGCTAGCAACGCCGTCTAATATAACATGCATCACTCTAAAAACTGTGGAACGCAGATGATATCGCGAGTGAAGTAAGTGACGGTACACGATATTACCAGTGACAATATCACGATATGTAGTGTATACGATCTGATCGCAATAAATCAATATATCGTATGCCCCGATATTCTATCCGTATCTGTATAGTACTGCGCTCCACCTATCTTAATCCGTATGCAGTACTGCGCACGGTTAAGGTTGGCGCGGGGGGTGCGGATGGTCGCGCGCCAATACACTCCGAGTCGGACTAGATTTGCCTAATACGGAAACTGTTACACTGTAGCTGCCTCTTATTATGAATGAACCTTTCCATTTTTAGCTATGACCCGTCCATCTCTAGTTAAGCTCCACCCACACCTCGCTCGTGTTGGGATTGATCGGTCCCACAACTATCTGACTATCAAATTCCAGAAAACTATACAGGTAAGCTATTGGATATTTTGAAAATATTCAACAGCATGTTTATTAAATAGTAGAGACATACAATTCACACATGTTGGACTATTCAGAGTTAAAGACGGGCCAACTAGAATAATTTATGACATAATGATTATGACGTCAGCATACACGTCACTTAACTGATTATGATGTCAGATGGTAGATGGATACTCTGGAAAGGTGAATTCCATTCTTTTATTTTTCTTTGGAAACGAATGTTTGAACCTGCCCTCTTGTGCTTGTTTCAATATAAGGACCCGTTTTCGCGACTGAATTAGTTCGTCTTTGACGGACGCGGTCCGTGGTTCATGCGTTTTGGCGTTTCGGAAATTGAAGATCTACTGACTTGGTTCGTCGAACCAGTGACAGAGTTTTGATCTCTGTTCGTTGTAACCAATGGTTACTGGTTCCTAAATTTCAAGATGGCGGCGCCCAGCTAAATTTTACAAGTTATTTTAATGACAAGATCTCATCAATACTTTTAGTGTATGCGGTCGTCTGCGATTTACATAGACTGAAATTAAAGTCTAAAACGAATTACGATCAACTTAGTTGCTACAGTCAACGCAATCTAGAATGGTTGTGGGTTCAGAACATTGCCACGAAATTGCAATCAGCAAGCATCGTCAATTTGCATAAATGCCGTTTTGGCGTTTCTGGTTCGTGGTTCGTGGTCAGTGGTTCCTGGTTCCTGGGTCACTCGCGAAAACGAGCTCATAGTCAGTAATCAGCAGGCTTTAAAGGCGACCAGGTCATGTAACAGCTTATGCATCATCACCGAACTTGTGCCACGTCTTCTGTCACTTAGATGGCTCCAATTCACATTTCCAGTTTATCTATCCATCACATGACGTCATAATCAACTACGTGACGTGTAGAATGACATCATAATGAATTATGTCCTTATGATATTATGAATGGCGTAGATAAGTACGTCATGAGCGCATTTACCATTTAATAAATAGGCTGTTGATTATTTTGAAACTAATATGACTGGGCGCTTTTGCTGCCATATGCAGCAACAGCGCCCAGCCAAATTAGTCGCAAAATATTCAACAGCTTACCTGTATAATTTTCAGGAAATTGATAGTTAGAGCATTCGGGGATCGATCAATCCCAGCACGGCGAAGTGTGGTTGGAGCTTAGCTAGAGATGGGCGGGGCATAGCTAAAACTGGAAAGGTTCATTCGGTTCATTTAATATGGCGCTAACGCTGCTATGCCTGGAATAGTCACTGCACACAAAACCAGCTCCTCAACGCGAACCATTTATAACAATGTGGAATCTCGCCAGAGCCGGATTACACTTATTTGGAGTCCATGGTTAATTCAGGAATCCATTTCCTCACTCAATCATATGACGTCATAATCAGCAACGCGATGTGTATGTTGGAGTCATAATCATGACGTCATGAATGATTCGATTAAGCCCGTCTTTAACGCTTAATAGTCCGACACGTTGTACGAATTGTATGTCTTTACTATTTAATAAATATTGTGTTGAATATTTTGAATATAGGCAGCAACAGCGCCCAGCTAAATTAATTTCAAAATATTTAACAGCTTACCTGTATAGAAGGGAATGGTTGCTGCTACCGCTGCAATTATATTACATTCGCTACGTAATTGATTAAAAAATATTCAGCATCTTATATTATATATCATGACTATAAAAGTGAGATACTGGGATTCCAGGTTCCAAAAAGGTAAAATGCGATAGTTGTTTTGGTTTGGAAGCCCGTATTCTGAGGTTCCGGGGATGTAGCCGTGTTAGACATTGCTTTAATCCGGCTCTGAGTCTTTCCTTAGATATGGCTCGCAGCTTGTTGCCGAATATTCCAAGATAGATCTAACTAAGGACTTGAACGCCGTTGCTTTTAGTTCTCACGGGCACTGTTCTGGTTCACCTCTGGAATTCAAGAGCCCCATTGTCTCTTGCTAGGCTTGCGCGATTATGTGATTAAATCGAAAATCGCGATTATTTTTTAAATCGTGAATATATATGATTAAAAACTAATTAATCGAGTAATCATGAATAATTCTACAGCATCAAATATTTCAAAACCTACCTTTTAATTACTCTTTAATGCGATCGGTCACGGAAATTTAAATTTTGCTCAGCGAATGCATGTCCATTTGTAGGCCAAGAGACTCTTTTTGAAAATGTATCACTGGAATGACTGGCTCGAGAATCGAGACAGACATTCCAGTAACACGTTTTCAAAAATAGCCTTCTTTTGGCCTGCAAATCGACCTTTATCAACGCCATTGCAGCTTTCGTTATTGATATGCGTTTTAGCTTTTATAAATGGGTAATTTGTACTCAAGCTGATTAATCGAGTAATCGCGATTATTATTAAATAATCGATTGTGATTACTGAAAGCAATAATCGCGTCCTGTTTCAGTTTCACGTTTCGTTATCTCACTCAGGCCATTGCAAAACTAAAGATTGCTAGCCTGGATTGAAACGCATAGTTATAATAATGTCAATGATACTGATTTCAGTCAAGGTGATTTCAAAATAGCTATCGTGTTTGATATTTTTTGCCTCGCAAGGTAAAAATATCAACGTGCGCGGGCGGACATGTGCTCAGCTGCAGAAATCAACTGACCAATAAAAACGCATGGTTTGTCCACGTGATTGCTTGAAATTTAAATTGTATATTTTTGGAGTTTTAATTTGCGCACCTCAATGTAATGAAGCGAAATTAATCTTGACATATGATGATCTCATTCCGTATGAATTATTATATATATTTTTAATTGCGAAATTGAAACTAGCTGAGCAGCACATTCCTCGTAGTGTGTGGCGAGACGCTCTAAGAGTTATAGGCAAAAATTTCGCGAGGGCGGGTAGCTCAGCTAGATTGTCCCGTGTGCGCTAGGCATAAATCTGACATATGTCCTACAGCTGAGAGATATTCTTGATCGAGACGCCAAATAAATATCTTCCAGGGACGGGTTCGGAGTACTTCCATTGTACTAACATACGCCCACTCACATCGCTTCGCGGGCGATACGAGAGCGTTAGTGGGAGGGCAATACCGTGCGATAGGACGATGGAGTACTTCCGACTCAGGATAGTCTCAAGCCGACACCCTGACACAGCACAATATAATTCACCATTCCAGAGTATCCATCTATCGTCTGACGTCATATGATGTCATAATCAGCTAAGCGGGGTGTAGGATGACGTCATAATCACTACGTCATAAATGATTCTATATGGTCCGTCTTTAACTCTTAATAGTCCGAAACGTTGTACGAATTGTCTACTGTCGATTAAGCAAAAGCCTTTCTACCACATTCATTGCGACTTTTGCTGAATGCTTTGTTTGTTGGAACAGACAAAGGCTCAAAGGTATGTTCCTTGCCCTGTAGGTGGGGCTTAGAATACACCTTCCGTATCCTCTGCGTGTCGTAAGAGGCGACTAAAGGAGGTAAGGGTGAGGTAACCCTAACAGAAACCTCGAGTGCTGAAGACGGAGGTTCCAGGCCGCACGCGCACTCTAATAAACCATGGATCCACGCACTTAACGCTTATGATCATGTCGATAGTCACTTACAGGACTGGCGGTATGATCAGCGAACGAAAAGAAGAAGAAAGGTATGTTCCTTTGGACAGGCTTTCATGCAGGCTACATGTCCCAGAAATATCATAGCTCCGTTGCAGTTAGGTCTGGCTGTTCAGATGCATTCTCATTTCGCATCCAGGTTCCTCATCGAAACATTGAACAAACTTGGGTTTTGTAGTTCATATTCTGAAGTACAGAGGTTTGAACGATGTGCAACAAATGAATAAGGAATCAAAAATTTCCGGTCCGTTTCCAGGACGATTTATGTTATGCGTGGCAGGCAATGTTGACCATGATAGTAGAACACTCGATGACTGTGGTACCTTTCATGGCATGGGCATAATAGCAATCGTGACGCCCAAAATTGGTTTTGCTTCAGTGCGCATAGATGTGATTGTAGATGACATACCTGCAGTTAGACGTATTAATATACAGTCGTTCACAGCAAGTAGTGACGGACTGGAAAGTTTTAAATATGAAAGCATGACGCCATCAGCAGAAAACAATGACCCATTTTAGTGGACCTTCTTTGGAATACGTATTTGTCACTTCGCTCTCCTATGCCGGTATGGTCTAGTTATATGCAATCAAAATACATGGGGACAAACCCGGGACAAGCATCTATGATATCCCTCCCAATGATCAATATGAATCCAAGTGACATGACTTATGTCATCTCCACTCTGAATTTCATATCGGAACATGCCAGGCGTCATGAAGTAACCATTGATTGTAACGGACTATCCACGGGAGCACTTTCAAGAATTGACATGGCTTTCCACCACACCAGCTGGTCAATGGTTGGGTGGCTTTCATATTGTAATGAGCTTTCTTGGGAGCATCGGACACTTGATGGCAGGGACAGGTCGCCAAGACCTTTTGGAGGCGGTTTTTGCTGGAAACACAGTTTGCCACGTACTGAGTGGCAAACCGGTGAGAAGAGCTCTCCGTGACCACCTCTTTATTGATGTTGTCATTCACACACTTTTACTGTGTAAAATCTTTCACCAAAATTGCCTCTGCTATCCCAAGATAAAGGGACAGAGGAAACAGGCATTGAAAGTGGAAATAACACTATCCCAGAGGAACTTGATGCACTAGCGACGATGACGATGACCTCATGTTAGGCAAAATTATTCTCCAAAAGTAGAGTCATCAGTAGAGTTGCGGTCTTATCACAGGAAACTTCAAACAGAGATGGCAACTATGTCGTCAGAATATTTCACTGCCAAGTTATAGGTAAATTATATGGAGATGATCACCATTGTGTGTGACTTTATCAGATCTTACCGAACGGCTGATTGGTTCCTTCATCTTGAAGTTATGCAAGCCATGTTGCCATACCCGGCAGCATTCGGTCACAATGTGTACACAAAATCAGTGTACCGCTACCTCCAGAAAATGAGACGGTTGCATGAAACACACCCTCAGGTTACATGCAATTCTCCCAGGGAATACATGTGGCTCGGAGGTTGGGCCGTTTTGGGCTGGATTATCGCCAGATCTTGTGATTAAACAGGTTCTAATGAGGAGTCCTAAGATGAGTGGTGGCCTCACCAGAGGTAGGGACATGACTGAAACACAGCGAATAGTTTGGTGTTTGTCAAGACCAGCGTATACGGAAGTTAATGTTGCCATGGAGCAGCTCACATCAGTCACATATGACACAAGTGAGCAACATAAAGATTTATCGCTAGCTAGGCAAACTAGGGGCACTGCTGATACTAGAAAACTTATGACCTTCACTGAATGGCGGTCACCATTTGACACAAGTCCATCACTTCGGAACATAGTTAATGGCATTGCAGCCGGAGCACACGTAAACGTAGGGCCCATATAACGCAAAGCAAATCGGAAATGTCATTCTTAATGAAATAGATTGGCAACCCGTTCACATGCATTCCTTCAGGAGAAAGAAACAGGCTATAACATTTGAATCCAAGGCTGCTGTCAAGACTGGCAGTGATATGGTCCAGATAGATCCCTTATTTTTGTTTCAAAGGTTAATCATCACAGGATCTCAGACAAACGATCTGTCAAATGATCTGACCTATGAATTCTGTAGTTACCCTTCAGCATTGTTCGCAGTAAAGGACAGTCTTTTAGAAGCCATAAAACCATAGCTAGCAAAATCGATCTAGTCTGCAGTACCACCAGAACCGACACAAAGTCATACGTTCAAATATATACATGATGGTGGCGCTCTCCTCCACCGTATTCCATGACAAGTGGGTAGCATGTATGGCAAAATATTGCAAGACTATAGCAACTATGTGACAACATACTATGGTCAATCAGTGGTTGTTTTTTATGGCTACGAGACATATCCGTCAACAAAAGACAATACCCATATACGCAGGCCAGGGTGTGATGGTAATAACGTGACTGTTAGTCCATCCATGTAACTGCAGTTGAACAAGAAAGAATTTCTCCCCAATAGTGAAAATAAACAACGATTCCTCACATTACTGGGTGAAAAGCTAGCTCAGTGTGATTGTGAGGTAGCACATGCCAAAGGAGACGCCGATATATTAATCGTGCAAACTGCAATTAATGTTTCAAAGATATGTGAAGCAGTACTGGTCGGGAATGACACCGACCTGCTTATTCTCCTCATACATCATGCTGGGAGGAACAAGCGTGATATTTACTTCCGTCCTGAACCAAAGGAAGGAGCACCTCCAAAATGTATAAGTGTGAATTCCATCAGGCGTACACTAGGAAAGAGCGTTTACGAGAATATTCTTTTTGTACACCCTTTTCTCGGATGCGATACAACGTCGAGAATATTTGGTATAGGCAAATCCGTCGGACTGAGACTCGTGAATGACAACAAGGTATTCCGTGACCAGGCCAAAGTATTTGAAAGTGAAGCATCATCGAAGAATGATCTCATATCTGCTGGTGAGAAGGCCATGGATATTCTGTATAAAGGAACAGAAAATGACAATCTTTACATGATAAGGTATCTACGATTCCAGGAGCTTGTAACAATCAGTAAAAATGCCATCTACCCAAACATGTTACCACCAACATCTGCGGCGATGAAGTACCAACACTTCCGTGTGTTCCATGGGGAATGTCTTGAATGCTAAGGAATGAGGTTGGAAGATTTCAGAAGGTAAAATGATACCAGTACAGTCTGACTTGGATCATTCCCCGCAGTTCCTGCTTGAACTTGTGAGATGCACCTGCAGATCGGGCTGTGGTACTATGCGATACGGATCTCGTCGGCATGAACTTAATTGTTAGTCTGCTTGTTCTGGGTGCAGGGGAATTTATCAAAACATGTCAAATGATGACCTGGATGAAAATGAAAATTAAATGAATGTAGAAATCATTTCAAACATCGCATTTTAGTGTCACCTATTATTTAGACTGGTGGCCATATTGAACTATGACGTCATAGAGTGGGAATATTGTGATAACGACATTTTTCTCTGGTAGATTGGTGGCATATTTATATCTGTTTGTAACACATTTATGTGGTCTAAAATGGACCGTTATCGTGATACACGTTTTATTGTATTCGATTGGCGGCCATCTTGGTATCCATCTTGAATTTAACATGTTCCACTCAAAAGATTTTACTAGATGTTTAAGATATCATTTCCACACCCGAAAGAAAACAAGTAAAAGTGGTTTCCTTTCTGTTACAATTAGTGGTGGGTCAAACCTTATTTTGACTGGACTACTAGCTTGATAGCGGAGCTAGTCATTCCAGGGGAACATTTAAAAAAGATTATCTTCTCCTGGCATGCAAATGGACATTCAATAAGCAAATATCTTTATATTCTTGACCAGATTTATCTATTAACCCTTTCACCCCTCGAATTTATTCAAGAAAATTTCAACTTTCTCATAGAAAATGTCCATTTGCAGACGATGAAAAGACAATTTTTGAATATTTACCACTGGAATGACTGGCTCGGTTACCGAGCAAGTCATTCTAGTGGTAAATTTTAAAAAATAGTCCTCTTATGATCTGCAAATGGACATTTCTCAATACCACTGCAGGAGTCGTTTTTGGCTGATATGGATGTTAAAGGGTTAAGCTCTCTACCGCTCTACTACTCACCGAATACGGCACATAGAATAACTGATATCCAGTTGTGTTCTGTCAACATTTTGGAGAATGTTTTACATCAGAAACTATCTGGTATAAGAGAATCGCTTCTGAACTCCATCTTCGTGTGTACTCTTAAATCTCATTCCGTTTCTTACCGCCGTGTAGCTATGAAAATGTAATTAATTACCAATTACGTCTTTAATGTTGAAAGCATGCCAACACCTGGCATCTGCAATGGTCTTCATTAAGCTTGCATATTCACAGCAAACTATCTGAAAATAAAATGGTTTAAATTGTACAATTTAGAGGCTTAAATTGTAGGCCTAGATGTAATGAAACGAAATTAATCTTAACATATGATGATTTCATTTCATATAAATTTATATAATGTTTAAAGATGTGAATTTGAATTAGAGACACAACTTAAAAATTATATTAATTTATATGGAATGAAATCATCATATGTTAAGATTTATTTCGTTTCATTACATCCAGGCCCACAATTTACGCCTCTAAAAGTACACAATTTAAACAGTTTTATTTCCAAGCGTTCTGGTGTGAATATACACCTTTAAAGATGCATATTCACACCAGAATGCTTGAAAATAAAAATTGTTAAAATTGTTTTCTTTTATAGGCTTAAATTATGTGTCTGTATGCAATGAAACGAAATAAATCTTAACATATGATGATTCCATTCCATATAAATTATTATAATTTTTTAAGTTGCGAAGTTGAAATAGAGGCAGGAAAAATTATGTTAATTTATATGGAATGAAATCATCATATGTTAAGATTTATTTCGTTTCATTACATATAGGATCACATCTACCTCAAAAAGTGTACAATTTAAACAATTTTATTTTCAGTAATTTTGCTGTGAATATGCACCTTTAATGGCAATTTACAGGATAAGAGAAGAGTAGTTTTGAAAATTTACCCCTGGAATGACTGGCTCGATAATCGAGCCAGTCATTCCAATGGTAAATTTCCAAAAAAATAGTATTCTCTTGGACTGCGAATAAGTACTTATTTTTGTTTTCCGGACAAAATTTAGGTGTTAAACGATTAAAATAAGCGATTGCCTCCAATAATATAGCAGTCGCCATCAATAACCCTCTCCGGGTAATACTTATTCGGTATCTAATCAATCCGTGACATATCCAATAATATAATAAACATTGATTATACCTGAGCACATAGAACCGGTTTTACTTGACGTTAATCCATAACCACGTATTAATTATTCACTGAGTAGTTTAGGAGTTTCATTGACCGAGGATAACGATTCAATCGTAGTTAGTCAATTAAGTGTGCGCTACGCTAACAACTGGCGCATCAACACGCTTTGGCACTTGGTGGCCCTG
>CM067372.1:162269104-162383506 GCA_034401795.1 Chaetoderma sp. LZ-2023a | reverse complement strand
CATATATATATATATATTACCTCTATTATATTAAAGAGAGAGAGAGAGAGAGAGAGAGAGAGAGAGAGGGAGGGAGGGAGGGAGGGAGGGAGAGAGGGAGGGTGTGTGTGGAGGGGGATTGCTGCGGAGAGGGAGGGAGGTAAGAAAGGAGGCAGTGATGGATGGAGGGAGGGGATAGAGGGAGAGAGCGGGAGAACGGCGAGAGAGAAGAGAGAGAGAGAGAGAGAGAGAGACCCCGAACCGGTTTGAATTATTTAAAAACTCTTTGATACCTATAGTACAGCGGATAAGCTCTCATATTGTAATAATTGTGCACTTTTTGAGAAAAGCATGAAATTTCTAGCATAGTTAGTATTTACCATAGTGTTTATTTTCAGATGTGGAGGGAAGTCAAATTTGACCTCTGATGACCGTGAGAGGTCAAATCCAAGATGGCCGCCATTCCCCATGGGTCTAATGTTCAAACGCGCATAATTTTGGAACCAAACTATGTAGAGACACATCTAAGGTGTCCTTTCCCACTAAGTTGGGGATGCCCATTCATTTGCTGATACTCTTTGAGATCACCAGTCCTCAAATACATGCATTTAGGTCAAGGTCAAGGTCAAAATCGACCGAAAAGTTAGCAAATAAACATATGTAAACACACTGTACAGCTGATGTACTGATCGTGCTATCTGTTTAGGTATAGCAAAACATGCAATGGCCTAACCCCTATAAATAACAACTAATTAATTATCACTATACCTCCGAAATGTCATGGCTAGTCACTTTAGTGTGATTGTTAATTCTCCAGTTGGTGCGCCTAAAAAGAGGAGGGTTAGGCCCTACCCCATATCAAACATATATTACATATTTATGTTACAACTCCCTACAGTGCTATTTTATGTATTCCTCAGTCAAATGTATAAGTTTTGTATTTTTAAAGCAATTTAGTTCAGTGACAGGATTGTTCGACTGGTTTCCTGTGATTCCGCATTTCAGATCTGACATAAATGTCAAAATAGTGACAGCCAGCCAGAGCTGAATAAACGCATATCTTCCATTTGCAGGTACAGTAACTCCCTTCTACTGTGTGAGATTAAAGATAAGAAACCTTAGAACAACCCTGGGCACATGTTGTCCATGCTAGTGATATAATGGGTAACAGCTGTTGAAGTGGTTGACGCAATACTCCCGCCAAAATGGCCATGTGCTCATGTTTAGGAAAAAGACTTGTTATTGCCACTTTATGACCTGTGGTTAGTGAATTACTTCACAGAATGATGTATAACTAAAGTATCAAGGGATTGCCGGGGTTGGGTGGGTCAAACCCTGTCTCATAAAGCCCCCACTGGCCAAATTTTCAATTACCGTAAATCCCATAAATATTTACGGGATAAATAATACTAAATATTTTAGTGGATTTTTGTTGGTTTTGTATCAGTTAATCAGTTACCATTGTTCAATCGCATTGTGTTATAGGCTGAGAATATTTGTATGTATTGGCAATTATTGTAAATACTCTGATAAATGTGGGATAATTAATACTAAATATTCTAGTTTGTCTTCAATCAGCCGGCCCGAGCGTTACACTAACATTGTGTTTTTTGTGTTTCAGAATCCCATCTACTGCCGTGGTGATTTTGTCGCAACCATGCCGAAGCGTCACATCCTGATTGACTCTACCAAACCCTCTACATCCAAATGATCCAAGCCACCACCAATCACTAACTGGGACATTTGTGCCCTGTGCCAAGTAGTAACAGATGAATCTTTACAGTCTCCACTAAGATCAACGAAACAGCTTGTTGGTAGTGGCTATGCATCCTTGGCAGAAGACATTCTCCGGTTCCAGACCATTCAGCATATGCCAATGAACATCAACTTGGAGCGATTGGATGACGGGAATGGCATAGAATCCACTCTGAAGACACACATGGCTGAGTGGCACAAGAAATGTCGGCTAAAATCAACAAAAAGGCATTTGATGAACAAAGTCGGGGTAGAATTGACTACAGGACAACAACAAAGTATTTCTACTGTGCATACACGATCTGCTCACAGCCATCCACAGTCCACAGAGCCTACTTGTTTCTTCTGCAATGAGACTGCTGGTTCTGCAGGCTTACATATAGCATCAACCTACAGCATTGACACAAATGTGCGGAGGTGTGCCCTTGAACTTGAGGAAACTGCTCTACTGCTCAAGCTTGCAGCAGGAGACATGATTGCCATTGAGGCCATCACGACTGCTTGAGCTCACTATACAACAGAGCCAGACAGGCTGCACTCAAAGGCAATGATGAAGATGATTCTTGCCTGCATGGCATAGCCTTTGCTGAGGCTAGTGGCATTCTTGGAAGACATGAATAGTGATGAGGACAATGCTCCTGTTTTCAACTGATAGACATTGCACAGTTGTGCAGGGTCAGGACTGGAGCAGCTTGGTGTGACTGCAGAAAAACGGATTCACACAACCAGACTGAAAAACAGACTGATTTCTGCGCTTCCTGATCTGAGGGCACATTCCAAGGGAAGAGACACACTTCTGAGTTTTGAGAAGGATATTGGACCAGCCCCTCATGATGGTCTGTTATCATGACAGTGATGCGGTGCACTTAATGCGAGCAGTACAGGTTGTGCGCAAAGAGATCTTTGGCTCAGGTTTCTCATTTGATGGGTCGTTCCAGGCAAACTGCCAACAGGATGCTGTGCCACCATCCATTTTGGCTCTAGTCAACATGATACTCGATGGAGCAAACATTAAGCATCAGACTCAGTTGGTCCACACAACCACTACAAATCATGCCCTATCAATCTCCCAACTGATGGTGTTCAACAGTGTGAAGCATGCACGGAACGTGGATTCATCGAGCTCAACACGTCATAGCCACAGCCGAGAAACTCCACTCCCACTCTATCTGTCCCTCAAGATCCATGCAGTTACACGAAGTAGAGGGCTGGTTGACACACTGTTCGATCTGGGATTGTGTGTCTCCTATGACAGGCTGTTGCAACTCACATCAGACATTGCGAATGGTGTCTGCCAGAGCTTTAGGGCGGAAATGTAGTTTGCCCACCAAAGTTGCGTCATGGACTGTTCACAACAGGAGCTGTGGACAACATCGACCACAATCCGAGTACTGCAACAGCCAAAGATTCCTTCCATGGCACCGGAATCTCGCTTATGCAACATCCATCACACAGACATGTCGGAACTGATCGTGGTGTACCAGTGATTAGTCAGAGTAGCTCTTCCACCAAGTCAGTGACATCTCTGCCACCAGCCTACACAATGGTGCCACCAGCTGCCCTCAAGACAAAGGACTTCAATGCTCCAGCTGTACATGGCCCGTGAGACCTTCCAACTTCCTTGCTGCTGCAGCTGCCACGAAAGATGAGTATGCATGGCTCAGTAAAGTCAAGACATCTCTTGAAACGTCTACCATGGATGGATGGATATCATGGTCTGCCTACCACGCTGACGCGCACCAAGCTGTCATCACACCTGCAGCAATAAATGCACTATTGCCTCTGTTTCTTGACAACGCACACTCAGTGGCAATGATACGGCACTCCATGGACATCGTCAAGGCAGCAGTTCAGCACTTGAACCCTGGTCAGATAGCTGTCCTTGCTGCTGACCAACCGCTATATGCTCTTGCTAAGGAAGTCCAGTGGACCTGGCCAGCCACTCACGGAGAGGATCGCTTTGTTATCATGTTCGGTGGTCTACACATCGAAATGGCCATATTGAAGTTGCTGGGAGACTGGCTGGAAGACAGTGGCTGGACGAACGCCCTGGTACAGGCTGATATTGCAAGTTCCGGAGCA
Organism: Chaetoderma sp. LZ-2023a; assembly: GCA_034401795.1. Lineage (NCBI taxonomy): Eukaryota > Metazoa > Mollusca > Caudofoveata > Chaetodermatida > Chaetodermatidae > Chaetoderma > Chaetoderma sp. LZ-2023a. Next base: position 162,379,690 of record CM067372.1, on the reverse strand, counting down.
GCAAACTCCTTCATACATGCCAGCCATGTCACCAAGACCCGCCATGCACACCAGGTCACAGCTGCAAGCCTTTATACACTCCTCCAACATGCTTACAGTGAAGAGTGCACATCCGATGATACTGATGGCATACAATCAGGACAGTCTGCTTTTTGAGGAGTGGTGCATACAGCGAGCAAAGGCCAGTATCCACTTTGACTGCTGGTTTAAGACCCTTTCATTGGAGCTTCTCCTGCTGAGGTACATGAGGTCACTTCGTGAAGGTAACTTCCAGCTGTACGTGGAATCCTTGACACAGATCATGCCCTGGGTGTTCGCCCTAGATCGCACACACTACTCCAGATGGCTTCCCGTACACATCCGTGACATGACGACTCTCGCTGAAAAACACCCAGATGTTCTAGCAGAATTCATGTCGGGAAATTTTGTTGTGCATAAAACCAGCAACAAGTTCTCTGCCATGGCACTTGACCAGTGCCATGAGCAGAACAATGCAATGGTGAAAGGTTCTGTGGGGTTATCGGACTGACTGGCAATCCAGGAGCACTCAGACGATGGATGGTAGCAGGGCCAGAAATTGCCAGGATCACTACTGAGTTTGAAGTACAGGCAATAACGCAACATGATGGTACTGGTGGCACTGGACACAATCACCATGACCAGCAACCTGGAGTGCAAGCAGCATTCCTGAAGGAGGTTAAGGCACTTGTGGACCGTGCTGGAAGAGATGGGGAATCCATTTCTAGAACACAGCGAAGACCTACTAGTCATTGACACAAGGGACATCATGGACATCCAAGTGGCTGAAACTGTGAGAAGGATCGAGACCCTTGGTGAGCAGCAGTACACCAAGTTTGTGACAGAAAGGCTAGAAGAGTGTACAACACCTATCACACAAACACTTCCAAAGAACAAGTTGCCACTGTTCAGTAGGCCACCGGTCAAGATTAAGTCAAAACAGAAGGCACAGCTTGTAGCACTGAAGAGTGACTGTGGTCTCTTTTCGAGGCTGTACATCTCCTGTCAAACACGAGATGGAGACATCGACAATTTCTTCTCCCATGAAAACCAGGCTGCCCCGCCAGCTCTGTCAGCGGGAGGAAAAATGCGGATTGGGGTTAAAGCAGATCTACTTCGCTGCCTGGAATCGGATCTGCTTGAAAACAATAGTGTGCCGGTGGCTGATGCAACAATTCTCGATGGTGCAGCTGTGGTTCAAATGCTAAATCCTGGAACATCAAGAACATTTCAAGAATATGGAGAAAGAGTGTTCGCACCATACATCTCTGCTCAACTCGAGAAAAGTAGCCGCATCGACCTTGTCTGGGATGTATACCTACCTGCCAGCCTGAAAGCTGCAACCAGACAGAAGAGAGGACAGGGCACCAGGAAAAGGATGGCTCCTTCAACAGTGATGCCAAAGAACTGGAAGGACTTCCTTCGAGTCAATGAGAACAAGACCGAATTGTTTGCTTTCCTGTCACGCGAAGCTGTTCACCTTCCTCTAGCAGAGGGCAAGGAACTGTATGCAACAGATGGAAGTGGAGTCCTCTGCTCTCCTGTTTAGTCATACTTGGCCCACATTGCCCCATGTTCGCAAGAAGAGGCTGACACTCGTCTACTTCTGCATGTGGCAGATGCTGTGCAAAAGGGGTGTAGGAAGGTGACCATACGTACCGTTGATACTGATGTGGTTGTACTGGCTGTGGCTTCATTCAGCAAGACAACGCCTGATGAGCTGTGGATTGCCTTTGGTGTTGGGTCAAGCTTTCGGTACATAGCTGTTCATGAAATGGTTGCCACAATGAATCCAACACAGTGTCTGACTCTCCAGTCCTTCACGCTTTCACAGGGTGTGGACACTGTATCTGCATTCGCTGGCATAGGAAAGAGACTGCCTGGCAAACTTGGAAGTCTTTCCCAGAGGTGAGTGATGCTTTTACTGAACTCCTATGCATGCCAAGTGAGGTCAGTGAAGGATCGATGTTACAGCTAGAGAGATTTGTTGTGCTGATGTACGACCGAACCAGTGAGAGCATGGAAGTGAATGATGCCAGGAAACAGCTTTTCACACATAAGTCTAGAACTCTAGAGAACATTCCTCCAACCCAGGCAGGACTCAAGCAGCACATCAGCGTACTTGCTACCAGGCCAACTGTTGGAACCAGGCATTGGTCATGGATCTAGAGATGCCAAAGCCATCTGACTGGGGCTGGACACAGGAAACAACTGAGTGGCAGCCTCTTTGGACCACTCTCCTGAAGCATCAAAATCGTGCCATGAATTAATCCACTGTCCGCTGCGTGAATGGGTGCACTGGACGCTGCAAGTGTGCCAAAGCTGCACTCAAGTGCACTGCACTGTGCTTCTGTTCTGGAGACTGTTAGATTTGGATCATTAAATTGATAGATACGCGCAAATATGTCCTGGAGTATGACGTTAAACTGCTTCACAGATGATAGAGATTCCAAATCCACCTGCTGCCTTGTAGGTTATGCCTTTTAAGGCAAAGGCTAGGAGAAGGTAACTCTGATTCCAAATCCCCAGGCTCAGCTGACCCGGCTGACAGCACCTGGAAAGGGTCTCCGTTGCCTTGTGGAGAGAGGTATTGGATTACCAACGGCTAAGGATGGGACAACAGCATCTGTTCCATATATCGAATGTGACGTTCAGACTTTCCTGCTTTCCGAGCATCTACAAAAACACCCGAGCAATCACGAGCGTTCAGTAGAGCCCAGTCAATAGCAGCATCAGAACTCTTGTTAACAATCACACTAAAGTGACTAGCCATGACATTTCGGAGGTATAGTGATAATTAATTAGTTGTTATTTATAGGGGTTAGGCCATTGCATGTTTTGCTATACCTAAACAGATAGCACGATCAGTACATCAGCTGTACAGTGTGTTTACATATGTTTATTTGCTAACTTTTCGGTCGATTTTGACCTTGACCTTGACCTAAATGCATGTATTTGAGGACTGGTGATCTCAAAGAGTATCAGCAAATGAATGGGCATCCCCAACTTAGTGGGAAAGGACACCTTAGATGTGTTTCTACATAGTTTGGTTCCAAAATTATGCGCGTTTGAACATTAGACCCATGGGGAATGGCGGCCATCTTGGATTTGACCTCTCACGGCCATCATAGGTCAAATCTGACTTCCCTCCACATCTGAAAATAAACACTATGGTATATACTAACTATGCTAGAAATTTCATGCTTTTCTCAAAAAGTGCACAATTGTTGTGGTTATCCGCTCCACTACTAGTGTTATTCAATTATTGAATAACCTCTTTCTCTCGCTCCCACTCTCCCCCTACCGAACCGGTTTGAATTATTTAAAAACTCTTTGATACCTAGTGTTATTCAATTATTGAATAACCTCTCTCTCTCTCTCTCTCTCTCTCTCTCTCTCTCTCTCCATCCCTCCCCTCGCCCATCTCTCTCTCTCTCTCTCCCTTCCTCCCCTCGCCCATCTCCTCTCTCTCTCTCTCTCTCTCTCTCTCTCTCTCTCTCTCTCTCTCCTCTCCTCTCTCCTCTCTCTCTCTTCTCTCTCTCTCTCTCTCTCTCTCTCTCTCTCTCTCTCTCTCTCTCACTTGGGGAAATTAAAAACCGTGACGCATAACGGTAACGGCCTGTAGCACGCCCCCCCACCGCCAGTGTAATCACTAGTTTTCCAGTATTTCACTAACTAAGTTACCCTAATTGAATGACGAGCGTTCTTCGTAAAATTTTTGGTAGAGAAATTTAAGAAACCGTCCAAATAATTTCTTTAATATCCTTCTGCGCTTGTTTGGGATGTATCTCAGAAAACTGAGGAAATCTTCAGGCAATCCATTTCCAAACGTTTTACTAAATGAATCAAGAGTGTTCACCAGGTCATTGAACTCTGCATCCTCTAAATCATAGCTGAAGGTAAAATAGTAATTACGTGTTAGCCATCTAAAAGCTCTGAGAAAATTAAATAATGCACATTAAATGACGTACAAGGGCGGATTCAGAGGGGGTGCCAACATATTTTAATTGTTATACTAGTAGCAGCGCAGTGACTACGCTTTCTAATACATCCGTACGTTCGCAGTTAGTCTCCAGCTCGTCTATAGGTCGCCATTAAAGGATCTTTCCACTTTAGCTATGCCCCGCTCATCTTCATCTAAGCTCCACCCACACCTTGCTCGTGTTGGGATCGATCGATCGATCGCCGAACTCCCTCACTCTCAATTTCCAGAAAACTATACAGGTAAGCTATTGAATATTTTGGAACTAATTTGACTGGACGCTGTTGCTGCCTATGGCATGTATATTAAATAATAGAGACATACAATTCGTACAACGTGTCGGACTAGAGTTTAGAGAGTAAAAGACGGGACAAATAGAATCATTAAAGATGTACTGCTTATGACGTCATCCTACACGCCGCGTAACTGATTATGACGTCATATGACGTCAGGTGATAGATTGATACTCTGGAAAGGTGAATTGTGATAGGCCTACATTTTGAGCTTATTTTTGTAATTCCACATGACAAGCTTGGTGTTCTTATCTTATTCAGCCCGCTGTGACTGGGTTTTAGATCTTTGATTACCTATGTCTCAATTCCAAAGCAGCCATTCAGGTATTATAAGCTTTTGGATATTTTGAAATTAATTTAAAGGGATGCTAATCTCATCTCAAATGTTGTATTCTACCGATAGATTATGGTTTATAGATTTCATATCATATCCTGTCACGTACCCTTATCTGTATCACAATTATCTACTTTGCAATATAGCGTAAATATTGAACAGTGATCTCCACCATTTTGTCTCCTCAAACGATAAGTTGCGTGATGTCATGTAAGTGCCAACGCACTATGTTCTTTATTATGTAATACGTATCCCATTGAATATTTTGAAATTAATTTGACTGGAAGTCGTTGCTGCATATGGCTGCAACAACTTCCAGTCAAATTAGTTTCAAAATATTCAACAGCTTAACTGTATGATTGCTTTTATACGAAATTGCCAAACAATAGCTGGCGCCTCTGTGACCTAGCTTATATACCTCGGCGGGCACGCTAGGTTTTTTCTGATTGGTTGAAAAGTAAATCATGACAGCCATCATAGGGTGTGGAAATGTACCAACATTTAACTACTAAAGCCTGAATATCTATCTCTAGCGGCATGATAAAAAGCTTAAAATTACCTGCATAATCTATGAGTGGCATATTAGATCACCTGAATAGCTATCAAGAGATGAGGTTCGTTATCCTTTAGTGTACTACACGCTGTCGTTGCTTTAAGCAGCAACACTTTCTAGTCGTATTAGCTTCAAAATATCCAAGAATACTTTTATCATTATACGTCCAGGCAGGATCTATCTCATTCATATCTCATATTTTGTGACTACTTGGACTGAAATCTGTTACTCATAATTTTAGATTAACCGGACTGAAAGTTGGGGTTGCCTTATATTGGAAGCCATATATGCAGTGGCGATTCTAGGACTTTTCATCCATCTAGGGTGGATCGGGGCGGAGTGGAGGGTGGGGCTGTGGGGGGGGGGGGAGAAAACGTTTATTAATGTTTATTAAATACTAAACCCATCGTGCAAATGTACCTCGATTTAGTTACGATTTTGAGGAAAATGAGTATCTTTAGAAAACGCGTTTCTCTAAAATATTTCCCCAAAATGTTTTCAGGTGTTCCAGACTGGCCTTGTTGACCGACCACCCGTTGATAAATGAATTTCTATCAACCGTGAAATCCCAGCATCTCAGCTTCACATAATTTGTTATTGGACGATGCTTGAGCTCACCTACAACTAGCTCGACGTGATGACTAAGTCTGATAATGCAGATTACGGGGCCGGTACTGGTTAGCTCGGCACAATAACCTGCTTTATAAGATAACAGACGCATTCACTGGGTTCAATTGAAAAGAAGAATCCATGTCCCGCCCATTTTAGCTAAGCCCCTCCTACATTTGGTCCATGTTGGAATCAATCGAACGCTGATTTCCCAGAATGCTAATATCAAGGGATCTATACAGGTAAGCTGTTGAATATTTTGAAACTAATTTGACTGTGTGTTGTCGCTACAACAGTACCACGGCGCCCAGTAAAATTAGTTTCAAACTATTCAACAGAATGTTTATTAAATACTAAGTCCATCAAAGACATACAATTCGTACAATTGATGGACTATTTCAGTTTCATCACGGAGTATTTCCGTTAATTACAATTGTGGCGTCAGCCTACATGTAACTTAAAGGATTTTGACGTCATATACGTCGACAGATCGGCTTCATCCATTTACAAGACGTGAGATCTGGTGCCTACATCCTCTTTAAGTAATCTATTGGTGTATACGTCTGACAAGATACACGGGTGGATGGATGGATGGATAAACTGACGCCAAAGGTAAGAGGCCTCCTCCAAGCAACATAGTGGACGACTTACCAGTGAAAGTGCATTAACATGATCCTTGTAGAAGATGTCTTTCAACGTCTCCCAGCAAAGATGGTCCATGCTTGGACATGTGCTAAGGATGCCAGAAGACCACCAGCACGGAGAGCCTTGGAATTCGCCCTACTCGGAGCCAACACATACAAAGCCAGGAGAGGACAGGATTGCATAAATCTGCTAAGCGTGCTACGAGGTGACCTCAAGAAAGCAGGACTCGGTACACTCAAATCAAGAATGAACCTGAGGAAGCTAAGAATTTCGGTTGAGGACAAGTCACAGTGGAAAAAAGCGAAGAAGTACTGATTACAGCTGTAGGATGTTTCTACTATTACAGCCGCAGAATACAGTAATCATGCATAGTAGAAGATACTTTATTAACTGAAAACAAAAATCTGCAAACGATTTGTACGGATAGATGGATGGACGTATAACCATATTAGACAGCACTCGGAGAGGTGCCTTTACGCCATATCTTGCCAATGCACTTAATGACTCCGTGGCCTAGATATTTGAGCTATTGAGCTGAAACTCAAATTACCTTTAGGCCCTTACAATTTGAATGAATGTACCAATGTTAGTCATTCTACTTCTTTCCTTCCCGATTTATCCTAAATAATGTGTGTTCCGGTATGTAGTTAACCAGCCCGGTCCTATAGACATTTGGCCATTTTCACTGAAATTTCATATACACCGATATATGGCGATTATACCATCTTGCGTTCTAGTAATATTGTTGTGCATTCCCTGTAAAGGGAGTCGATGGTTCAAATTTAAAGGTGAAATATCTAGGTCATGCAGTCCGAAATATATAGGTCATGCAGTCCGAGTCTATTGATTTCGGACTGCGTCACCTAGATATTTCACCTTTAAATTTGAACCATCGGCTCCCTTTACAAAGTTCCCAGCAATTTATCAAAACAAAATTCCTTGAGTTTTCCCTGGTATTTTCCAGAGAAATTCCCAAAATTCCATGAAAAATATTTTCACTTTAACGAGGTTGCTGGAATGTCAAGTGTTAGTTGCAGCACAGCAACTAAGACACTGATAACATATACAACAGCGTGGTAGCCTGTGCATGGAATAATTGTAATTTATTTACATTTTCAGTCAATTGACACAACTTGGACACATGACACACATGCGTCAAACTGGCAAAATGTGAAAACCTTCACTTCTGTGTCATTATCAAATTCCCCCAGTTTTCCCTGATTTTTAGTGTCTTTTCAAATTCCCTGAGTTTACCCTGACTGGAAAAATGGGAACCCAGCCACAATATGATTCCATATGCCAAATTGGGTGACTACTGTTTTGTATTGCTCGAGATATGGTAATAAATATGCATTCCCGTATGCACTTAGCGACCCCTCGACCTAGGGATTTGACTGTCTGGCCTGAAATATCTGACCTGAAATGCCAACTCTCTCTCTCTCTCTCTCGCTCGCTCTCTCTCGCGTGCATGCGCACGCGCGCGCACGTGTGTGTGTGTGCGCGCGCATGTGCACCAAATGTAAATGTTACCTGCCTTGCCAGCAGAATCCGGCAATAAAGTTGTAGACAAAGAGGGTGAGATGGTCATATGGATCAAATGCTGTCTTCTCTCTCCTGATTAGTTCGATCGTCCTTTTCAGACATTCGTGAAGCCTGTCTTGGAGTCGTATTCCAGAGATGTAACTCCTACGTAAAAGCGATGACAAAGGATCTATGAGTCAGCCCAGAAACCATTGTATATGTGGTAACTTCCATGGAGAGTTAGCCAGAAAGGGAAAGTGTGAACGAAGGACAAGATAGAGAGAGCGAGAGAGAGAGAGAGAGAGAGAGAGAGAGAGAGAGAGAGAGAAAGAGAGAGAGAGAGAGAGAGAGGGAGAGAGAGAAGAGAGAGAGAGAGAGAGGGGGGGGGGAGGGAGAGAGCAGGGATGGAGGGCGGTAGAGAGGGACTGTAGGGAGGGAGGGGGGGGGGGAGAAAAAGAGGGAGATGGAGGGGGAGGGGGCGGATGAGGGTGGGGGAGGAGGCAGAGAGAGATTGTGAGGTATGAGGCCCTGTTATGTCTAACCTGGTTATCCCTGCAATGATGATACCTTGGGTTCCAGGCGAGATAGATGCTGAGTAGATTTGCATAGGATTGAATGAAGATTCCCGATGCCTTACGAGCAGATCAGTGACGTAGATACATGGGGCACATGGGGACTCATTTCCCCCTCCCCAGTGAAAACCTGTGCCGCCAACTTTGTTCCCCCCTGTAAAGATTTTTCCTACTGATGCCACATAACTTATGATGTCATGATACTGCCTTGTCCAGCAAATGATGCATAAGCATGTCGAAGGCTGTAAGCCCAGTACTATCATGCTCCACTTGAATATTCTGAAACTAATTTTGAGATTTTTCTTAGGAGGACCCCCAGACCACCGCCAATGGCTTTGGGATGGGGGTAGGGAAAAACCCGTCCCTCTCACGCCGCCACCCGCAACACCACCACCACCCCGATCGGTACCCCCACAAAAAATGTCCTAACTACGCCACTTGAGCAAATCACATTCAAGATCAAATCCTCGCCGAATCACTAAAGTGATGCTAATCTTATGTCAAATGTTGTATTGCACCAACATATTATGGTCTATAGATTCCATATCATTCATATCCTGTCACATTCCCTTATCTGTATCAGAATTATCCGTTTTAAAATATTCCGCAAATGTTAAACAACTATTTTGCATTCTCAAGCGAGAGTGCGTGATGCCATGTAAGTGTATGACTGGGCGTTTTTTCTGATTGGTTGAAAAGTAAATCATGACAGCCATCATAGGCTGTAGATAGGTATCAACATTTATCTACTACAGCCTGAATATCTTTCGTTATCGACATGATAAAAAGCTAAAGTGTTAGAGATGGATTGTGGGTGGTAAATTTTATCACCTGAATTGTTAATATAAGATAATGTGAGTTTTCCTTTAAGCTAAAATAAGGCAATTTCGGCGTGAAATTTCGTTGGGCACGACGAATAATAAACTTGGAAATCCATATTTGAGAAAAGCTACTTCTAATTTGTAATTAATAAAATAAATAAAAGTATTTGTGCTCAGGATTGGTCAGAACTCTTAGCAAGTGGCGCGTCAGAGCGACGAAAATTGAAAAGTTGTCAAAATGTTAGTTTATATGATAAATAGAATCTCAAACTCGGTCCCATATATCACTATTATCAACTATTATCAACCTCGTCGAAAATTATCCAATTGCACTCGCTAAACCTCGTGCAATGTGCAATTTGCAATGTGATAATTTTCGACTCGGTTGGGCATTCGTTTGAGATCCTCTATTAACATGCTTCCAAAACAGAAACAGAGACGCTGGAGACAGAGTTATGGTGGAGTGGCATAGGGGAATGATCGTGACTTGCTGGAGCAAGGCACCAAATTTGACACAGATGTACTTGAGGGAAATACGAAACATTTAGGCGGGGGGGGGGGCTGCCAAATTTGAAAGGTCAAGGTCACGTAGAGGTCAAGGTCAAATGTCAAATTATATGGGGTTTTTCACATTTTCCCAATGGAATGACCGTGACACACTGTAATAAAGCACCAAATTTGGCACAGATGTACTAGAGGACAATACAAACATTTTTAGAGTGGGCTTCCAAAGTCTAAACGTCAAGGTCACACAGAGCTCAAGGTCAAAGGTCAAATTATGCGGGGTTTTCATATTTTCTCAATGGAATGACCGTGACACACTATAACAAAGCACCAGATTTGGCACAGATGTATTAGAGAACAATACAAACATTTTTAGAGTGGGCTACCAAAGTCTAAATGTCACAGTCATGCAGAGGTCAAGGTCAAAGGTGAAATTATGTGGGATTTTTATATTTTTTCCCAGGGAATGTGCGTAACATGCTGCAAAAAGCACAGGTTTTGACACAGATTTACCATAGTACAATGCATCACTTTTCAGAAGTTTTAATGGTCAGGGTCACGTCAGGGGCAAGGTCAAAGATCAAATTGTGTGTTGTTTTCATATTTTACATAGAATTACTATGACATACTGTATCAAAGCCAGTTTTTTGTACTGATGTACCTTAGTCAGGGCTGCTCCTGGATTCATTGTTCAAAAGAATAATTTGAGGTCTTGGCCCCTCCCATTATAAATAAAAGCGGGAAATGTTAATTTAAATGGTGCATTTGTATTGTGACGTTCGAAAATGTGCACAACACGGTTTAGCATAATGCAAATCTCTCTAGAGGGGTTGCCAAACTAAGGTCAATGCGAAAATGTAAAATTGTGGTGGGGCTTTATTTCCAAAATAGAAACATAAACGTGCTGTCTAAACCAACAGTTTTATGTTCAATTGTGTAATTCCAATCATGGCAATTACACTGAGACAACATGCGTGGTTTCAAAGTCAGTTGATCAAAGTTAAATTGTCGCACAACTGCCATGACAAAGGCACAATGCTGTGCATGCGAGACCTGCATTCCTGCACTTGCAATTCTTTGAACAACTAGGCGTCGCCTTGCATCCACACTTGATTAATTCTATGCAGCTAACAGAGGCAGCTGGTAGAGTTGTCCACAGTGGGCACCACCCAGTGTCTCCTTTGGTCCACCCAAAGCCTTCACGAGTAGGTGCTGATATCTTTGTATTCAACCTTCCTCTCCAAATACTGGCTTGGTATAGACATCGATTAACATGCTGAAGCAGTGCATTTTGAGTGGGAGGAAGCATCTCCATCATCTTCACTCTCCTTGTGAATAGCTCCTGCCGAAGCTCATTCACATGCACATGTGGAGTAGTGTTGTCATACAGGTACATCTTTCATTTATTCTGAATACTGGAGATGTAATGTTTAGTGGAACAAATGCAGACAGTGGTGTGATGATGAATGCTTCTGTGGCAGTGGGATATGCTTTCCATGTCTTCCAAACATATTTCTTGGCTTTACCGCTAAACTGTGATGTTGTATCAGAATAAGAGAAAGCATGGAAAAATGGTAGAGCCCGAGCTTTGTCCTCACCAAGTTCCTGGCAGATTGAATTAACATCATAATATCGGTACTGTTTTCCGGTACCAAAGCCAACCCATAGCTGCATATCTGGATGACACTGTATAAGATCATGGAAAACTCCCACCAGAATCACAATCACATCAGTACCCACGGTTCTAATGAGGATAGAAGTTGCACCCTCTTTAAGAGCATCATTCAAGTGGAGGCATATTCTACTATCTGCCTTTTCGTGATCACTCTCTCCCATTGTGATATTGGAGTGATTTGACTGCACTGTCGGGCCAGAGGTAATGAATACCAGTTTGTTATGTGGATATTCATGATTCACTACAACTTCTGTCAGCAGAGCAAATAGCTCTCCCTTGTTTCTAGGATCCTGAAGAAAACCAGCAAAGCAAGGTGGTAACTTACCATTGCGGGACACCTTTCCCCGAACCCCTTTACCTCGTTTTTCTCTAGTTGTTGTTTTCAGGCTGTCACAGTTACAAGTGTCCCAAACGTCACAGTTATAAGTGTCCCAAACTATTTCAATTCTGGAACAGTTTGTAAATTGTCTCTCTGTTCATGGGATGAAAACTTTGTCACTATATTCACCGAAAGTAGATGCACTTTCCTGTGGCAAGGCATGTACTATGGCAGCACCATCAAATACTTTGGCATCAAAGTGAGATGGTGTTTCTGCTTGGACAGCTGGATCAATGCAATGCAGTAGTTCTGCTTTGTTGCTTGGTAGACGGAGTCTTGCATGTAGAGACAATGCTGGTGGTCATGGGTGATTTTCATGTGTGAAGAATTCATCCAGCTTTGTTCTGCGGACTTGTGCAGCGATGAATAGCTGACTGAATAGATTGCAGTCATTTTTTATTTCTTGGAATTGTTGTTTTGCCTTTGAGTTCCCGCTAGTGTCATGGGATGCTTAAAGAGCGGAAGATGATTCTTTTTTTTTTATGGATTGATTCTTTCCTTTCAACAAGCACATCCTTGATATAGTTTGAATATTGCTCATTATCCAATGTCTCCATCGTGTGCACTGCCTGTACAACTGTGCCATCCATACACTCGGGTATGTCCAGAGTCATGAGTTCATTTGACTTATCCATAAATGGGTTACCCATTGCCAATATGGTGTTGCACATATTGGTAACCTGATTCTGGAATGTTTCTTGTGTTGAATGCCCCTGTTCATGGCTGGTGGATGGTTGATCAGTCACGTGATACAGGTCATTAAACTGTGAGGATCCTGGCCTGTTCAGGTGCTGCTATCATCCATCGTTTTAGAGCAGCAGGATTTTCAGTCAGGCCAATGCCACCACCGGATCCTTTCACGCTTTCATTATTTTGTTAATGTGCTTGGTCGAGAGGCATGCTCGAGAACTTTCGCTTACCCTTCGTGAACACCCAATTAGCCTCAAACTCATTTCGTATTTCTTGTGGGAGAGCCTTCATATCTTTGATGTGAACTGGTATCCATCTGGCATAATGTGTGTGGTCAAGCACAAAAAACCATGGTATATATAGGGGAAAGTTTCTTTCTCTGAGCGATCGAACAAAAACTAGCACCAATAGTTCAAGATGCAAGACTTTATCCCATCACTCAAAGGTTGGGCTGTTATGTATCATTTCAACTTTCCAGTCCTCAAAGGGCGCATCTCCTGGATTGCACATTGTGTTGAAAGCATCATGTTGTAATTTTGCAAGAGCCATGACAGTTACTTGATGCGCATGCCGTGTCCTAGTGAGGTGCGCCACCTTGAGGAATGTGTCTGCAGTTCCGGCAGTGGCCACAACAGCTTCACTCAGTGCTACACACCACCTTGATCCCTCCAAGAGGTATGCTACTACCCTCCACAATGCCATCTCTGTGTGTAGACCACCCATTGTGACTATATATATATATATATATATATATATATATATATATATATATATATATATATATATATATATATATATATATATATATATATATATATGTGTGTGTGTATCTAGGTTCACCTATGGTTTGTGGCCAATTCCACTGTGCATACTTTGCCAGAGCGTAAATTGGTTGATCACCAACCAGTACTGGTATTTGCCCAGGGTTTCGTTTTTGGATGACAAGTTTAACCATTTCCATCCCATGTTTAACCATGGCCATCGTAGCTGCTTTCTCATAGAACAGAGGCAACAGAACACTTACCCCAGATGGATCTGGGTTATCTGGCTGACGATCAGCATGATGAGCATCCCATGCAATGAAGTCATCTTTCTCAAGTTTGTCTTTATCTAGCAGTGGCATTCTCTGACCTTACCAGTGGTTCTCTTGTTCAACTGCTGTATTTAACGTGTCAGTGGTGTCATCTACAACATGTGCCTCTGGAACAGTTAAAAAAATTGGTGTTGAATGCTACAGCTGGAACTATGCGGTAGCTGTCCGGGAGGGAAGGGTTTTTGGTGCACACTGGAGGTGGAACTGTGATGGGTGGTCTAGATATTCCAGGATTAGACTGTGTAGGGAGCTGGAACAAGCTAATACTAGTTCCATGAAAAGACCCTTCAGCTGTTTGTGATGTGAGATTGTGGACTAAATTATCAAGGGCTCCTGTTATATGCACACCCTCGCGGATTTGTGCAGGACATACTAAGTCTTCCTCATTAAACCGTTGACAAACTGCATTTGTGTGCCAGGCTTCCAGTTCTAATACACGCTCATAACTCACACTGACACCAAGTTCATGAAGTTGATTCACAATTTCTTTACTTCGGGTTTGCGTGTGTACATTCAGACCTATATATATATATATATATATATATATATATATATATATATATATATATATATATATATATATATATATATATATATATATATAATGGCAATGGGGGCTCTTTATCCTTGCGATGACGTGGTCTTTCTGCTCCCTTAGCCTTTTGCTTAGAGTTGAACCTGATTAGTTGGCTTATAGGCAGGCATGCATGCGAGTTGCCAGCATTCTGCTCTGTGATATTTGACCCATACAGCAGCATCGAAACCAGGACTTTGGGGGAATTCGGCACTGAACTGTCTTGACAATCTGTAGAAAAACTACCTGAGAATTTGGGAAAGTCTGTCTCAAACATTTCCTTCCGTATGATTTTAGCTACATGTGCCATTGACAGGGCATCTTTATCGAAATTACGCATTTCAAGTGTTTCTTTTAGCAGCACTTGGAGACCTTCGTTAAAAACTAGAAATGTGTTCTTGCCATCTGTTTGTTCCTGGCAGTCATTGGGATGGTGCAACATAAGCCTGTTCTTTAACCAGGTTTTGTTTATTGATTTTTGAAGCCCTACTGATGTAAGCCGATTTTCATACATTTTATGCAAGTCTGCTAAACTGAATATAAAAGCACCGTCTTCCAAACTCGTTTCAATGAATAATACAAGTTCAGCAGATACCCTCGACGGTCATTTTCTGCTCAGTAAGCGTTAATAGGACTGATTGGACTCTTTGTATACTTCTGTAGCGATTTCTAAACATATTCATACAATGCTTGTGATATTTTGCATCAAAGGCAACCAAATGACTACCTGCAAGTGTGCCTAACAGATCTGTGTCTTGCATTTCCGTTGCCTGTTCTCTAAGCGAGGTGCCCAGTTCTAATGTACTACACAGATGAGGTACTCCTTTTGTTTGCTTACAGAAGATACACCTATCTGAGTGTTTGAGGGGATGGTGCATTTTGATTCTCTTTGTACGATATCATCTCCACACCGTTCAATATTTCTCTTTTTGCCATGATTTTCTTGAGCTCGCTGCAGTTTTGAACTAGCAAATTAAGCTGAATTAAGGTGCCACTTTGCCTTGTTGGCATGGAGGTCATTTGCATTAACGCTTTCAGGAAAACATACATCAACAGGCATTACATGTAACTTTCTGAAACCTTCTACGTTTTTCATGAAGTCCTCATATGATTGTAGACCTTTACCGTCTTGTCTGGATACGGGACATTTTAATATGTCAACGTCCGTTCCACATATTATGCAATTTGTCCAGTCCATTCTGTCGGGAAGGTCTAATATATAAGGTTCAAACAGTCTTGCTAGCGCAGAATTTAGTTACCAGCAACTTACAGGCGAAAATTCCCATCAATTTATACAACTGTATAAGACATGATAGCAGACGACAATGAGAGAATTGTAATCTAAGCGATAACGCGTTTTCATTTTAAATTGAATAACAGTTTATAAAATTATCCCGGGGCCGTGCATTATTATAAAAGTCAAATGAATACCGATACTATTGTATGCTTATACATCTCGCAATTGATGTTTCAATTAAATTACGTCAATTTTGTGTTTTAATCTGATTCCATGGCAATCTTAAAAGTGGCTGTAGGTCGTTCTTATGTGGAATGACTGCATTAATGTTTTGCTATTTATTTTTATTGCTTGTTTAAAAGTTTTCACTCTATTAGAATTTCACAGCCGTTATGAATTGAATTGTGTTATGCTATGCGCTACACTGTGGTTTATTTTCAGACACGTGTTCTGTTCAAATTATAGATAGCTATGCATATCAATAAACACATTTTCAAATTTTATATTGTCTCAATGTACATCTGTACCGAGATTTAATGGTATGTTACAGCATATTACGACCATTCCATGAAAAAATCTGTAACCTCCACACAGTTTGACCTTTGACCTTGACTGTATTGTAACCTTGACTTTCAATATTTGGCAACTACTTCTAATTTTTTTTTATATTATACTAAAATACTGTACTATGCCAAAATGATGCTTTATTACGTCATCTCATAGCCATTCCCTGGTAAAAGATAAAAAAATTCCACATAATTTTATGTTTGACCTTGACCCCCAACATGGCTTTGACCTTTAAAAAGTGGCATCCCTCTCTAAGAGTGTTTCTTAGTATCCTAAAGTACTTCTGCGCCATGATTGGTGCTTTGTTACATAATATCATAGTCATTCCCTGGGAAAATATGAAAACTCCATAATTTGACAATTGGCCTTGACCTCAGCGTGACCTTGACCTTTAAAATTTGGCAGCCCCCTCTAAAAAATTTCGTATTAACCTAAACTACACCTGTGCCAAATTTGGTGCTTTGTTCCAGTAGGTCACGATTTCACTTAAATTTGGACTTAAGCCACTCCACTATTAGTACGAAATGTTCTGTTTGATATTTTGATCATAATAGTAGGACCTATTTATAGCTTATGCCACGCCCATTTATAGCTATGCTCCGCCGACTTTTGCCGCATGTTGGAATCAATTTTTATCCCGGAAATCACAATTTTAAGGTAGCTAATCTGTTGAATATTTTGAAACTAATTTTATTGGGTGCTGTTGCTGCCAGTTAAATTAGTTTCAAAATAGTCAACATTATCTTTACTAAATTGTAAATCTATAAAACGCATAGCCTACATTTCGTACAATTCATGAGATCGTTTCTAATTTCCATGACGGAGTTAAATGAATGTGACATCAGGTCACTAGTGACATATTTGATTCAGACGTCACATTTGCCTGAGTGGCAGATCGGATCAGCCATTGATTTGGAAAACATTGCTGCCTTTGGCTAAAACGTCTTAAAGAGGTGAGTTCTCCAGACTGTTTGGCTTGGTTTCTAAATTGACCAAAGCATCTATCAAGGCTACGGATTCGAGATCATCATCCATCGACACACGTTCAGTGCCACGAAATACTGGATTCTTATCCCCGGAAAAAGCATGTCGACCATCGCGCCGAACCTATCTGAAAAATGTGGATTTTAACAGGCCTTCAGAATTCCGGACATTCTATGAAATATCCGGAATTTTTTGGGGTTGAAGTACAAAATTCGTGAAATAATTAATCTGTTATCAGTTTTCGTTTTATATATGGTGCAATTTCGATTTTATTCAAGTCGACCCAGTTAGTTTGAATAGACATATTATTTATTTACATAAAATTATAATAATATTAACTGACAAGTTATAGTCAAAATTGGTGATTTGTACGCATTTCTGCATGCAAACACTGAGAGATAACTGAAACTTTTTTCGGACAAAAGATCATGACAAGGTAGTCACGATGAAAAACCTACTGGTACGTGTTCTTCCTGTTAGGTCAGTCTGCTGGGATTCGTATCTGGAGTTTTTACAGCTTTCTATTCTATTCATTTTATTTTATCAACGTGTAGAAAATTTCACGGATGTCAAACATTGGGAGTCACTGGGTGCTAGCTCGTTCGGTGTGGTCCGTCTAGGTACAGAATCATTTAACCCCTCTTGTGTCAACTTAACCATTTAATGGTCAAACTGACCAAAAAACATCTTTGCAGTGGGCTTCAGACATAGCTATCTGAAAGGTCTAGAGAAGAGTATTTTTGAATATTTACCACTAGAATGACTGGCTCGGTTACCACTTCCAGAGGTAGATACAGCCTTCAGTTGGCTGTTAAATTATTGTATTTTAGCTAATTAAATTACATTTTTTGAGTCATTCAGTTTTTTTATCCAGTCCTCTTCACAACTGAACGGCTAAAAAATTGAGTGAAGAAAAAAAATGAAATGGCTAAATAAAGACAAATTTAACAGCCAACTGATGGTATATATTTACCTCTGGAAATGCAGGAGATGTCATCTGAGAGCGTCTAGATTTCAAAATCTTCCGCGGGAGGACAACCGGACCACATTTTGGTTTGCCTTTCGCTTCCACCCAACTCCACAAATGGTATTTGCCACCGGCCCTGGCAAGGCTTAATCCGGCACTGGATATCTTTGATAGAACATGCGATCATATACCTTTGAATAACATTTCTATTAACTGTCTTATGTTTGCTGACGAGCTTGCGATAGTGTTAGAAACCAACTGTTCTGCAAAATGCGCTAAACAAATTGAATATTTATTGCAACAAATGGGACCTTACTGTTAATTTAAATAAGAGTAAAATAATAAATTTCAATAAAAGTGGGCATTTACTAAAGAGATACATGTATCACTTCACATACATGGGCCCACCAATTGAGGTTGTAAAGTCTTATTGTTATTTAGGTATTGTCTTTACACCATCTGTAAATTTAAAGATGCATGTGAAAGATCAGGCCAAGAAGGCTTTATTCAAAGTTAAAGTTATCAATGTCAGAAATAATGTTTTAACAGCTTTCACGCTATTCCGTTCTTTAAATTTACCAATAAATATAGATATTATGATATTCGGTGCCTCAAAACGATATTATAATAAGCTTAAATTCTACCTGCATAATAAATAAATAGAGATCTACGATGAATATAAATACCTAGGAACTTTACTCTCTCAAAATGGCTGACTATTATAGGCCCAAAACATATATCCGAGCAAGCAACCAAAGCATCATACGCACTATTAAGAAATTCACACAAACTTGATCAACCAATTGATAGCCAACTAAAATTATGCCACCATTTGGTGGAACTGATATCACTATAGGGGTGTGATGTTACTGCTATAGAAAGTGGCAACCAACTTGAAAAAGTAAAACTGGATTTTCTACGAAATGTACTAAAAGTCAAACGCCCCACTCCTAAATACATGCTATATTGGGAAACAGGAGAAATGCCAATTAAACTTGTAATTAAACACCGCATACTAACTTATTGGTTAAAAATTGTCACAGGTAAGCAAAATAAAATACCCGCACTAATTTACAAATACATGCTCACTAACTATACCAAAAATAACACACGGTATAAGTGGCTGGAGAATGCAAAAAATATCTTAGACTCAACAGGAAATAGTTATCTCTGGATTACGAAAACTGCATTCAACATTAAATTAGAATAAAATAAAATACATCGCCTACTAAAAGACGAATTTAAGCAAAAAACATCTAGAAACATAGGAATATTTATCTATACTATAGGGTATTACAACAGGATTACATTAACACGATTCAGAAATCAAATAATTACTTACATATAGAGATAGGAAGATGGGATGGAACCACACGGGAAGACAGAAAATGTACTATATCCACCCAATATGACATAGGTGATGCATATCATTATATCCTGAAGTGTGAATTTTTCTAAGAAAAATGAAAAGAAGTACTCCAATTTTATTTTGAGTGTCAGCTCACTCCATCTTTTGCTCACGAAGATCAATCGATTGGTGACACTGCAGAGAGATTTCCAATACAATCTGAGGGCCATGGATCAGGTGTGATAATAAATACATGATTGAAAATAGTGAATATTGTCTGCCAGGTTATTACTAGGTCTTACTAGGTGCTGAGTGGTCGCAGACTCTAGTCCTTTATAACCACATCTTCTTCATCTGGCTCCTGGTTAACTGTGTGACTTCCAGTAACTTGGGGCATTTAATAATTAAATAATACATCCTGGTTTGGCCTTATCCAATCTATTTTTAAAAGCATTTAAACTAGGTACATTAATTACGTTGGTTGGCAGATTATTCAAAATATTTACTATCCTAGATGGAAATGCTTTAAGTCTTTTTAGATCTTTGTTTGCTTAATTTATGTTTATGTCCTCTTAATAGGCTGGATTTTTCGGTTGATAGCTAGAATCCAGGTGCTACTTCAGGATCATATATATTATTAAGAAGTTTATATACTTCAATCATATCTGCCCTATGTCTCCGGTATGATAATGTTGGCAACTTTAACACTCTAAGTCTATTCTCATATGACATTTCATAAGACAGGAGTTGCATAGTCAAAATACACTTTGTTATTTCTCTCTTCTCTGGGAATCTGAGCATGAACTCTTCATTATTGTTCAGTTTAAAGCTGAAGGGGCATTATGAAATTAAAAACTATTTTTAGTAAAAGATAAAGTAAGTGAATTAATTATTCATGTTTGCAATTTGCATTGGGTAAGCGTCTGCCATATTGGTTTGCGGCGGCCATTTTCTTATCCCCACATCTCCAACGTAATAAAACAGCTCGTCAAATCTAAATCTGCTCCATTCACTTTTTTGTGCCTCCCCTGTAAGACGTCTAGCAAGCACCACAATATCAAAGTTTCTTCACATAAAATACAAAGAAATCACGAACTGAGAACGCAAGAAGGAAATGAATATGTTTATAATTACTTTCTATCCCATCCAGCATCAATATCCATTCAAAATTGAATGTAAATGTGTTGTTCTCGAGGTGGTCCACCGTGCATGAACGCTAAGACATTTTGGAAATATCAATAATGATGACGTCATTGATCTATGTGTATATCTTATACGACAGCAATAGGATGCATGATTTCACATCTTTACACCGAGCCACTGAGCTTTATAAGGTCAGAATACTTCGTTGGACATAAATAAAAGCAGCAACTACCAACGTAGGATCTTTGGACCTACATAAGCCGGTGACCTGTGAATTCTTCGGAAGTCATCTGACCCGTCTTCACGTAACCCAGCGTGCATCACATTAATTATAATCTCACTAGGATTGACCCACTGCACATAACCTTTTGTTTGAACAAAAGTGTGGCCCTTTTTGCCAGCTCTTTTTCTTCATTTCGGAGTTGAAGGCATTTTCTTGTGATGGAGGCCCGCTCGAGGCACCTTCCTCTAGCAACAATATTATTTTGTGTGTGTTAGGGGTATAATTGGTTTATATTAAACTATTTAAGTAGCCTCGCTAGATTGCTCATTTACTAGCAAACGAGTATCATTGTTTGTGTAGTTGTTATTTTTAATTACTATTATATCTGGACTTTTAAATTAGTTTATGGACCGTCATACCGGTGACACCAACAGTTGGGGTGGTTCAATCTCGGCGGCAATGGTCGCACGGCCCCCCTGGAACGTTATCGTTCCATCTGCTCCAGAAGCCGGTCTTTGTACCTTCTGGAGAGTTGCGATACGGGATCCAGAACCCAGAGAACGGCAACTAACCTGCCCTCCCATGCATCCTGTACATGCGGTGCAACGGAGCGGAGCAACATGGTGGACCAGCACGTACCCCCCTCAAACAACCGTGCGGTACCCGTTAGTCATCAGTACATTTTACAGAAAAAGTAATACATGAATATAATAATAATGAGACAGAGTACCTATTAGTCATCGGTACGGAAAAAGTTCTGGAATCACAGTAGTTGAAGCATCAGACATTTGTAATGCGAGATGGCGTGATGCGGAAGTCAGCTGCTAGGAAATGCTGCAGGCAAACTGTCTAATGCAGCTCATTCTCAGGAATGATGAAGAAGAACGTTTGCGGTTGCCGATGGCTAGTAGTTAGATAGTCACCACTGGTCGGTGTGGTATGGCAGATCTGGCGAGTTATCCATCGAGCACATCACTCATCCCTGATACTTCGACGAGTTTACATCGGGGCCAACACGCACACCCACACAAATGACCCTCTTTAGTTGGTAGCTTGGGTTGCCTTACTTAAATTTTGTTATTGTCCCCGGGTGATATCTTTCCAGGAGCGTAAAAAACTTGAGATACGGATGTGGTGGCTTGTACCCCCAGAGACGAGTGCTCGAAACCAATAGGCATCGCAGTAAGCTATAGGGAGCTGGCTATGCGGTAAGCAGTTACCCACGACTCGCTTATCTCAGACCAGGTATCTCACCACCACCTTTTCTCTCCTGACTGCTTTCGATTCTGATTTTACAACCCCTTTTATATTACTCGTGACGTCACAGCTGAAGCGCCAAGCCTTGCAGTGAGCGAGCTACAGAGGCAGGGGTAAGGTGACACAAGTAGGCCTAGCGGCTGAAAAATGTGGTGTATCGACGATCACTAATTTAAGTTAGATTAGGTCCGAATCACGTGCGTCACGAATAATGGTGATCTCACCACACCAAGCTTCCTTTCTTCATTTTATATGGAGCAGGCATCCCCGATCCTCTCCTTTTTTATTCTTGGATTTAGGGCCGTTGGTGTCACGAAAAAGAAAACCGATTAGAATCAAAATTTCAACAACAAAAATTCAGCCCAATGAAGACATTAACTAACCTTTTGAACCTGGCGTGAATGGAACCTGTTTAACAGGTACCCGAACTATACGCCAAACAAATCATTTAATCGAGGCAGGGAAGCGATCACATGATACGCTATCGTACCCATGCACTAATTACATGCATGCGCTAAGCCTGTGGAGTATATTTTGAAAGAAATGTTCTGGTTCAATTAAGGATAACTCGGCCATTTATGGACCAATTTTAAAATCGTAAAAAGACTTGGAATCCTCGATTCATTCTGGTCATGGTCGAGACCGAGGACGACGATGAGAGTAGAAATAAAGGAATTACATCTACCAACTCGGTAAAAAATGTGATGCTTTTCTCTCCAACGCCAAATTGCATTGGCAAGCCATCTCTGACACCCGTGCATGCGCGCTAGGCGATCTCACGGACTAAGTCATTTTATGAACCTCTCCTATATGGCTTTATATATGCGTACAGTTCCATACCCAGATGGGCTGGTATGGTTCATACCTGGCTGGTCGATCCGCGCTACAGAGCAAACAGAGAAGCATGGATAATGTATTCATCACCGACCTAAATGTGGGCCCTGAAACTTTCTCATGTGACCAGGTTATAGATGGCTTCACGCAGTACTTTGAATGACTTGCAACTGCCGACAGCACCATACAATTTGATGATGACTATCATGAGTTAGTAAGTGGTGACGTGACTGTCATCTGTGATCTAAGGAAAGAACATGAGATTCCATCTGTAACAATGACAGAACTGAAAGAAGCAGTGAAATTTATCAATACAGTAAAGCAACGAATACATATAGGATAGTAGTTGAGAACATCCTATATGCTAGATAAGTTCTCCTTGCATACATGTTTGATACAATTAACAAGATTTTTTAAGATGGCTACGTCCCCATACATTGAAAATGTGTTTGCTGTCGTCATTTACTACTCACCTCTATGGTGTAGGTTATTTCATGTCGGTGTCAATGATAAACATTGGAAATTAATCCAGAGCATGAATCTGGGTGCCTCTTCCGTAGTGAAATGAAAAGGAAAGTAAGCAGACCCCTTTTGACAGAGAGCAAGGTGTTAAACAAGGAGGAGCTCTTAGTACAGATCTATATAAACTTCACATAGATCCATTATTACACAGATTAGAAGCCACTAAGATTGGTGCAAGCATTGGGAATATATTGTTCAACAGTAGTATGTGTGCTGACGATATCTCGTTAATGAGTTCTGATGTAATCAGTGCACAGATCCTCATCAATATCGCCACAGACTATGGTAGAATGGAGCACAAGCAGCTGCAACCTACAAAGAGCGTTTCATTGTCAATTCACCCAACTGTCAAAAGGACCAGCATAACACCCTCCCCATTATTTCTCCTACCCAATGAAAAGATGTCCTCAGAGTTAGCAAGCATGCATCTTGAAATCAAAAGGACAACGTCGCTAAAGCAGAATGGCATCCAGAATGTTGAAGATAATATCAAGAAAGCCCGGCGAACAGTCTATAGTCTAGTTGCTGCCGGTTTCCAAGGGCAGAATGGACTTGACCCATTATCAACACTGCATCTATTCAAAATCTATGTTGCACGGATTCTCACTTATAAACTCGAACTCATACTACCCAAGTTGAACACCTATGTAAACTTGAAAACTATCAAAAGAAGCTTCTAAAGCAACTTCTTTCACTAACAAAAAATACAGCAGATCCAGCAGTATATGTCCTATCTGGCATTCTACCGGTTGAAGCACAAATCCGCCAGAAAGCACTCATGCTCTATAATAATATATGTAATCTTCCAGAAATTGCCCTGGAGAAAGAGATAACAAGATGTCAGCTTGCCATCAAGTCTATAGAGAGCCTAATCTGTTTCAGCGCTCAGAAGAAATTCTCTGGAAATATGGCCTGGAAGATATAGAGATGTACCTTGCTTCACCAACTGCAAAAGAGAAGTGGAAATTGCTTATCAAGAGAGCTATTAGACAACACTGGAAAGAAACCATAGTAGAGGTGATTCCTCTCTATAGTTCTCGTATGTACTTAAACATCTTTCACACCAGGCAGTCCTCACCCTATCTTGAATGCACATTAATTATCTGTATATGACATCGCGCGAATACCCATGAAGCTAACAGTACATACAGGGACGTCTAGCCTCCAGGCCAGTAGATGTCACTCTACACATGATGTACATGGTCCATTGTGTCTGCTATGCAAGGAAGAACCAGAAACTGTAAGCCATTTTGTAATGATGTGCCATGCATTAGAGTCTAGGAGAAGAGATGTGCTGCAGTCAATACCCGAGATTTTACAAACAGATTGCCAACTGCAGCTGAATATACTCTACAGAAGATACCATCCAACTTATGCTTGACCCTACTATGATCCTTGAACCAAAGGCTCTTAAAAGGGATGTATTGGATGATCTAGAAGCTAATAATAGACACATATTATACTTCCTACATACATACAGATTTAAGCTACTATCAGATCTAGACGAACCTGTCTAGGATCTGTCCAACAAACCCTGACCATCATAATGCTACATGTGCATACTGGTTCTACACGTTAACCTTCTAAACATATGTAATATATAGACATAATCACAAACACCTATAGGCTCCTCACAATAAATAAAAGATCTCCAGTTGTGTATAATTGAGTAATGAAGTTTGTCCAGTAGGTACCAGATGTTTTCCCCAACTGGTTGTGTATGTGGAATCCGTGTATTGTGGCATATAGCTGCCATTATCTATATACAGTTGCTGTACTTGGATGGGTTGTTTCCATTCCAATTGTTGACATGTATGTATTTCTTTGTTTTAAGTGGCAAGGGGGTGGGGTGGGGTGGGGTGGGGGTGATCCATTCCTTCTTCTTACTACGTGTTGTGGCGGTGTAAATCTAATCGTTTTTAAAAATAAAAAACACTTTGGAGGTGTGAATGAAAAACTAATAATTTGACATTAATTAATTTAATCCTACTCAATCAGAGCAAATTTTGTGTATTCATCTATTTAAGACTTTTAGTGTTATATGGACATTTTGAAGAACCGTTCGTACCCTGCGGAATAGGGGTGAGCCGATCGAGGTTGGATTTCCACATGCAGATACAGGCACAGGTGGCAATAATAGGACTCATAGGATAAGGACATTTATTATGCGTCTCGCGGTTCTCATGTATAAGAGATGAAGATCTCTACAAGATCCGCCAACTGTTCTGCTCTGTTCTGTTCAGGAGATCCCGCCTTTCATTAGGCGCACCCAGGTTTCCCTGGTAATGATGTACGTGGAAAGATTTGTTGACACGCTATGCATTATATCTTCTCAGATTCTGTAGTGAATATATATTTGGTACGCGAGACTATCACGATTACAGCAACTACATATATTTTCTAACGCAGCTGGACAATCCATTATAGTGGCTACAGTCACACAAATGTTAGAATAAACAGTTCCATGAATATCATATAATCATTAATCAAACAAGTTATAAAGTTCCTTGGCCGCAGCAAGATGATTAGTGGTAATCAGATATACCACACAGTGACAATTGGCTAGTTCTGATTTGCAGATATTGAGTTACAACCGCTAGAAAAATGAGTAACAACCGATCAGGTGGTCTTATGGTCTCAGATCCAAGAAATGACATCGCTTGGCGTGGATCTTGTGAAGGAAATCACGACTGCACTTCTCTATCTTCTGTATTAGGTGATCTGTAATGCCTGTTAAGTGTATCGCAGGATCAAACTGGTCTGACAAGACTCGGGAGCTGTCTAGAGTTATCTATACAAAAGTGTTGATCTCCTTGATCAGGTTCTCTGCTTGATAAGACGTACAGACTGCCTGAAGAATACTGGATGATCTTGATATATGCTTCTGCCATAATTCAGAGTACAGCCGACATCTCACGATCAGGTGGGAGCGATCTTCAGCTTCTTCACCACATAGAGGACAGGTAGGGTCAATCCGATAAACTTTTGCCCGGTTGCCTTGCAGTCTTCTTCTTCTTCTTCTTCTTCTTCTTCTTCTTCTTCTGTATGTATCATTCTTCACTTGATTGGATCACCAACAACAACGTTTGGTAAATATAAAATATACAATATAAAAGCTTTTCTAAATTGCAAATTATCACAGTGAAACCAATCAAAATGTCAATGATCCCAATTAATATATAACGCATACAGTCTCTGTCTGTATTACTTTAGCAGTGTGTACAGGTGCCTGTCAGGAATTTTGCTTTGACTGCAGCCTTCTCCACTTCTCTTTGATCATCGCACGCTGAAGACCAAACATGATGCGCCTTCCCCATCTTGGTCTTAATTAGTTATGGCGAAACATCCAAAAGACATTATTTTCGCCGCGCATTCGTCAAGTAGCTGGTTTAGACATGTTTTTTGCCTCTGATTAATTCGGTAAATTTATTTGTAGGATGTGCGGAGCTTTCTGAACTGCTTAGATGATCCTGTGATAGTTTGTTCCAATCCCTAATCGTACTGGGATTAAAGCTGAATTTAAAGACGTCAGTTCTTGCATAAATTTAGTTGAAGTGGCTGTTGTGCATATTTTTGGTTTTCCAAATTGGGGTCTGTAGACTGTCCAATGATATCTTTGCTCGTTGCTGTAGACATTTGTAAAACAAGATAATGTGGTTTTGATTCCTTCTGTCTTACAGCGGTGGGAGTTTTAGGATTTCCATTATATGTGTCATACTGCCTGGTTAGTAGCAATGGTTTGAGGTGATAAATCTAGCTGCACGCTTTTGCACATTTTCAAGTTTGTCCTGAAGAGTTATCTGATGAGGGTTCCAAAATGTACTTGCATACTCTAGAACTGGTCTAATCAATCCCATGTATGCTTGGAGTATGATTTCATGGGAACAGAATGATACATTTTTCCGCAATAGTCCTAAGATTCTGTATGATTTGCTGCAGATCTCTGTGATGTGTTTGTTCCAGCTTATGTCATTGGTGATGTTGACGCCCAAGTATTTTACTGATGAACCAAAATTTAGACTCATTCCTTTTAGCGTATAGTCGAATTTGATGGGGTTTTTTTTCTGGTTAGGATCATCATGTTGCATTTTACTGGTTTGAAGCGCATTCCCCAAGTGGTAGCCCAGTTACTTAACATGATTATGTCTTTTTGGAGTGCCTCACAGTCCTTTCCCGGTAGCAAATGAAATCATCAGCGAATAGCCTGATCTATGAGGAAATGTCCTGGACTATATCATTTATGTGGACTGAAAACAGTCATGGGCCTAGAACGGTTCCTTGAGGTATTCCAGAAACAACGTCAGCAATGTTTGATTTGGCACCATTGACTATTACGCACTGTTTGGGATAACTCCTTTGTCTAAGGACTGTTGAAAAAATGTGATAGTATGTCTGACAGTGCTGTTGACAGTTCTTTGAGTATTCGTGGATGTATTTCGTCTGGCCCCATTGCTTTTGATGTTTTCAAACCATTTAATAATTTCTTACTTCCATTTGGGCTGATGGTGATGTTTTCCATTTTGCTTGTTTTAGGAATTGAGTATGGTATTTCGCTAAAGGTTGTTTCGGTGAACGCGTTAGTCAATTGGCTGTTAAGTGCTTCGGCGTTACTGAGGTCCTTGTTTGCCAGATTTTTGGTTGTTAATATACTTCCAAAAGGGTTACAAGTCAGCTTTGATGTCACCAAGCAGATTGTTGACAAAGTTGTTGTGAGAATCCAGTACTTCTTTCTTTTCTTAATTTGCTTTCGCAGAGCTTTCCAACTATCTTTTAAGCGTAGTCTGCCAGTCTTTTAAAACTGACTGTGTGTTTTGTTCCTGCGCCTAATCAATGCCCTCATCTTGTTGTTTATCCAGGGTAATGATTGTTGGGAGTGAGATAGCTTACTAGGGGAATTTTTTCGGGTGGTTTCATTTAGAAAATTCTTAATTAGTTCCAAATTGGTTTAGCTATCCCGGCCATTCTCATGACCATTGAAGTACTCCGTTCTTGCAAACTCCAATGTATCTTTACACATAGTGCCATAGTCTCCTTTAGAATATTGAAAGAACTGTCTACGTAGTTTCTTTTTGTCAAGGATGTTACAGACTAGGATGGCCATAACAGCATCGTGGTCACTGCATTTGTCTGGTGAGTGAAGGTTACTTAATTGACCGGGTAATGTTGTTGCGATTAAATCTAGAGTGTGTCCTTCAAGGGTTGGGAAAGATATTTAGCTGTTCCATGATAAATTCATCAAAGATGTGAATTAAGACTTGGCCGTCTGAATCGGATAAAGCGGAACCAAGTTCTGTGCTGAGTTTTGTTTTCCAATCAATTTTCCTGTAGTTAATGTCGCCGAGAATGTGTATATTTGGAAGGTGGTTCGCTTTATGTTTTGACTTGATCAAGAGTAGCTGATTTCATAGTAGGATAATGTGATCTGATGGTGTATCTGGTTCCCTATACCAACTGCTGATGTAGTAGTCCTTTCCATTTATTGATAATTTTGCCCATACTGATTCTGAACTGTTTTCTAAGTCGTGGAATTGTGATGATTCTAAATTTTGCTTAACTAACAAAAGAGTCCCTCCCCTACTCATTACTCTATCATTTCTGAATATATCATAGCCTAATTCCTGTGGAAATAGCTCATTTGACTCCACTGATTTGTCTATTTTGGTTTCTTGAAAGGCTGCAATGTCAGTGTGAGAGAGTAATCCAGGTGTTGAATACTTAGAAACAACTAATTTGATATTAAAGACCGAAAAGAGAATTTAAAATAGAGATCACAACCAAATTTGGAACTAAATATAAATTTGAGAACCGATGTTACTAATCTGAATTAAATTTTAATCTGAAAAGATGGATTGCCTGTTCATGGGTCCTTTTATGGTTAGGGATGTGGACAGGTGTCGGGTTAATGAAAACTATACTGGAAGGTCCTGAATTAAAACACAAACACCATAGCTGGTTCCATATGACTTGTTTCACCATAATCACAGCAATAAGCGAATGCCGGATTACATATATACAAGGATAAAGCTACCCCACAGCCTTCCTTTCAAAGAAGAGAAATATCACTATAAATATTATAAATGACTGATCCTAAAGACAAATAGATTTCTAACTAATTTCCGTAAACATTACCATTTTTCTTTCAATATATGGATGCTCCGAAAACAAGTCCTAAACTGCTAATTCTATGAAAAAGTTCACTAATAAATTTAAATTGAGTCGGCTCACAGAGCTATATGATGAAGTACACTTCACACCATGGTCATCTTCATCCTATCCCGAGAAAATTGGCGAACCTGACTTGACTATACTTATCCTGCCATCTCCATCAAATGACAATTCACAGCCAAGTTGAAACAATGCCATCTCAATTTGGATCTACGGATTCGATGCATCCGACTTCACATTCCCGTTACTCCGTCAATGCACTACTCCATTAAACCTCCATCAATGCACTACTCCATTAAACCGCCATCAAAACACTAATCCATTAAACCTCCATCAAACCCCCATCTGTCTTGATTCCTCGACCATTCAGTTTATCAGTCAGGACGCCTGTCCCTCATTGAACAAATCTCTTCCATATCATAAACTTGAACAGTTTTGAATAGCTCTTACGGCGATGCCATCGAAGATTGGAATGTCCGACTTAATCCAATTACATTGCTGACATCAGCTACCCTCTCATTACGGACATAAATCCCTCCGCCAACCAAAAATAATGCCCCTTCCATCATATGATGCTAACGCCCCTGCTTCACCCACATCAATACAGATATTACCAAATTATTTTAACAGACATACTAAACTAAGCCAAACTAAAATTGTCCAAAAAAGCAACCCATTTCTATATTTAATAAGAACATCACAAAACCAATTTCCTACGTCAAACGGCCGTGCAGGACTTGTTTATGTCCATTGCATTAAGCGTGAAAATCTGTCCGTGCACCATTATCAATCAAAACAAGACTAAAGTTCCCCTATGCCAATAAAATGAAACCAGACTTAAGGTTCCCCTGTACCAATAAATGCCTAAAACAGGAGAATCTCATAAAACTTCAACACACACACAAATCCCTCAGAGCGAATACTGTGCCACAGATTCCACTCTGTTACATCTGGATCGCATATTGATAGATATGACTGTATTTCAAGGTTTTTTTCCCCTGATGTTATTTATGTTTATTGAAACCATGGTGATTTGTTTTGTTTTTACTGTTTTATCCTTCTTGACAGACTTCAGCCATGGTGATTCACTGATTGCTTCAAATTGCTTAATAATTTCAATGTTTGCCAAGGATGAATGATTAGATAGGTTGATGTTGGCACAGTTTGGACACATCCAGGCACAGGTTGTCGTTTGCATTACCTTGTGGTCTGAATCAGAGATTTGTGAGCATTTGGTCAGAACCATTATTTTTACATGAATCACATTCTAATGCTGAGTCCGAGTTTGTTACCTTCTCTGCACAAAGGCCACGTGTGCAGAACAGTTTGGACAGTACCATTTGTCCTCCGATATCTACGGAACTTTATACGCTTTGCTGTCAACATCTGCACAACGTGTGTGTATCCAATTGTCACATCATCACACTGAATTGCTTTGTCTGATTTCTTTACTAGTTTTTTGCATACTCCACATCCTCTATTGTGTCCAGGATTTTGTTCGATGTCACCAGCGAGGATAAAAAATATGAAGCGATGCTTAGAACTACTTCTTTTTAGGTCTGTATACCTCCAAGTATTTCTTGTTGATGGTTTAGTGATGCTTGAATAATTGCACTGTCTTTGATGTGTACTGACTGGGTGGTTTTGTTGAGCCCAGGGACTGATTTACCTTGGCCGTGTTGTTAGCTGGCAATGAATGTTTGAAAATGCATAACAGGATGGTGATGAACAGTTTCAGATTCATGTTGGTCTCTACGCCAGTGTCACCTCGTGCTTACCACAAAAGTGCTGACATGGAAAACAGTGACGGATATAATTGGAACCGTTACCGACGTTGATTTAGTTTGTGCTATGATGGTCTACTACGCTTTATTCCCAATTGATGCTGCCACAAAGAAGCGACCGTGGAAGGCATATAGTAGTAGAGTTCAGGAATTTTAGAGAAGCCATTTCCTTAATTTCCGACTGCCACTTTGCAATCCAGTGCTGCCTCATGGCCTTCTTCACCATGTTCGATTTCCATGTTGCCTTGGACAATATGGGTTCTCCAGTAATACCCAAGCTGAATGGAGATTGTACTTGAACAAGACCCTTTTCACCATCGAATACCAGCTGATTGCTCCGATTTTCTTTGCCGCACTTTGGTATCTAGCCAGTTGATGCTCTTTCGGCTTGGGGCTCCTGCAGATGTTGCTATACAGAGAAAGGGCTTTCTTATCAATCACCGCTTCCACAGGTTCAGCACCTAAAAGTGAGTATACTGCGACATCCGCACACATGTCCGGTAAGAACTGAATTTGCTTTAGCGTCTGTTTGCTTTTGCTTTAGCAACCTGTTGCCCACGTTGGCCAAACGTCTACATATGTTATCTGGGAAATGGCTTATGCCTCGTAAAATGATGATGGGGATGATGATGAGGTATAATACCCGTGGCATACACTGTCACATGATATGTATACACCCACATGATTTGCGAAAAGTTGGATAGTTTGAAATGCTTTTGAGAATTGCTGTTATAAAGTAAACAAAAATGTTGCTTGTTCTACTGCTGATCAGTAAGATACAAACTACAGCGATGTATTTTAAATATACGGTGTTCAAATAGCGTACTTTCTCAATGAGAGTAAATTAAAGTTTTATTAGCAGTTTTCGTGGTGGTTGGAGATGTTATAAGCCCGTCCCGTTGCTTCATGTTTTGCGCAATTTTACTACTACTACTACTACTACTACTACTACTACTACTACTACTACTACTACTACTACTACTACTACTACTACTACTACTACTACTACTACTACTTATCATATACTACCATTATAGGCAAAATGCCTGTAGATAGATGGCGACTACATTATGCTTATTCACTTATTGCTTAGTTAATTTCAAAATTTGTTTCGAGGTAAAGTTTTGCCATATCTGTATCTGTATGTGGAAATCCAGCATTGATGGGCTCACCCCTATTTTGTATAGGGTACAAATGGTTCTTCAGAATGTCTATATAACACTAAACGTCTTGACTTATGACCATATGTCATCGTTTTATGAGCGTTGCTATTTTTGGAACGTAAAGCGTGCACAATGATCGCCTGGCAAGTAAGCGAACAAAATTTGTGATCTCGCGCTGGTTAGAAAGTTTTAACAGAGATAAAAGACAGACAGACAGGATGGGTTTTCACTCTCAATTTTAAGAGCAACTCTGAATTCTCAAAAATAATTTGAGTGGAGCTCCAAGGGCATTTAAATTGTATTTGGCAGTAGCAACTTCCAGTCTAATTGATTTCAAAATATTTATTACATCAATCACTGTGTAAATAAGTTTGAACTTTGGTTTCCGGTATTTATGCATAGGGCCTATTTATTATACCCACATGTTAAAAAAGGAGGGATATATTCCAATCACCTCTGCCAGTCTGTCCATCCATCCATCTACTGTTATGCCAGTTATCTGGATATGATCGGGGACTGCATGACGACATTTACTTCAGGCTCTGTCGCCGGGTGGGGTGTGTGTGTGTGGGTGGAGGGCAGTGGTGAGGAGACAAAGTTTGGTCAATTCAACCAAATTAGTATGTTACATTTAGGTTGCCATATCATTGCTCTAAGGAAATATGTTGAACATTTTGAAACTAATTTCACTGAAAAATGTTGATACCTATGACAGCAATCCTTTCAGTCAAATTAATTTCAAAACATTCAACCAAATATTTCTTACAACAAAATTAATGTTTGTTATCTGGCCTGCCTGGTTGAAAGGGTTAAAGGAAGATATATGTATGCACATTTTTACAATGAAAACATCTTATTATTCTGGAAACAAGTTGAATGAAATTTTTTATTGCATATGGCAGCAATAAAATTCAGTCAAATTCATTGAACAATTTTCAGCAGGTTTTTGTTTTTATGTCTGAAATAAATTCAGTTCTGTATATCAGTGGTTATAGTCGTATTTTGTTTCTACTATATGTCTCAAATTGGTTGACTACATTACACTTTTTATGGTTTCTCTTGTCGACGTAGTCCTTTATAGTAATTATCAGACAACATAACTAATGTAACTGAAATGTAGCTTTAGTTACATTATGCAAAGTAACTGAAATGTAACTAGTTACATTGCTCAATCAATGTAACTTTAACTGTAACTGACATAGTCCAATGTAACTAGTTACATTTAAATGTAACTAACCCCAGGCCTGGTACAACATCTTTGAGTACACTACTTACCACTTCAGGGTGGGTGGGGTGAGATGGTGAAAAAAAATAAAAGTTGGCGGAATTGGACCAAATTTGGTACATTCATTAGCTATATGATTGCAGATTGTGAGGCGATGGTTACGTTAGGCTTTGCCACTGGATAGGAAGCATGGAGAGAGAGAGGGAGGGGGTGGGGTGGCATAACATTTGTGATGGCGTGCCATTGATTGCACAAAATTCTAGTTTGAATATATATTGGGTCTAAGTAGTTCAAAATCTAAATACTGATTAAATGCTTAAATACTATTAAAATTTTTAACTTGACTCTGAACAAAATGTTCCTTTGACAAAGCTACTGATGGCACTTATGAACAAGAGGCCTAAGGGCCTTAAAACACTCACCTGGACCATTAGTATTTGAACCATTAGCATTTGAAAGAGACATTTAATACTTTGAATTCAGCAGTAACAAGACATAAAATGCTAAATTGGAGTTCCGTACAAACGATATCTAGTGGGAAATTAATAATTGACGTTGACCACACAATCAGACTGAACCGTAGGTTCCATCAACCTAATAAAAAACATATATGGCTATCAAAGCCAAAATTTTGATTGGTGCATGACAATGATGTTTTATCAAGGATAAGGTTCTCTTGAACAAACTTTACACCCTTAGGTATCGATGAAATTAAATCTAATAAGTTTCAGCCTGATCCATACAACAGTTCCTGCAATGTCATTTTCGAAGATGGCTACTGGAAAAATGGACCAATCAAGATTTTGACCGAAAGTTCCTGAGCCAATCACCGTTGGGTTGATCCACCCAACTTCCTTGATATTCATTAGGCGGTTCTTGATAATTTAACCCTTTAACACTCATATCAGCCAAAAATGGCTTCTGTAGTGGTCTTGAGAAATGTCCATTTGCAGACCAAGAGAGGACCGTTTTTTAATATTTACCACTGGAATGACTGGCTCAATTACTCGGCTATCGAGCCAGTCGTTCCAGTGGTAAATTTTCAAAAATTGTCTTAGAA
Organism: Chaetoderma sp. LZ-2023a; assembly: GCA_034401795.1. Classification (NCBI taxonomy): domain Eukaryota; kingdom Metazoa; phylum Mollusca; class Caudofoveata; order Chaetodermatida; family Chaetodermatidae; genus Chaetoderma; species Chaetoderma sp. LZ-2023a. The sequence continues at coordinate 162,344,948 of CM067372.1, read as the reverse complement.
CTATAATTTTCATGAACAAAATCGAGGGGTAAAGTGTTAAAACTTTTCTCATTCATTTCCTATAGGATTTCTGGAAGCTATGAAAATCCAAGATGGCCACTGGAAAATTCGACCAATGGAAATTTTGAATGGTAGTTACGGAAACTATCACTATAGGTTCCTTCTAGCCAAATTCAGTTGAAACGCATCAAGCAGCTAAGGAGGAGATGAATTTTGACATTTTTAGTACATTTTTCATATTATCTAAGATTTCTAACTTGACCATTAAAAATTTTGAATACAGAACATCTTGAGCCTAGCACCAGCAAAGCCTTCCAGCCAAATTCAGTTGAATCCACTGGCTGGTTAATGAGAAGATACATTTTGATAATTTCCAGTAAATTTGTCATAAAATCTTTGATTTTTACGCCCAAAAAAATTGAGAAATCAAAATTGTGAATAGAATTTCCAGAGCTTAGTACTGCCCAACCAGACAAGTGCAGCTGAAATCCACCACGTTGCTAAGGAGAAGATACATTTTGTCAATTGCCGGTAAATTTTTCATAAATCCAAGATTTTGACCCCAAAAATTGACCAATTAAATTTCTGAATAAAAATTCTGGAGTGGACCACCATAGAGCCAGTCTAGCCAAATTTGGTTGAAATCCAGCAAGTGACTAAGGAGGAGGAGGAGGTGCATTTTGACAATTTCACCCAAAAAATTTACCAATCAAAATTCCGAATAGAAAATCTTGAGCCTAGCACCATAGAATCCTTCCAGCCAAATTTGCTTGAAATCCATCCAGATGCGGTTTGACAATTTCCAGTAAGTTTTTCACAAAAACTAGGACTTTCGCCCGAATAAATAGCAATCAATATTTTGAATAGAGATTCTGCGGTGTTCCCCCATATGGTAATTCCAGCCAAATATGGTTTAAATCGGTCAAACCGTTAAGGAGTAGATGCGATTTGATGGACGGATGATGGACTGAAGACAATTTCTCCATATACCCAAAGATTACGACTTCTGCAAAAATATATACACACTCTTCCTGTACTCAAAGACCAGGCGTTTGTCCTTCTTCCTTGTCCTTGTTCTTCACCCGTACAGAAATGTAATTATGCGACGAGCATGCACAAAATCAGGTGAGCTTGCACAAAATATATCTTTGGTGCTTAATGTGCCAGCCAAGCACCCTTTCGAACCTTTGGGTTCGGTTAGTCTAAGGCACCTCACTCTAAAGGCGGTCTTTCTATTGGCAGCTTCCTCAGCAAAAAGACTCAGTGAGATCCATGTGCTTTCAGCAGAGAGGGACCGATTTCTGGAGAGGGTCTGTGACTGCTGCAAAGAGCAGAATTTATGTCAAAGAATCAATCTTTGAAATATCCCTGCAAACTGATCATTATACCAAAGCTAACTTGGTTTGATCATAATGCCAGTGCCTGGTGTCCAGTCCGTGCTTTGATCAAGTACAAAAGTGGACGGACTCTCTGTGGTCAAATGATAGACATCTGTGGATCTGCCATAAGAAGACATATGGTGCCACATCCATGGATTCTATCTCTCGTTGGGTAGTCGAATGCATTCAGACTACCCACGAGATTGCGACTGGGCACCGGGTACAATGTGCTAGGGCTCACGATGTTAGAGGAATAGCCGCCTCGACCGCCCTATTCAATGGTGTCCTGTTAGAGGACATCATGGCCGTTGCACAATGGCACTGTGAGTCCTCTTTCACGGATTACTATATGAGGGACATGTCAGACTCAGCCAATCCACTCGCTTTATCTGTTTTGAAACATTAGTCTAGTAGCCACACTGTTCATCTCTTTTTGGTAACTTTGAAAAGTCAAAAGTAGTGAGAACAGACATGGTCAGGCGAGAGGAGTTCAACCCAAAATGTCACGTTTGGCCGAAGGTGTGGTGGTTGGTGGCGTTACGTCTGGAATCCAAAATTCATGAGGTAATTCAAGTTAGACTGTTTTTTGCATTATGTTTATATATGATGTTCATTCATCTTATATATTCATGCTCATTCCCAGTCTTATGTGTGTCTAGAGCTGTTAACTGGGGGGGGGGGGGGAAGGGGAGAGCAGTGATGCGAATGTGATTCGGTCCCAAACTTGTCGGTCCTTCTAGGTCTTTGTGTCACAAGTTTACGTCTAAGATCTTTCTCTAGGGGTGAAAGAGGCTTTGTATGGCTTGCCCCTTCCCACCAGGTTACTGACTAAATCTGGTGTTATCAATAAGTAATGTGAATGGTAAGCATTGATCGAAGGAGAATGAAGAAAATTTCAATTTCCCTTTCTCCGAGAACTAACAATACTTACGTTTGTACTATTACATTACTTATTGAATAACAGCACCTATAGTTGTTGTGCCCTAAGAAACGTAAGTATTGTTAGATCTCGGAGAAAGGGAAATTGGAATTTTCTTCATTCTCCTTCGATCAATGCTTACCATTCACATTACTTATTGATAACACCAGATTTAGTCAGTAACCTGGTGGGAATGGGCAAACCATACAAAGCCTCTTTCCTTCATTCTCGAGAACTTCTGGGCCGATTTCAGTTATATGTGGCAAGAAGCATCCTTAGAGAATAGAGATTCCATTTGCTCCAAATGAACCCACTCGGCCAATTTGGCCGGTGGCCATCCTGGACTTCGGCCGACTTTTAGAAATGTCTTTAAAACTCTTCTCCGAAACCATTTGAGGGATCAATTCAGACCTCATGAAATATAATCTAGGGCAAGAACCCAAGTTTGTTCAAGGGAACTTGATTGACCAAATTGTTCAGCGGCCATCTTGGATGACCTCACTTTTGCAAAAACAACTTCTTCCCCGGAACCGCTGAAGCGATCTGGTCGAAATTTGTGATATATGATTAGGCACTAAGGGCCATTAAAGTTTGTTCAAGAGAAGTTGCTCCGTCAAAAAACCTGGCTCCGTGGGCCAATCAATATATAGCGTGTTTGGCAGCCAAATTTGATTTTTTTATTTGATGGATTTTGAGGACAAAATTGGTTTTATATATTTTTTTGTGTATTGTGATTTCAAATTTGCCATTTTCGAGACTGTCGGATAAACGGTTTAGCAGCCATCTTGAAATCACCTCCAGAACCACTGAGCGGATTGGGCCAAAATGTGGGAGATATGATTAAGCACCGAGTGCCATTAGGGGTTTTTCACTGTAAGGAGCTACATGTACATCAGAAACATGGCCGCAGTTGACCAATCAAAATGTAGCGTGTTTGGTGGCCATATGTGACTTGCAAAAATGTCCACAAACTCATTTAAAAGACTACTGCTAAACCACCCAGCAACTATTTTGACAAAAATGCATAGTGCTCCAGGTGAGCGACACAGGCGCTAATGGACCTTTTCAGTTTGTCCTCTTGTTTTATGTTTCAAGTTAAGCTTCACAGGTCATTGTAAAGTCGAGCTTCATGGTTGCATTGCAACCACATTTCTGATTTGTTAATAATATGCAAACATTCACAGCAACATTAGCGTCATATTTTGTAGCTGAGAATCACAGAAATGCATGTGGCTGTTTGTGATAAATTGCAGACATTCATACATGTATATTTGTGGTATTGAAGGCCGCTGACGCTTATCACACTTATGTAGAAAGGTTGATTGTCACAAGAAATTTTCTAAACAGTAGAAAAAAGAGTGATACACAGTGATACATCATGGAAATATTGCTGCTGAAAGCTGCAGCTGTCTTAGACTTGCTTACAACAACATTGTTTCTGAAATAATAATGAGTTATCCTATGAAATGAAATGAAATAAAGGAACTAGAAATCCGGATCCAGGTTTTTTATGTATCCAGCTTAGGGCCAAAGGCTGGAAATCCTCTTGCACAACACGTTCATTTGTTGTGTTAAAATGTGAGTCAGTCGGATCAGTAGTTTTTTAGATATAGCTACATGTATGGGAAATGAGTTTCTCGCTTCAGGGAGACTAAGCGACTGATCGGTGCATGGAAATAGATAGATGGATTGGCAGCTGATCAACAGACATGTTGCATGACAGGATTCTAAATAACTGGTTTCTTCACTCATTGTCATTGATGAACAGGCTAACGGGCGGATTGAGTGACAGATTTCTTAATGACAGATCTAGTAGGCTTGCACGATTACGTGATTAAATCCAAAATCGCGATTATTTTTTATATGATTAAAAATTAAACAATCGAATAATCCTGAATAATTCTACAGCATAAAATATTTCTAAACCTACCTTTTTATTACTCTTTAATGTGATTAGTCTCGGAAATTGTTTTGCTCAGCGAATGCATGTCCATTTGGAGGCCAAGAGAAGACTATTTTTGAAAATGTATCACTGGAATGGCTGGCTCGATGCTTGAGCCAGGCATCCCAATTCCAGTGATACAATTTTTAAAAATGACAGGCTAACACGTTGAACTGGATAGACTGGTTACCGAACATACAGTTCAATTGACGGGCAGATAACTCTGGTTATTGGCTTATGTACGAGCTCCTTACAGTATTAATCGATAACTGACTAGCAAAGACAGCTAGATAAATTATTCAAACTTTTACGTCTCATATCTCAGTGATGATCAACAGTTACAAGTTAGAAAGCTTTCAAACTAAATATGATTTTAACGCAATTAAAGAATCAGTATTCTTTCATAAATCTAAATGTAGCCGAGTTCTTAATTAGTACTGGCGCAGTATAGCACAGTCTGGGTACTGCCACCGGCTAACTGTCTTCTACAGGAAACAGTTCAAGTTTAATAGCACAAATTTGACGGTAAATAAACAGGTTTCAAAATTTGTTCGCAACAGCTCAAATAATGACAGATATGGGATAATCATTTCAGTTTTAAACCAAACCTAAGCTGCGTACCAAACAGATAGACACGGCTAGACATGTTTGTGACTGCAAAATACATACAATACACATACAAATTTTTAAAAGATTTCTGACAAGAATTAATTATTATGTTTCCTTAAATGTAGTAATTTTCAGTTCTTGGCGTGTCACTCAGATTGTCAGCTAGCAATCACTTACTCATGTGTCATTAGTGGCACGAGTGACAGACCCTCTCTAAGACTCGGCTTAGGCTTGGATTAATGAACACACACTCTGGCACTGGTACCTCTAGAGGCGCTAATGGACCTTTTCAGTTTTAGCTATGCCCCGCCCATCTCTATCTAAGCTCCAGCCACACCATGCTCATGTTGGGATCAATTGATTTCTTACCTCCCTGACTATCAGTTTCCTGAAAACTATGCACTAGGTAACCTGTTGAATATTTTGAGACTAATTTGACTTGGTGCTGTTGCTTCCTGATGTCATGATTATGATGTCAGCATACACATCGCTTAGTTGATTATGACATCATATGATGGATGGATAAACTGGAAAGGTGAATTGGTCCTTTCACTTTGGGCTGGAGTACACATAGTATTTACATGTATACTACCAAATTAGCAGTTCAACCTACGCCCTGTACAGGTACAGAATAACAAAGCAACAGCTTTTAGCAACATCATTATAGCATGTTCATTCTGCCATACAGCTCCAGACAGACCCATACACGGGCACTTGCACGCACGCCTCCACCCACACATGAATGCACATGCATGCATGCACACATATGCGCACACGCCCAAACACACCTGTTTGCAATACCTTCTTCCCCTTATGGGTCAAGGTAATAATATAGTGCATTTAGAACATTTGACTAATTTTATATGCGGGTCATTCCGTGTCAAATCACCCAATGAGCTAAACCTCACCATTTCCAATTTACTTCAAAATTGGTTTGTATGTTTGTTTTGGCTAGAAAACCCAAAATATCAAGTTTTAGCTCAATCGGACCAATGGTTTCTGAGATATGGGCCATTGATTTTTTAACAACGTTGACCAAAATGGCCATAGTCACCAAAATACAAATGGCCATAACTCCTGACCAAATGGTCCAATCTTGACAAACAAAGTGTCATTAGAAAGGGAAACAAACACGGATTCCAAATCTGCCATTATTTATATCATTTGGGTGATTCTAGGGGTGATGACCTTTTGACCTTGAAATTGACCTTGTGGATCACATGACCTTGAGGTCACAAATGATGTAAATTAAAGCCTGGTAAGTTACCTACAATATATAAAAAAAACTAGAGGTATTATTCTTTGTTTTTCAGTAATATCAAGTTGAAATCTATGGTTGAACTGCAAAAAAAACAACTTTTTGCATGTGCTACAAACAGTGACAAATACAGATTGTTTGTGTGAAGTTTCTGAAATTGACTTTAGACTCCCTGGACAGGAAGTGGTGGCCCCTAATTAGATATCCATACAGCATGCAGAGTGCTAAGAGTTAAATTCTAGGTTTTGGTTTATCATGTGTTAAATGCCAGACTAATTTGAGCTTGTCCTATTTGCCATACAGGGACAACTGTAGCTTTCATACTGATGTGAATCCATGCCACCAACTGCACCACACCAAGAAGAAGACTGTATGCAAAGTAGCGCAGCAGGAGGATGTCAGAATGTTAATGCTACGAAGCGGACTTGAAAAAGCTAATATTAAGACAATTTGTTGTCACCATGAACAAGAGCTACTTAAAAAGTTTTCTTTACGTAAGAGAAAGTGTTGTGATCCTTTTGACACTCACCCTAGCAATCCTAGGACAAATCCGCTGCGAATCCTGACTAAGTGGCTATGACACATTAGTTAGTCCACCACCAAATGTGAAACCAGGTGAAAAACTGTGTTGTACCTGCCTCATAAAACTAAGAAAAACGTGTGTCACTCAGACCATTGAGACCAGTGCTGAAGTCCCAGGTGCCAGCCAACAAGTGGATGATACAATGCAAGTCAGTTTGTCTGAAAATGATGCACCTAATGATGAGGTTACATGTAGTTCACCTGAAAAGGACACTTCACTTATAGACATAAATGCTGCATTAGCCTGACTAGATGAAACGCCACTTAAGGCTGGACATTTGGCACCATCAACAAAGAAATCTAAGGGGAAACAGAAGTTGAGGAAAGGTACGAAAAAACTAAAACATAGTCTAGAAAAGATTTATGATGTTCACTTTGACTCAACTGAATCGGAAGATGAAGATGATATGCATGATTTACAATTATACCGTGCTATATTTGAGGAGTTAAAAGCTAAATTCAAACAGTCTACTTCATATGCAGAACGTGTTCATATACTGACCCTCTTCCCCTTTACTATAGAATGGACAATGAATGAATTCGGGGCATCAAACTATCTTGTGAAGAAAAGCCGTGCTATAAAAAAAGAGAAAGGAATATTAGGACAATGCAATAAAAACAAGCTGAAATTGTGAATTTTTATCAAACAGATGAGAACAGTCGTATGTGTCCAGGAAAGAAGGAAAAAGTCAGTATCCGTAATAAGGATGGGGAAAAAGAAGAACATCAGAAGGGCTTAGTATTGTGCAATTTAAATGAACTGCATGTATCGTGGAATGAAGCAAATCCAGACAAAAAAGTAGGTTTCTCTTCGTTTGCAGCTCTTCGACCAAAATGGTGTATTTTAGCAGGGACATCGGGCACCCATTCAGTCTGTGTTTGCAAGTACCACCAGAACCCAAAGCTTATGGTCGATTCGTGTTTAAGTGTAAATGTCCATGATCTTATGGCCCACTGTGTATGTTCTACTGAGAATGAAGCTTGTATGATGGGGCAGTGCAAAAACTGCCCAGGCCTACAGGGCATTGTCGATTTTTTACATCAATGTGATGATTTAGCCGATGTGGATGAAGTGACATATCAGCAATGGGTTAGTGTCGATCATACCAAATTAGTGACAGTTGTAGAATCAAAGGATGACTTCATTGAAAACTTAGCTAATCAAATTTTGAAATTAACATGCCATAGTTTTACTGCAAAGTCCCAAAGTGCTTACATGAATAATCTGAAATCCTCAGTGACACCAAGGAAAGAAATCATTTTACAAGGTGACTTTGCCGAAAACTATTCATTTGTAGTCCAAGATGAAATCCAAAGCTTTCATTGGGAAAATGTGCAAGCGACTCTCCACCCCTTTGTGGCATACTCCTATTTGGATGATGGAAGCCTTGAGCATTTTAACATGTGTGTCATAAGCGACTGCAAAGTTCACACCACTGTGACTGTTTATGCATTCCTGAAAGATACCATTGCCTACATAAAATCTGTATTACCCGAAGTTGAGAAAATTCATTACTTCACAGATAGCTGCGGAGGCCAATATAAAAACAAGAATAACTTCGTCAACTTATGCTACCACAAAGAAGACTTTGGATTGGACAGTGAATGGAACTTTTTTGTCACCTCACATGGTAAAAGTGCTTGTGATGGCATTGGTGGCACAGTCAAGAGACTTGTAACTAAAGCCAGCCTCCAACGTCCTTCAGCTGATCACATTCTGACCAAAGATGCGATGTTCGATTTTTGCGTGAAGAATATACCTGGTATTCATTTCCTTCATGTAAAGCAGGATCACGTTGATGCTTGTGAAGAGCAACTGCAGATGAGATTCGAGTCAGCCAAAACCCAGAAATACCATCGTTTTGTCCCTGTTTCACAATCAATGCAGAAAGTCTTCAAACTGAGTGGACAGTCTACTCCACCTGACATAGTTCAAATCACTGATGCTGATGTGTTAGGTTCAGATGTAGTGAATTTGTTGCAAATTTCCCGGGAAATAAAGGACCAGAACTTTGTTTGTTGCATGTATGATGATGTGCCATGGATATGTATGGTAGAGGAAGTGTCGGAGGAGTATGGTGATTATCATATCAAGTTCATGCACCCAAATGACCATTGAGACAATTTCACTGGCCATCACAAGCGGACAGATGTTGGATTCCAGAGGCAGATATTCTTTGTGTCATAAACACTCCATCACTGACATCATCATCATCAAGGAAATACACTATCTGTCAAAATGACCTAGTTCAAATTTCTAAAGTGTGTTCAAACTGGGCATTTGATTATGAATAATCTTAATAGGTAGTACGAGACAATACATGTAAGCTGCCTGTTTAAATGTTAATAGTACTCAATGAATATTAGTACATGTTCTGGTGCTACATGCCTGATATGTGTACATTTAGAGTCTTGAGACGTCAGCATATGTGTACATATTTTAACTTGATATTACTGACAAACAAAAAATAATACACCTCTAGTTTTTTATATATTGTAGGTAACTTACCAGGCTTTAATTTACATCATTTGCGACCTCAAGGTCATGTGATCCACAAGGTCAATTTCAAGATCAAAATATAGGTTAAACGGTCATCACCCCCTAGAATCACCCAAATGATATAAATCATGGTAGATTTGGAATCCTTGTTTTTTTCCCTTTCTTATGACACTTTGTTTGTAAAGTTAGGGCCATTTGGTCAGGAGTTATGGCCATTTGTATTTTGGCAACCACGCCCATTTTGGCCAAAGTTGTTAAAAATCAATGGCCAATATCTCAGAAACCACTAGTCCGATTGAGCTAAAACTTGAGATTTTGGCTTTTCTGGCCAAAACAAACATATAAACAAATTTTGAAGTAAATTGGAAATGGTGAGGTTTAGAATCACATTTTTATTGGGTGATTTGATACGGAATGACCCATGCTGTGCAGAACAATATGGATCAGTGCAAAATGCCAGAGAGCTGTGATTTTTCTAATGTACTGATCCATATGTATTGCTGGCTTAGAAAAAGTTCATTTCTATACCGCCATCAATAGCATTATCTTGATTATATTTCTTCTGTTTGCTTTGTTTATCAGGCATTGTCTTTGCGACAGTAAGTTCATACAGCGGTCATCATAAGCTCAAGATGTACTATGGCAACTTTGGAATCAATACGGCTAATCTAACTGTCTTTAATGGCTTTCAGGGTCGCACTCCAAGTCTGGCTGTCTTCATGCAGACCGAAAACTGCTATACAGTAAGTCCAAATGTATTGTTGTATTGCTCTGTAGTAAGTATGTCCAGTTCAGATGCTGATTTGGAGGGTTGGTGCACGGGCCAGGCCTTTTTGCTCCAAGACATTTGTGTTACACACTTCATTATTTTTTCCCATTTTGATCAAATATAACTTCTGAAAGACGTAAGAAATATTCTGTTGAATAGTTTGAAACTAATTTGACTGGAAGCCTAAATTCTCTTGGATTGGAGAAGCCCATCTATCCCCTGAACGATGTGACTGGTATACTCATTCTTATCTGACCCAGAAAAATGTCATTTTATATTTATTTTATTATCTCTGCATTTAAAAACAGCCATTGGGAATGTTATAATCGCCTCTGCCGGTCTGTCATGCAATCTGCTCTCAAACCCTTTGGTGGAATTAAACAAAATTTGGTATGTGGTTTATCCAAAATGATAACGCTTTGCAAGACGACATTTAGATTTGGCTCCACCCCCTGGGGGTCAGGGTCAAAATATCAAATATCCTACAAATCTCTGTCATGCTATCTCCTTCCAAAATTGTTATGTGGAATTCAACCAAATTTGATATGTGGGTTATCTAGATAATTGCTTATTGTGTGATGTCATTTATGTTCTGCTGCACATGCCGTGGTGGGAAAGGGGGTCAAAAGGTCAAAAGATTGATTGTAATGCAACTCCTCAGAAACCGTTAAAAGGAATTCAAGCAAGTTTGGTATTTTCTGCGTTACCCATATGATTGTGAAGTACAAGATGACATTTACATTTGGCTCCGGCCCGGGGGTTTGGTTGTGGGGTGGGTGTGGGGTCAAAGTGGTGAATGTGTGGATTTGCATTTGTGCGTCATCAATCAAGCAATCTAGCTTCTGTCATGTCTGTGAATATCAGGCCTTTTTAGAGCACAATGCAGCAGGGTTCGCATGGGTCATGGAAATCCTGGAAAGGCATGGAATTTGAAAATCTAAATCCCAGGCCTGGAAAAGTCATGGAAAATTGTAATTTTGTTCAAAGTCATGGAAAATGAAAATCTCGCTCAGAAAAAAATCTGATGACATAAAATTCCGCTGTATATATAGGTATATTTCAAGAAAAAGTTGAAAAAGATTATACAAAAATAGCACGAAAATTTTGAATTTTGAATTTTTCACGCTAGAAATTCCTACCATCTTATGGCTATGCTTAATGTATACCTTATATTCATCATCACAGGAGTGAAATTATTAATTGGGATATTGTGTATATAGAGTTTCGAGTAGCTATGAGAGTGATGGCGTAAACTCGCCCTATAGCGGAGGCTGATTAATACTCGGAAGAATGTAATCTAACCAAGTTGGCCGGGACAAAATTGGCCAAGTGACCAAAAATCTCGCCAGATTGCATTTACATGTACTGATTAGCTAATAGTGAATTTATTGCTCAAATTGCTTTAAAAACATGATCTTCTGTACATATTTATTATTAATTTGCGAGATTGGCATTTGCGAGGTTGAAAAATCTGTTTTTATTTGGAAGGTCTCCTTCCAGTCTGAGATAGAGTTCAGTGGAATGCCTCCAATCACTAAAGAGCTTTAATTGGCCGTCCGACTTAAGAAGGGAGCTAACCTCATTTTAGTTCTTACGTTGTTTTGGGTCATTTTATGTTGCTTGGACATACGACAATACAATGACTTGTGAGCGATCTACCATGGATATCACAAAATATATATATAAGCTAATCAAACAGAAACATAGAGAATTACAACAAAGCCAAGAAGAGTGGGAAAGCAAAAGAATAGGAGAGGTTCCAACAAATACGTAGACAAGTACACCAGAAATTACGCTCTATATATCAAGACTATGTCACGAACATGCTTTACCCCGAAGATGACAAAAGCAGCCAAAAATTATGGAGGTATATCAAATCAAGGGGTCAAGACACTGTAGGCATCAGCACCCTGAGACATCATGGACAAATCATTACAGATTCTAAACAGAAAGCGGAGGCATTGAACGAAAAATTCACATCAGTGTTCACCAGGGAAAACCTCAACAACTTCCCATCTAAACCATCCTCATCATACAACAGCCTCAGCAACATCCAGATAACATCATAAGGAGTTGAAAAAGCGTTGCAAAGACTGAAACCATCTACAGCAGCAGGCCCTGACCAAATTCCAGCAAGAATCCTCAAAGAAACATCTAGCCTAATATCACCAATCCTTGCCTCTTTATTTCAACAATCACTGAATCAGTCTACCATACCATCAGACTGGAGACAAGCGAACATCACACCAATCTTCAAAAAAGGAGACTGAACAAAAGCATTACAGGCCTGTCTCACTAACATCTATTGTATGCAAGTTACTATTCTAGAACACATCATAGCCAGCCAGATCATGCAACACCTAGACTTGAACGACATACTCCATCCTAACCAACATGGATTCCGATCCAAAAGATCATGTGAGGCTCAGCTTATCATCATAACGGATGACCTCACCAAATGACTAGACCAACGGAAACAAGTTGATGTAGCAGTGCTGGACTTCGCCAAAGCATTTGATAAGGTGCCACACAAGCAACTACTCTCAATACTCAACCACTATGGCATACAAGGAGACGTCCTTCGCTGGGTCGAGGACTTCCTCAGCGACAGGCGCCAAAGGGTAATCCTTAATGGAGAATCATCCAACTCAACAGAGGTACTGTCTGGTGTTCCACAAGGCTCAGTATTAGGACCGATTCTCTTCTTAGTCTTCATCAATGATATCGCCGACGACATAAGTTCAACAATCAGACCCTTCGCAGACGACTGTCTTCTCTACCGCACCATCGAATCCAGTGAGGACCAACAGATTCTGCAAAAGGACCTGGACACACTTATGTCATGTCCTGACACCTGGCAAATGGAGTTCAACGTAGCAAAGTGCAACATCCTGAAAGTCACCCGGCGTAGATCCAGCTACAGTACTCACTACACAACGCAAGATCAGATCCTAAAAGAGACCATATCAAACCAATACCTCGGGGAAGAGTTGGCCAGTAACCTAAAATGGAACAAACATATCTCCAACTTCATCAGCTCACAGAGTTCTTGGATTCCTCAACAGAAACCTTCACGGGTGCCCTCAATCAGTAAATGAGCGGGCCTACCAGACACTAGTCAGGCCAAAACTGGAATACAGCTCTACAGTTTTGGACCCACCAACAAAAAATCTAAGCCAATCCATCGAGGCTGTCCAGAGGAAAGCAGCAAGATTTGTGCTAGCTCGACCTGTTTACAAATATCCAAGACAGAGTGTTACCAGCATGCTAACAAGCCTAGGATGGGAATCACTTGCACAGAGAAGAAAAACAAATGTAACATTCATGTACAAAATTCTAAATGGCCATGTAGCAATACCACCCGAATACCATCCTCAGAAAGCATCGATACCCACCATCAGGCGCAGTCACACAAAAGCTACAGTCAATCCAGACTAGCATCCAACAATACCAGAGTTCTTTTATTCCAAGAACTGTGCCGTTCTGGAATGGCCTGGCTGACAGCATCATCTCAGCACCGGATGTAGAGACATTCAAGAGCTACATCTGGGAGGTGACCGACCATCTAAGCCTCCGCAATCACTGTAAATATGTATATAAACTGCTTTAAATTTATTCCTGAGACGGAGCGGCCATCTTTATCCAGACGTGCACCTGGGCGTGATGTTCAGTATGAATTTTGCCCAGTATTCCTGCAGATACAGTTCAGTTTGAGTTTTATTTCTTCATTTAAGCATGATAAACATAAGATTTACAATTATTACAAACAATATAGTCCCCAACATTGGTTATATTGCAATACGGTTTTAAAATATTTTGAATTGATGTGATAGGTTTATATACATAATTATGCTCTTTGTCTGGTTACAGTTGTACATATGATGCCATAATGATGATACATTGTAGCTTGTGCTCTTAACCCTTTCACCGTTGAATTCCTGGTATCTCATTTTCAAGGAAACCATACAAGAAAACGACCCAGACGTATATACTGGTCTGGCATTTTGTTAGCTTGCTAAAATATTTACCACTCAATTCACTGTTTGCTATAAGTCACCTGACTTAGATATCTCAGAAAATCTTAACCTATTCATTCCCATGGTGTGGGTTCCCTTGTAAACAAGGTTAGCAGAGATACATCCCTCTATTGGGTAGTCTTGATAGTATCTCTTTAACTCTAAAGCAGTCATTGCTCTAGGGAACCGGTTCTTCTATTCCTATAGAGAACATATAAACGAGTCTGTGAGCATGTGCACTTATGCTACTATGCATGCGACCGAGTCCAAGCCGTCATTAATTAATTCCACAAATTTTTAATAATGATTTGCAATGTAATGATGCGGGGTGGCCGAGGTGGGCCACAGATAATTGAGTGGTAAGTATTTTAGTAAGCTAACAAAACACCAGACCAGTATATACGTCTGGGTCATTTTGGAACACAACAAAAATACAAAGCCACTCAATTCACTGTTTGCTAAAACATAGAATTGGTCATAGCCCAAATACTAGGTGGGTTGGTAAATTGCAAATCAGGAATGAAAGGTTAATCACCAAAAATACTAAAACCAACTAAATTGCTGAAGTGCTGAAAGAGCACGAACAAACAAATGTTCTAAATAAAATACAATAATATAATGATAATTAGAAAATCTCAGCAAAGAGAATTTAAAAACAGACGTGAGATGGTGAAGAAGATGGTTGACTAAAGAATCTAGGCAATTGAGCCTAGGTTTGAGTGGCGAATGCCAGATTGTGAATTGAATCTGATCTTTCAGATAAAAATAATGTAGAATCTGACATTTATACTGCAACTTACATAATGTCGTCCACTGATAGATCTGCATAGAATGCAAAGGAGAAGGCCATACCACGAACATTGTGTGCCTTAACACAAACTGAGTGTCTCCTGGAGATACAGTCTAGTGTCAATTAATGGTGTCTGTAATCCAGTTGATGAGATGCGCGCTTACTAAACAAATTCGCATAAGTAATCTGAATGGTAGATCTGCATAGAATGCGAAGGAGAAGGCCATACCACGAACATCGTGTGCCTTAACACTTACTGAGTGTCTCCTGGAGATACATTCTAGTGTCGATTAATGGTGTCTGTAATCCAGTTGATGAGATGCGCGCTTACTAAACAAATTTGCATAAGTAACCTGAACGGTGTTTCAAAAAGATCTTTTAAATTGGGTATAATTTTCGGAAAGGATTGAAAACAATTAATTAGGTTTTATATATATAAGATTCTTCAAGGGCAAAGAATGAGGGCAGATCTCTTACCACCTAGAAAAAATCATTCACAAACAGAATATGAATATCAATATGCCATCTAACAAACGCGGCAGCTAGTACAAAAAGAATGATTTCAGAGTTATACAATTAAACAGATGGACCCAAGAATGAATTAAGAGGAATTTATTATAGGTATTTGTCTTTGTGCTATACCCTAAAAATACCTGTACCATGGATAAATGATGTAAATACTTAATAACTCTCAAACCGGCTTCTAGAAAATAAAGAAGGATAGATGCTAGTGAAAACGATAACACCACCCCAGCATACAGAGATTTAAGTCATCAAAAAATGTCCCATGAATCTATGACTTGATGATGGGATGCAGAATCTGGCGAGATAATGTGTTGTTCTAACAACCATTTGAAAACCTTAAATATACTCTGGTAAATTCCCCTGTAACAGATAGTTTGAATTGATTAAGAATACTAAAGGTCAGACAAAAAAATCAATTTCTGAAAAACAGGTCTCTTGGAAAATACCATATATACATATTGAAGATTTGTGGAATGATGAACTGAAAGCTGCTGTTAAACGAGATAGAAAATCAGCAAAATTGGTAAGACGCTTTAGATTTTCACAAAGAGGACCACGAGATCCACTGAATAACTCTCATTGGGCCAAGCAGGAGTGATTAAAGGGATAATACATTCTGCTGACAAAAGTTCTTAAAGACAATTGTACTAGAAACCACTGACAAAAGTTCTTAAAGACAATTGGTACTAGAAAGTTAAATTGAAGTTATTTAAACAAAATGTGAAGTCTATGACTGGGCCAGAGCATCTACCGCCAGAGCCTAGCCTGGAGGAAGAATATGAACATCAGATCTCGACACTATACTGAGTAGAAACTTAATGGGATGTAATAAATGAGCTACAAGGAAAATCATTCTACCTGGAATGTGATCTGCTGAAAGATTTCCTGACATATCCACCGCAGGAGGAAGACCAAGACTCCAGACAAAATATGATAACCTCAACTGCCCTGCTTGTTGATGAAAGTCACTACTATAGAAATGACTGCATGAACAGATAGGTGGCTTGTGAAAGAGACAATATCTCTTCATTCTCCAATATTCCAGAGCATTGAAAAGGACTACTAGAGTATTAGTTCCTGTTCTAGTTCCTGAAAAGGAAGAGAGTAGTAAGACTACTTTATCTGATTCCATAGACACAAGAACGAGAGGAAATTCTATAGCGATCCACTCCCCCAAACACGTAAGAACAAGACATCAAACGGACCTGCAGATGGATAAACAAGTGAATTGGTACCGATGACACCCAGTGAATGAAAATGCAGTGTATGCGGGCGTGGTGAGGGACAAAATTCTGAATTACCAGACTTGACTTTCGTACACAAAACTGACTCCATTCGGCCCAAATTTTAACACAATTAAGGAACCTTCCAAGCCAGAGGAATCCCAGAGTGACCATGATGTAATTAAAAGAACCAGATCCAGTTAGGATCAATTCTGTATGGATGGAAATATCAGAAAACACTGTCCCTTATCCTTGACGAGACCAGTGATGACTGGCCAAAATGACTCCATGTCAATATTATTCCTTTCATCGATGAACTCCATTTCTGAGACAACATATCAGGAAAAGAGTTGAATATTATAAAACGATTGACTAAGTCATTTTTGTCTCAAACAGTATCAAAGCAGTCATGGGTTCCAGACAAAATAATTCCAAAATATACAACAGAATTAGTATTAAATCATAAGGACATGAAGTGTAAATTTTTTGGAACTTGTCAGAAACGGATAAATATATGAGTTGAAGATAAAAGCCGAGACCCTATAAAAGATGATCTGCCAGCACCTCATAATCCTTAAAATCTTTGGATTCTGCCATTCCTCCACTGTATCCTACTTGAAAAGAGCAGAAAATTATTGATCAGGAACAGAAGCAGGACTAATGTCAAAGGAGACCAACATGGTTTGATAGAAAAAATGGGGATTCAATGACTACGTTGATTGTACCTTATATGTAGGAAATCTGCTACCTAAGACATGCATGAGGCTAGCTATACCCATCCCCACCCCTGATAGAGTAGAGATTATATAGAAGCGCTTAAGCATGACAGCTAGAACCAGAATAAACCTGCAGAATCTTATTTTACAAATCTAATTTTAAAACAAAGCTAGTATGATATGAGCCCAATTGTTAATAACTTTATCAGATGATTAAACAGGAAAGAAGTCCATCAAACCTGTGACCAGATCAATGATGGATAAGGACAAAGGACTGAAACTACACAGAAGGGTGAAAGGAAAAAACCATATTCCACAATCCATGCGAAGGCAATGATCCAATCATCTTGGTTAGGCCCCCTTGAGGAATTTATTTAATAATGCCTGGGAAAGTTAGAATTTAGAAGAATAAAAATAGGCTTGAATAGATAAGGCTGAGAAGACAGCTCCATATGAAAATAACAGAAATAGACATATCACTAGACAAATAAAAAGATCAAAATTTCTACTGAACTCGAGAAAGGAGCGGTGTAAATCTTGATAAGACAAAAAAGATTTTGTTATTGTGACAAGCTTACATTCACCCATAGATATGCTTCATCATGGCGAGGGATCCTACTGATAGAAAAGAAAGACTGAAAAACTATGTTAAAAATAAATCAGGCCAGATATGATACTAAAAGATAGTAAACCACTATTCACAATTAAAATAATAAAGCCTGACGCACTTATTTGCAGGTTGATATTAGGAGAATCGAAAGATGATTGATTCCAATTTTTTGAGAGAACAGGTCGAAAGATGGAGGCTGATAGGAAGAGAGTAATACATGAGAAGATTCAGGAGCAAAACGAAATCTAGTGAAATCAAAACGACAAAAGCACTGCTAGGATCATAAGAAAGAATAAAATTATTCCTAGAAGATAAATGCGAAGAGTTGGGTGTACACAAGATTTCGAAGGATGAGGATAATTGGATGGTTCAGCCATTGCACTAAGAGTAACTAATAAAGAATTAAAGAATTAAAAATAAGAGCCCCTGAAATAGGGCATTTAAATTGTCAAACGTGATTTAGAAACAAACAATACCTGCAAAACAACAGAAGTGAATTGATTTGGCATACCTAAACCAGAAGTTTAATTATAATCAGTTGCTGTACCATAAAAATTGAGAGTTATAATCTAGGTAATAATACTGAGCACAGGACAATTATGCCGTATGTTCATCTTTTCTTCATTTATCTCCATGCCTGTGCCGTCACTTCTGGTCATGGGTTGCATGTACGGTGTAGTCATGCATTGCCTCTTGACTATGCCAAAGCCTGCCTAAACGATTTTTGAATGTTTTAAGTGATGGTGTGGAAACAACATGTTCAGACAAAACATTTCACAGTTTACACACCCCTTAGCGAGAAAATTTTTCTAACTAGGTTAGTTCTCCCCCTCTTCTAGTACACTTTCAGATGATTTCCACGAGTAATAGTCCATTTGCAAGCAGAATGTTATATTTGACTATAACAATTAATCGATTGAGAGCCGATAGAATGATCCATCATAGCCTGGGTACGTGCTCTATATATCCAATTTCGCCCAAGTTAAGTACCCGCAGAAAGAATTTCCAAAATGATGAGAGATTAGATTATACATTAAGTAGGAAAACCCCCATCTTAGGGCTAATAAAAGGGGCTGATAGTCAAGAACTTTCCTGATCCAAAGGCTATGCTTGCTACTAAAACACTGAGATCAACACACATCTCTGATATAGTAAAACTTGGTCATCAAAGTTTGTAGCCTTTACTATCAAAATATTAACCATTTAACTCTCGAAGTTATTAGTCATAAGTTGCAACTGAAATAAGTTGAATCTGAATGAGTACCAGCAAATATGGGAGTGGCGTATTTACTTATAAATCCATAAATAGGTCGCACATTTATGCTCAATTTACACAGTCTAAAAAATGTGCGCGCACTATATACAAGGATAAAACTTATTTTCCTCTGAATTTGTAAACATCTTAATGTCTGACGATACCACGAAAACTCCCCTGCACAAATCTTGTCACCTCGCGGCTATGCTTAATGTGTACCTCAAAACATCATTCGCAGAAGTGAAATTATTAAATTGAACAGCCTAAATATTGCGTATCCTTTAATAAAGATTGTTTTTTCCATCAAAATTAATCCTAACTTGACATAAATGTTGTCTTTATAATATATAAATCAGAATCACATGATATATAAAACACGTGATATTATCTGACCAGATCAGGTTAAAGCAAATTTTAATGAAGTATCTGAAGCGAGTACTCGGATATAGTTATCCTGGAATCAGAAATTCGGCAATGAGATCTACGCTTCTCGTCAGCGCCTCCAAACGGAGCTTTACTTTGCCACTGGCTGGCTCGCTAACATTAGAAGCGGTGTACCCAGTTTAATTATCGGGCGTTCAAGCAATTTTTCTCGAACATCGCGTTACGTTTTAGATCATTTTATGTTGGTCACTCAAATTACAATATAACCAGTAATATGTATGATAAATTTTATCGCTAGATTTAGAAATTAAGTGAACGCAAATTTCTCGCTAGATTTACGAATCAAGTGAACCTGATAATCTGACACAGGCTTAATAGCCTATCTAACAAAAGAGGGTTATGTGATTACGAGGATTCAAATCAGTATCGTAATTTTGAACATCCGGGCATTCCGAGATTGTCCGACATTTGCCAATTTACGACACACTAAAGAGGATATCCCATAGCAACACAATGTTTACATTTTTCATGAAACTAAGGACATAAAAAAGACTTGTCGAATAACCCCGCCCGGTATTAGAAAACGTAAAATCTCGAGTAATTTTTATAAGATATTAAATAAAAGGTAAAAACGTTTCACGGCCCATTGCTAGTAATGTTAAATTATAGCCTGCAAAAACGGCGCCAATTTAAAGCGAAGACCGAATCGCGAATTAATATGATGGTCTTGTCTTTAATGTAATACGACTGACATGACTGACCATCATGAAGTAATTGCGAGTTTCATGTTAGTTGGTTAGTAATGGTCCTTAGAAGGACCACTCGCTTTTCTTCAGGGGATGATCGTGGTGTATCCTTGTGGTGTTCATCCGGTCCACCACGTCTGTTTGCACCACTGTCACATTCTTAATAGATCCAATAACTTCCCAACCAGTATATTGCATAGTTATGTAGGATACCTTATGTAGGATTCGATCCAAACCGGTATGTAGTATACCTTATGTAGGAAAGAATGACGCTCGGAAATACGTACCTAGTCAAAACTCTTAATTGATCCACTAACTTCCCAACCAGTATCTTACATATGTTATGTAGGATACCTTTCGTAGGAGATGTTCCAAACCGGTATATAGTATACCTTTCGTAGGAACGAGCCTCGTGGCTAAAATAGGATCAGAGTTATTGACTTCACCTGGCTTTTAATGTGAAGCTGGCGCCATTTTCTTTCAACTTGGTCACAACAAACTTTCTGTTCATATTCACGTAAATTATAAACATTTTACATAAGTACAATGACTTATTCAACAAAGACCGCTTGCACTGTGGTATTCATGAAAAATCAAATGTGGATGTAGCTCCACAAGATTATGGAATGAATAGGATTTGTTGAGATAAAAGTTAGGTGTTTCCTGTAATACAGAAAATTAATTAATGACGGCTTGGACTCGGTCGCATGCATAGTAGCATAAGTGCGCATGCTCACAGACTCGTTTATATGTTCTCTATAGGAATAGAGGAACCGGTTCCCTAGACCAATGACTGCTTTAGAGTTAAAGAGATACTATCAAGACTACCCAATAGAGGGATGTATCTCTGCTAACCTTGTTTACAAGGGAACCCACACCATGGGAATGAATAGGTTAAAATTTTCTGAGATATCTAAAGTCAGGTGACTTATAGAAAACAGTGAATTGAGTGGCTTAGTATTTTTGTTGTGTTACAAAACTGTTGTCAGTTGAATATTTTGAAACTAATTTGACTGGAAGCCATTGCTGGCTTAGGCAGCAACAGCTTCCAATCAAATTAATTTCAAAATAATCAACAGAATAAGTATTACAACATTTAGTTCTTCAAGGAATTGTCTGTGAAAGGGGAATCTTTAAATCATTCCTATCTAATGTTGGATTTCTTTATTTATATATTAATGCAGTGAAATTAGTTTCAAAATAATTTTAATTAATTTACCTGGGTTTTTTTGCTGCATTAGGCTGCAATAATTTGCAGTCAAATTGGTTTTCAAATATTTAAAAATAATTTTATAGGCATATTGTAGGGATAATAGCCCTACATATATACCATTCCAGTAATGTTTTTAAAAGTCTTCTGTTTCTGAGATATTGATTCTTGGAGGTCATGGAATTTGTTAATTTTGGTCATGGAGAAGTCATGGAATTTCAAATCCTGAAAGGTGTACAAACCCTGATGCAGGTAAAAAGCCTGGTGCAGGTAAATTTGTAATCCTGGGTGCATAGGATGCGTGCCGATTTCTGACCGTTATGTAATTATTAATATCAGTTTAGATACATGTCTAGGTATTTTTCTAGGTATACATGTAGCTAAAATCCCTATGTTAGATACGCGTCATGCACCATGTGCATGTACATATATGTAGGACAAATTTGTATGCTCCCCGAAAAAAAATTCGCCGGAGCATATAGTCACCGCTTTGTCCATCCGTTTGTCCGTCCATCCGTTCACCATATATAAGTTTGTCCAGGGCATAGTTTCAAGATTTTTTCACATATGCTCACCAAACTTGGTATGTGGATGCATATTAGGGAGAAGTATGCGGAGTATGAAAAGTATGTCAAAGTAGGTCATGCTGACCTACTTTTCATGGTTGACTGAATATCACAGAAAATGTTTGTCCGTGCCATACTGTAGTTTCAAGACTTTTGCACATATAGTCACCAAACTTGGTATGTGGATGCATCTTAGTGAGGAGGTGCGCGGAGTATGAAAGGCAGGTCAAAAGTAGGTCATGGTGACCTACTTTTCATGGTCGACTGAATATCACAGAAAATGTTTGTCCGGGCTATAGTTTCAAGACTTTTTCACATATGGTCACCAAACTTGGTATGTGGATACATCTTATGGAAAAGGTTGCGGGGTATAAAGAGTAGGTCATCCTGACCTAGTTTTCATGCTCGACTGAATATCACAGAAAATGTTTGTCCGTGCCATAGTTTCAAGACTTTTTCACATATGGTCACCAAACTTGGTATTGATTATTACAGAAAATATCTCTGTTCATTTTGAACATAGTTTTTATATGTATTTTTCATATGGTGTCAAGCAAAGACTAAGGGCGTTTATTTAGAGAAACTTAGGGGGAAGGTGTGCAGAGTATCAAAAGTAGGTCAAACATAGGTCATGGTGACCTACTTTTCATGGTCGATTGAATATCACAGAAAATGTTTGTCCGGGCTATAGTTTCAAGACTTTCACATATGGTCACCTAACTTGGTCTGTGGATACATCTTATGGAAAAGGTTGTGGAGTATCAAAAGTAGGTCATGCTGACCTACTTTTCATGGTCGACTGAATATCACAGAAAATGATTTTTATATGTATTTTTCATATGGTGCCAAGCAAAGTCTAAGTGTGTTCATTTAAAGAAACTTAGATTTTGCTCTTATTAAGCTATCCTTAGCAAATTGTTCATTAGGGCAAATCCCACCAGACCAAAAGAATGATGGCCCACTGAATCATTCCTACTCCCCAAATTGTGGATTTAACATCATTACCCCAAACCAACAATATTTTAAGGATGGCCTAATATGGTGATATCTCATTGATAATTTCTAGTTCGTTTCTCTGTGTCTGAGCCACAGTTCCAAACCTTTCCCTGAAGCATATGCCTTCGGGTTTATCCATTCAGTTTCTCTGCAGAGTATGCCTTCGGGGAGCATACATCAATTTATTGATTTGCCTTGGTTTATTTCTACCCCTGTTGAATTCCATTAAATTTGCCTTATTGTGGAAAACCACTGCCCCTACAGTAGCCAAACTCGGTGTATGGATGCGTATTGGGTGAATGGTATGCCATGTACCGTATAAGTCCAAATCTAACTTTGGGATTAAGTACATGTCATGTACATGTCATGCATATAGGCTCAAGAGCTTTAACTGGCTGGCTGCTGAGTTTTTGCATGCGACTTATATTCGAAGGGTTTTATCTCTGCCATGTGCTAAGGATGCCAGAAGACACACCAGCAAATACAGAGCCAGGAGAGGACGTCATTGCATAAATCTGTTAAGTGTGCTACAAGGTGACCTCAAGAAAGCAGGATTAGGGACACTCAAGTCAAGAATGGACCTGAGGAAGCTAAGGATTTTGGCTGAGGACAAGACACAGTGGGCAAAAATGAAGAAGGACGGATTGCAGCTGTAGGGTGTTTCTACTACTACTGCCACAGAATACAGTAATCATACATACATACATATCTCTGCACCTGCTAAATATTTTGAAAACAATTTGACTGAAAAGAGTTGTTTGGTGGCTAGGCCATGAACAACTTTCAGTCAACTTGTTTTCAAAATATTCAGCAGGTTCAGAGTTATTGGCCATTGAAATTATTTTATGGTGCCTTGAAGCAGCGAGACAGTTACATACACAGTATTAGGCAGCTGAGTATCAAGAAAGTTATTGGTTTGATTGGCGTCTATCGAGTCCCTGATTCCAGGTCCCGTTCATGCCATACCTCGGCTGGTTTTATTCAGTCTATTATTGGTAACTTCCCCAGTTATACATTGGTACCTATTTATACTCCTGTGTGGAGAGAGGCAACGAGGCGTAAAGGAGACTGCCTATGTTTCCACTGATTGCCCATCAGCCACCTAATTGCCAGACAATTGAGCGGGATTTGAACCCCCATCTGGCTGATTACCAGACGATCGCGCTAGCACTAAGGCCAACCGTCTCCTGAGTAGCAAGGCGATTGGGACGCTTGTTTTATTCGTTCAGTGTTTTCAAAATATTGTCTCCTACTTTACTGATGAATGACTTTGACTTGTTTTCTCCTTTCAGTGTGATCTTGTGTTTATAACCACGGTTGAATACAAGTCAAATAAAACTTTATCCGTGGATACACGCTGGTCTACACGGCTTGCCATTTACAGCAATGAGGTGGCATCATTTCTCTATTGCAGGTACATGTAACCTTTGAACTCTGGAGTTCCAGAATATAAATTTTAAGACATTCATACATGTATGTAAAGTTTGGTATATTTTAAAACTAAGTTGACAGGAATCGTGAGTCAGCAACAGTTCCCAGTTAGGTTCAAAATAAACTAGAGCGCATAGCTATTCGCACCACAGTACCTCATCTCACAACCAAAGATGAACACAGTGATGTGAGCAAGAAGGCCCTGACCCTAGCCATGCTGGAAGAAATGTATCCTCAGGAGACATGGATAAGGATCTACACAGATGGATCAGCCAAAGATGCAATTAGGAGTGGAGGTGCCGGACTGCACATACAGTATTCAAACAGACAACATGAGTCAGCTGCAATACCGACAGGCAAACACTTCACAAACTGCAGAGCTGAAGTCGAAGCACTGGTTCATGCAGCTAATACCATCAGCAGAACAGCAGACCCTATTGCACAGATTGTCTTTTTATCTGATGCCCGCTCCATCCTTGAGGCTATCCCCAAAGGTAAGCTGCCACAACTTGAAGAAGCACTACAAACCATCAAATGCTTTCGGATAGCATTGCAGTGGATCCCCTCACACTGTGGAGTCCAAGGAAATGAGGAAGCTGACAAGATGGCAAAGGTGGGTGCAGAAGAGAATCAGACAGAAAGCATGGTTACCCATACAGAGATGAAGACTATCATCAAGTCACTCTATAGAACACCTCAATCAGAAGATGCCTACCATCATCTCTCGAGGCCAGAGCAAGTGACCATTTTTCGTCTCAGAACTGGACATAACAGACTAAACCAACACATTTACAGGCGGTTCCACCTTGCGACATCGCCCGCTTGTCCTTGTGGAGAAGCAGAACAGACCACAGAGCACATCCTTCAATGTTGCAGTACGTATCAGCTGCTGAGAGATGAGATCTGGCCTTTCTCAACCTCTTTTCTTGAAAAGCTGTATGGGCCTGTGGAAGAACTGCAGAAAACCACAGATTTCATCTTGAGAACGGCTCTCCAAGTGTGATACCAGCGATCGAAAAGAAAAGAAGAAGAGAATTCTTACATTGCAAAATAAGTGTTGTTAATATTTGGTTATTCAGGTTTAAAGAGTTAAAGATTCAGTGAAATGATAGATGTCTTTTTCCAATAGCTTGCTATTTATATATCGTAGGGATCGACTTATCTATATGTCAAGGAAATTAAAATTTGTGTTTAGCGTACGCGTGTCCATTTGCAGGTCAAGAAATGACTACATGTACAGTGTCTGCGAAGAATAAATTTACCACTAGAATGACTGAGTCAGTCATTTCAGTGGTAATATTTTTCAAATAAATGTAGTCTGCTCTCGGTGTGCAAATGAACAATAATTGGACATTTCTCAAGACCCATGCATAAGTTGATTTTGCTTAGCTTGACAAGTTTAAATGCAATCCAATTTTCTGATGTCACAATCAAATATCGAAATCAAAATGAGCCCTATTTCAAAAATCGAATCACAAATGTGTACAAATTGTATGACTTGGGTGAATTTCCAATCATTAAATAAACCTGACATTGAATATTTTGAAACTCGTTTGACCAGGAGCTGTTGCTGCCTATGGCTGACCTATATTGGCTAGTTACCGTGAAATTTTGATTCTAGGAATTCAGATTTGAAAGTTTCAAAGTGATTTCAACATGGCTAAAATGTGGGCTGAGCTAATTAGCTACATTGTGGAAATGGGTGTGGCATATATGTGTAGGTAAAAGTACATGTAGATCCCTTTGTTGAACTGTACAGTACTTTGCATGAAAATGATATTGTGTCATTAATGATAAATTGTTAGCTCACCTGGCCAGAATGGCCAAGGGAGCTTATGGCGTGGCGACCGTCCGTCTGTCCATCATCCGGCATCCGGCCATCAACCTTTGCTTAAAAACTCTACTCCTCATTAACTTGTTGGTGGATTTCAGCATAATTTGGCTGGAAAGTCCCTATGGGGGTAGGCTTCTGAACTTGTATACATAATTTTGATTGGTCAATTTTTTCGGCGGGCATCTTGAATTTTCCGAAAAATTGTGGGAAATCGTTTAAAATGCTACTCCTCATTAACTGCTTGGACAATTTCAACCAGGCTTATAGTACACTGGTATGTTTCAGAACTTGTATACAGAATTTTGATTGGTCAATTTTTCCAGTGGCCATCTTGGATTTTCTGAAAATTTCTGGAAATCACTTGAAAGCCTACTCGATACCCACTGGGCCGATTTCAATCAAACTTGGATGGAACAACGCTAGCCTAATATGCTTCTGAACATTTATACAGAATTTTGATTGCCCAAATTTTCCGGCAACCATCTTGGATTTTCTGAAAAATGGCGGGAATTCATTTAAAACCCTACTCATTAACTGCTTGAGCAATTTTAACCAGACATAGCTGGAAGGATACTAGGCTGGGTGATTTCAGAACTTGTTTACAGAATTTTGATTGGTCCTTTTTTCCGGCGGCCATCTTGTAGTTTCTGAAAATTGTAGGAAATCAGTCAAAAGGCTATTCCTCATTAACTGCTTGAACGAGTTCAAGCAAACTCGGCTGGAAGGACGCTAAAGTGCTATGCATCAGAGCTTGTATATAGAATTTTGATTGGTCAATTTATTTGGTGGCCATCTTGAATTTTCCGAAAAATGGCTGAAAATCATCTACTCATTAGCTACTTGGGCGATTTCAACCCGACTGGCTGGAACAAGTCTAGGGCGGTAGGCTTTAGAAGTTGCACATAGAATTTTGATTGTTCAATTTTTCTGGTGGCCATTTTGGATTGTCTGAATATTCGGGGAAATCAGTTAAAATCAGCTACTCCTCATTAACCGCTTGGCTGATTTCAACCAAACTCAGCTGAAAGAACTCTAGGACGTACGCTTCAGAACCTGTATACAGAAGTTTGACGGTGGCCGTATTGGGTTTTCAGATAAATGGGAATTTATATAAAATTCTACTCATTAATCGCTTGGGAAATTTCAAACAATTTTGGCTGGAAGGATCCTATTGTCATAGCCTCTAGAAATTCGTTTCAGAATTTTGATAGGTCAATGTTTTGGCAACAATCTCTGATTTTCTGAAAGTTTTCCGAAACCATCTAAAAACGGTACTCCTTATAAATAACCCGATTTCAACAAAACTTGGGTGGAACATTCCTATGACAGTAGGCTTCAACATATTAAACAAGAGTCTTGTTGAATTCTTTGTTGGCCATCTTGGATTTTCCGAAAATCATCCATCATGTCTATTTAAATGCAAATGGTTTAAATGCTAATGGTCCAGGTGAGCGCCACAGGACCTTGGGCCTCTTGTTCATATAATAATGGAAGAATTCAGTTTTGGCTATGCCACACCCATTTCTGGCTAAGCTCCACCCACACTTTGACCATGTTGGGATCAATCGATCCCTGAACTCCATGACTATCAATTTCCAGAAAACTATACAGGTAAGCTGTTGAATATTTTGAAACTAATTTGACTGGGTGCTATTGCTGCGTATGGCATCAACAGGACCCAGTCAAATTAGTTTCAAAACATTCAACGGCATGTTTATTAAATAGTAAAGACACAATTGATACAACATTGCATAGTCTGTCATCAAATAAGTGATGAAGTTTTACTACCTCGGTAGTTTAAAGGGTTACCAATCAGCGTGATTGATTCCAAATCGATCCATACAATGGAGTTGGTGGATCCAGAATTTCTCACGATCCTTGCGGGGAGATGTTGCTTCCATGCTAACACGATCATGATGGAGTACTTCTATGATCTAATAGTTTAGAGATTGATGGTTTATAAGATTAAGATGTGTGGCGACTTGCGTGTCTTTCTTGTTCTTAATATCCCTAAAGTAGTCCTCCAAGAAGTTAGTGTCATCTGTTGGAGGGATACCGGAATGCGACCGTGATGTTTGCTGGTACTTCATTGGTTGATATGCCAACTCCAGTTTATCCATCTAAATCATGAGCCGTGTGTTGTTTGCGGACGCTGTTCCGCCATTGGCGGAATGACTGCAGGTTTGCGGCTGGAATTCATGCTTTCTTCATGGGACTCAATGTCTGCCGGTTTGGACTGTCTTCTGGAGACTGCTCGCTGTCCAGTCTGGGTCTTTTGCACAGTGATGTGATTATGATGGCCGTGTGGTCAATCACTGTATTGTTCAGCATGTTGACTAGTGTCTCTGTGGATGTGACAGAAGTGGTGCTTGATGTGCCAGCTGCATCCATTATTCTTATAATCGGAGGCACGCTTGCCTCTATTGTGAAGAAACAGCTTTCCCGAAAGCTTGATGCTTTGCTATGTTGTCCTGACGCGAACTGGAGTGTCAGTTGAGTCTGGATGCCGATTTGCTGTTTGCGCGCTCCTTTTATAGGCAAATGCTACACCAAATGTAACCAGTTGTACCCGTTTGTACCAGGTTTGGTTGTGTACATGTACCCAGTTATACCCGGTTGCGTGTGTACGTGTACCCAGTTGTACCCGTTTGTATGTGTTCTTATACCCGGTTGTTAGCGTAGTTTTAAATATTAATTAAATGGGACTATGTAAACCAACATAAGCCTCCAAACCATCCCTCATCCCTCCATTGTTTAAGGTGTCAACCATCCAATTTGTATATAAACATTACAAAAATGTACGACCATGTACATTTATAGATATACACAATCAACCGCGTACATGGGATTAACAATTCAGGCGACTACCCCCACAACCGAGTACATAATATACAGCCAAACGGGTACAACCGGGTACATGGGAAACACAGATACATGACCAACCGGGTAAACAAGGATGAGAACAATCAAGACTACTCCACAAAACGGGTACATGTATAAGAGCACGTACAAATGGGTACAACCGGGTACACGTACACTCCCAACCGGGTACATGTACACAACCAACCAGGTACAAACGGGTACAACCGGGTACATTTGGTGTAGCAAAAAGGTATAAAAGGAGCGCGCAAACAGCACATCGGCATCCAGACTCAACTGACACTCCAGTTCGCGTCAGGACAACATAGCAAAGCATCAAGTTTTCGGGAAAGCTTTGTCATCAAATAAGCGTTCGTGATAAACTTATCTATGTCATTCTTGACTTATGATGTCAGCCTATGCATCACGTAATTGATTATGACATCATATGACTGATGGATAAACTGTAAAGGTCCATTGTGTTTGAATTGTGTTTTATAGCGAGGCTGAAATTAGTCACTATTTTGAGGAGAACGGTGTTTACAAGCTGTGGGTGTCCAATAAAGAGAGCAATGCATCCTGTGTAGGGCCAGTGCTGGATAATGATCCTGGTGACAATAACATGCGTAAGTCTGACAGACCATAATATTTACCGGATCTACGCATGTATTAGCACGTTGATAGTCAAGACTTGCTAGCCTGCCATTAAAGGCGCATATTCACAGCAAAATGCTTGAAAATAAAATTGTTAAAATTATATAATTTTAGAGGCTTAAATTGTGTACATCAATGTAATGAAATGAATTAAATCTTAACACATGATTCCATACCATTCCATACAAATTAATATAATTTTTTTAATTGTGAAGTTGAATTAGGGATTTGTGTCTATTTAAATTTCACAGTTAAAAAAATTATATTTAATTCATATGCAATGGAATCATCATATGCTAAGATTGGTTTCGTTTCATTACATTTAGGCACACATTTTAAGCCTCTAAAAGTATACAACTTTAGCTATCTTATTTTCAATCATTCCGGTGTGACTATGCACCGTTACATGTGTGTTAGTAAATTTGGAAAGCAACACCTTGGCTTCAATGTTGTTTAAATGATGCTGATTGATCTGGTCAGTGGCGGCATGCTTCTTGTACTTTGAGGTATTATTCTTAGAAACACGTTTAACTCTTTAACACTCATATCAGCCAAAAATAACTTCTTAACAGTTGTCTTGAGAAATGTCCATTTGCAGACCTGATCGATAACCGATAACAGTACATTTTCAAAACTGGTCACTCTTCTCTTGTCTGCAAATAGACATTTTCTATGAGTAAATTTAAATTTTCTTGAAAAAACGTGAGGGTTAAAAGGATAAAAAGACTGTTAAAGAAATTTTCTCCAAACCTACTTGGCTAATGTATCTGAAACTCTAGAAACATCATCTAGGATAATAGCTGAACCAACTTTGTTTGATTTGTTTGGTGGCCATCTTGAGTGACCCCAATTTTTATAAGAAACATTTGCTAATCTGCTGAACTATCGGGTCCCAATTCGGAAAATAGAATAAAGCAAAAGACCATTCAGATTCAGTCAATGGCAATTGATACACATGTAAAAAAAACCCACCACCATTGACACAAATGACCAGGAAATCAAAATCGAGCATTTGTTAATTTATTGCTTTTGACAATTATAATTGTCATACATTGTATCTGATTTCTGATCTGCTGAATATCAATCTGATGCGTTTAAATCATGTTACATGTACATGTATCTCTTGATGAGCCACTTTACGTCTACTCAACTGCAATGTTTCATGTGGCATCCAAATTTTGGGCTTCCCAGAGACCCTGGAATCTGGATTGTGGCTCATCCATGTAAGGTGTTACCATGGACTCAGAGCTATGATTACGGGGATCCCATGCTAGACTTTGTAGTTATTTCGTGCAATAATCTACAAAACTAATTTAAAAAAAGTTAATGAACATAAGGTTTTTAGGGGCCCCATGGAACCCATTGCCACTACATTTAGGGTCCCCTATTTGTGTTTTAGGGGTATATACTCTCAATATGATGCTTATGAGAATCCCTGTTCAGCTTATTGGATGGATCTTAAATCTGTCTGATATCAGAATCAAAATATGTCACATGTTAGCTGATGTCACAATCAAATAACGTATGTCCGACATCAAATTGGCAAAAGTCTGACTGCAACTATCTGAATTGTACATGTACATGTATGTGTGGTGAATTTACAATTTAAGAAACCATCTGTTGAATATTTTGAAATTAATTTGACTGTTGCAGCAACAGCTACTGATAAAATTTGTTTCAATAACTTGCCTGAATTGAGTTACCTTGTAACTGAGATTTTGAGCATTCAGGGATCAAACATATGCAGAGTGGGTGGAGATTGGATAGAAATGGGCTGCCAATTGAATGTAGATTTAGAGGCCAAGAGAACACAATTTTTAAAAATTTATCACAGAAATGAATGACTGGCTGCGTTATCGAGCCAGTTATTCCAGTGGTCAAAAACTGTATTCCCTTGGCCCGTCAATGGACATTCCACAAGACCATTACCAGAGGCCCGTTTTAGCCATTATGGCCAACCCTTTAACGCTCATATCGAGCCAGCCATTCCAGTGGTAAAATTTCAAAAATAGTCTTCTTAGTCTGCAAATTGACATTTTCTATGAGAAAATTGAAATTTCCTTTAACAAATTCGAGGGCTAACGGGTTAATAGCAAGGATATCAAACAGGGTATCATACAGTGCTAATGTATTGCTGAAATTATATATTATTATTTGATATCCGTTATTAGCTCAACTGGAGCCTGTCAAAATCTCTAATTAAGATTAAGAGTGTGCAAGGTTGCGGGAGCGCATGTTTGAGCATGCGCGAGGTTGCAGAGGCACGCGTTTAAGCATGTGCGAGGTTGCGAGAGCACGCGGTTAAGCGTGCGCGAGGTTGCAGGAGCACTCGGTTAAGCGTGTGAAAGGTTGCAGGAGCACGCGGGTAGGCAAGCGTTATGTTTGTGCAAGCTCGTGCAACCTCGCGATGTTTCAAATACAAGGTTATGGTGTTCTTGCGCAAGCTAGGCTTGCGCGATTGTGTGATTAAATCGAAAATCACGATTATTTTTTAAATCCTAAATTTGTATGATTAAAAAACGAAATAATCGAATAATCATGAATAATTCCACTGCATAAAATATTTCAACATCTACCTTTTTATTTCCGTTTTGCTCAGCGAATGCATGTCCATTTGCAGGCCAAGTGAAGACTAGTTTTGAAAATGTATCATTGGACGCCTGGCTCGATGCTCGAGCCAGGCATTCCAGTGATACATTTTCAAAAATAGTCTTCTCTTGGCTTGCAAATGGACATTTCTAAACACCATTGCAGCTTTCGTCATTGATATACCTTTGTTTTTATATCGGTGTAATTTGTGAACAGGACGATTAATCGAGTAATCGCGATTATTCTTAAATAATCGATCGCGATCACTCAAAGTAGTAATCGCGCAAGCCTAGCGTAAGCTAATGCTACGTAATTATTGATAGCTTGCGCGAACACTGCGAGCTAACATCGTTTGCTTATAGCGTGCTTAAATTTCTCTGAGGGAAATGTTGACAAGGCCAAAGCCACGCAAGATGCCAGTCTTTGACCGTCTTGACCATTAAAGGGTTAAAGAACCTCTCATAAATAACTGAACATGCTTACAAAACAAATACAGAAACATCTCATCAGTTAGTATAATTTCGAACATGATGTACATGATTTGAGAAATAATTTTATCGGTAGCTATTGCTGCCTTAGGCAGCATTAATCAATCGCTTCCAATCAAATTAAGTTATATATAAAATATTCAACAGTGCATTCAATTTTGTTTAGTAAACATTTCTGACCTGTACTGTATAGTCAGTTAAACATGTTCAGGTTCATTTATCTTTTGGTACACCAGTACTAATTTAACACTTTAATGGTCATAGCAGCCAAAACCAGCCTCTGTACTAGTCTTAGGGAATGTACATTTGCAGGACAAAAGAAGAAAATTTTTGAAAATTTACCACAGGAATGACTGGCTCGATAACTGAGCCAGTCATTCCAGTGGTAAATTTTCAAAAATAATCTTCTCTTGGCTGCAAATGGACATTTTCTGAGAAAATTTAAGTTTTCTTGAACGAATTCGAGGGTTCAAGGGATAAATATGTTAAAGTTCATTATCTTTTGGTACACCAGTACCAATTTAAGGACATAGCAATTTATATAATGTATCTAGTAAGTTCAACACATGATATTTGCAACATATATGTCGGTGGTTCAGTTAAAACATGTGTGGCACGCTATACTTTACAACTTAAGTAGCGTTGGCAGAAAATAAAAAATCTACTGACGGACGGAGTTACATTACAGCTCATAAATAAGTTCCAATGTTTCCGAAATAAACATAGCAATATGTTAGTTAGTAAGAAATCATAGAAATGTTCTGTCGAATATTCTGAACATAATTGGATTGGAAGGCAGCAATGTCTTCCAATCCAATTATGTTCAAATATTCAACGGTATATTTTATTCTTGAATGTTAAGTTATTCTTCAGTTGGTCTGTATACTAGTTGTAAGTCACAACTTAAAATCGACAGACAGACAGACAGACAAATAGACAGAGAGAGACAGACAGACAGACAGACAAACCGACTGACTTATATACTAGTGTCAACTATATGTAAAACCATTTAATTGTGATTTGTGAATTTTTTTCTGTAGCTATTTTTGTTGCCATTGGGGTATTTGTCTTGCTGGCATTACTCTGGATTACGTTCAAGTATCTGTACAGGTAGGTCATGCATTTCAGGCGTAATAAATACACTAGAGTGCAACCTGTGTTAGACTTATTGACAGGATAAATACAGATGGTATCTTACCTATTTAATTGCCACGCTGGACAAAAACGGCCTCTGGAGTAGTTTTGAGCAATGTTCATTCACAGGCCCAAAGACTATTTTTGAAAATTTACAACTGGAATGACTGGCTCGATAACCGAGCTAGTCATTCCTGTTCTGAATTTCAAAAATAATCTGTTGGCTTAAAGGCCATATAGGATTATTAGCCTTACGGATTATATTTTTTTCAGAATTAACCCTTTAATGGTCAAAGTTTGTCTAGAAAATTAAAATCTGTTCTTGGTGAATGTTCATTTGCAGGCCAAGAGACGACGATTTTTGAAAATTTACAAGTGAAATTATTGGCTCGGCTATTGAACCAGTCATTCTAATGTTAATATTTCAAAAATATTCTTCTGGTCTGTAAATATTAACAGCTATTTCTCAATATTATTGCAAAGGACTGTTTTGTCTGATTTGACGATTGAAGTGTTAACACTTCGACCCTTGAAATGACAGTGTCTCAATTTCAAGACAACTGCATTGTGAATACACTACATGTACATACATGCATGAAGGTTGTTGAATATTTTCAAACTACATGTAATTCAACTGGAACATAACGTAGGCCTGTTAATACACTAGCAGAAACGGCACCGAGTCGAATTTCTTTCAAAATATTCAACAAAATATTTTGCACATCATAAAGAATTTGGAATTTTTGGTCTGTGAGGTTTAAAGGGTTAATAATTAATATTAAATTCAGAATCTGTTTTTACTTTATCCAAAATTTTCAACTTTTTCTACCTGCTGTTAATATACAATAAAACATTACCTGTATGTATAGATACATTTCGGGAAATTATTTATTACGATTGCAGAATATTTAAGTCAGAAATTATAGCTTAAAAAGAAAGAATCTAAATAAATTCTTTTCCGTTTTGTATTAAGTGATTATAAGAGTAAGTAAATTTTATATGAAGTGTGTTATATCATGTCGTTTGACATTTTCTCTGTCAATGTGTCTGTGTTGTGTTTTGTTTCAGACATCACTACTTCGATTGGATATTGCCATCCTTTTGTCTTGGTAGAGAGAGTATTCTGGATCCGGTATGCAATGGTCCTTTCCACGTTTAGCTATGCCCCGCCCATCTCAATCTAAGCTCCACCCACTCCACGTCCGTGTAGGATCGATCGATCTCTGAACTCTGTGACTATCAATTTTCAGAAATTAGTTTCAAAATATTTAACAGCATGTTTATTAAATAGTAGAGACATACAATTCGTATGTGTCGGACTATTAAGAGTTAAAGACGGGCCAAATAGAAGGCTTTATGACATAATGATTATGATGTCATCCTACATGTGTTGCTTAAATTCGTGAGTACCGAAATTCGTGAATTTGTTTTTATCGCTCTCGTACTATGATGTAACGTTGCATGGAATGCATCTACACAGTAGCCACCTTTTCATTGACAATTCTGAACCTTTTGACAAAGTTTTGAGCAAGATACGGTCAAAACAAGAAACTTTTCATACAATTACTGATGATCGTGATAAAAATGTCAAGATTCCTTAATGCACTTTCTTAGATTACTTACTTGTCCTTATTTAGCACCTAAAATGAGCAATTTTCACAATCCAAAGTTACCACCTGCTTTGTGTACATATTTCTGCCGCGTCGGATTAGACTGATTGACGGGAGCATGTCTAAATTTTATTGGAGCGGCTCTAGAGGAAGGGGTGGGTGCTTATCAATGGTTTACCAAAATGTCAAAATTAACATAAAGTGCACACATGGTTTTTTTAACGATAGAAATTTTTTTTATTCTTCCCTTTATGCCTGCTGAACATGTTTTAAAGACTCTAGCGTTAGTTCATTTCTTCAGCTCATTAATATTTATGAATTTCATGTCACGTCACTACCTAAGGAAAGTGGCATCCATTTGAGGTTTTTTATCTTCTTCAAATGTATCAACTGCTTTTATAATTTATACATTCATTTGTAGGGCTAATTTATGAGTTAAATCGGGCAAAATTAGCAGTTGAAACACTCAACAAACCAATACAGTGCATAATCACTAGTTCACGAAATTCGGTACTGCTACTTCACACATAACCTGGCGAGGTGGGTCAGTTCAAATGCTTGAAATTTGTTTAAAAATTAGAATTTTGTACTGAAATCTTTGCATTTGTATTCGGAAGTGTTATTTTATATTGTGTTAAATTTGTGCGCAGATCTGTTTAAGAGTTTTCTTTCACGAGTGCATTACTTGCTTGGATTCACGAACTTCGGTACCCATAGTATATACGCCGCTTAGCTGATTATGACATCATATGATCGATGGATAAACTTGGAATGGTCCATTAATTAACCATATCGTGTGTGTACAATCACCATTGACCCCCAAACAGTAAAGGATGAATCTCTTGTTAACTATGCTCCGCCCATCTCTTGCTAAGCATCACCCATGCTGGGATCGATGGATCTCTGAACTCTGATTCTCAATTTCCAGAAGAATATTTTAAAACTAATTTGACTCAGGTGCTATTACTGCCTATGGCAACAACCGCCCAGTCAAATTAGTTTCATAATATTCAACAGCATGTTTATTAGCTAGTAAAGACATACAATTCGTACAACTTGATGGACTATCAAGCATTTATGGCAGACTTAATTACATCATTTATGATGTAATTGATTATAACATCAGCCTACATGTGACAATGTTCATTATGACATATGATTGATCGATAAACTGGATTTATCCATTAACCATAATGTACACAAAATAAAAAATTGCAAGCCTCTCAATACGTCTTTAATAGTCTACAACCAGCCTGTAAAGTTGTCTTTGGGCATGTTCATTTGTAGGGTATGAGATCAGTATTTTTGAAATTTTATCACCGCAATGACTGGCTTGATAACCACAAATAAACATCTTACGAGAAAATTGATACGTTTGTGGACTGATTTTGATTAATGTTAATTGATACACATGCTTAATATGGCAACAAAGCTGAAGATTTGTGATGTAACAGATAAAAATCATCACCGCATTGTCACATGACTTTGATATGATGTCATCATCGCTGTATTGTCTAGGAAATTTGAAATTGACAAGACTTTCACCTGTATTTAGTGCACAATATACTAGCGATAAATATAATATTAAATTCACGAATAAATTCCCAGTATTTTAATATAAGTTCAAACAAGCAGGAAAGCTGTTGAATATTTTGAAAGTATTTTGACCGGAATCCATTGCTGCCGTACAGTAGGTTTCCAGTCATATTAAGATTATAAGATGAATCACAAAGAATTTACTGTTTCAGGTATTTGTCATTGATAGGGTTAATATAAAAATTATCAACGTTAAATCTCATCGAAAATTATATTTAATACATTTTTTTAAATAAATTTGGTACCGTAGCACAATTCATTCACTTAAATTAATTTTGTTTTTTCATTTCAGGTAAATGAAGGAGAAGAGACGGGTGCTGATACAACAACAGGCACACCTGAAAATCCACCAGTTAAGCAGCGACTTCGCTCACTCGATTCGTTTAGAGGGTGTGTTCTTATTCCATGTTCGTTTAAACTAAATAGAAGTATAATAATAATAACTAGATTGATCGGTCGATGACGCGTCATCGCAAATCCCACATTCACCGCTTTGAACTTTTGACACACCCCACAACCCACCCCGTGGGCAGAGCTAAATGTAAATGTCCTTTTATACTCGGCAATCATATGGGTAACTCACATACCAAATTTGGTTGAATTTCGTGTAGTAGTGTCAGAGGAGTTGCATAACAATCAATTTCATGACCTTTTGACCCCATGCCCCACCCCTGGGGCCAAATGTAAATGTGCTCATCCACTCCACATTGATATGGGTAATTCACATACCACATTTGGTTGAATTCGGTCCAATGGTTCCGGAAGTGATGTGTTAAATCAATTCCCGCATGTTAAAATTTGACCTTTTGACCCCTCTCCGACTCCTGGGGACGGAGCCAAATCTAGATGGCCTCTTACATTCCGCAATCATATGGTTAACTGGGATATCAAATTTGGTTGAGTTCCTTCTAACGATTTCAGAGGGGTTGCATTACAATCAATTCATTGACCTTTTGACCCCATCCCCCATCCCCTGGGGTCGGGGCCAAATGTAAATGTGCTCATCCACTCCACATTGATATGGGTAACTGACAAACTAAATTTGGTTGAATTCCGTCCAACAGTGTCAAAGGAGTTGCATTGCAATCAATATTTTGACGTTTTGACCACCCACCCCACCCACCCCTGGTGGCAGGGCCAAATGTAAATGTGCTCATGTACTCCACATTGATAGGGGTAACCAACAGACCAAATTTGGGTGAATTCTGTCCAATGGTTTCGGAGGTGATGCAGTACAATAAATTGTAGGTTAAAATTCGGCCTTTTAACCCCTCCTCCACCCCTGGGGGCGGAGCCAAATCTAATTGGCCTCTTGCACTCCGCAATCATATGGGTAACTCAGATATCAAATTTGGCTCAGTTCCATCTAACGATTTCAGAGGAGTTGCGTTACAACTGATTTGACCTTTTGACCCCTGCCATGCCCACCTGGGGGCGGAGACAAATCTAAATATCGTCTTGCGAAGCAGAATCATATGAGGAACTCACATACCCAATTTGATTTAATTCCACCCAATGGTTTGGGAGGAGATAGCGTGATGGATGGCCGGCCAGATGAACGGAGGCGATTACAGTATCCCCGACGTTTAAAAAAAAGAAGATATATGGAGATAATAAAAATAATAATAATAATAATGTCTATTCTCTAGTTTATTTTTAAAGGTTAAGTACTCTATTATAAATAATTTTTTCAACAATATAATAATAATAATAATAATAATATTAATAATAATAATAATTCAAAAGATTGTGTTTTTCATTGTATGACTTGAGGGTGCAACTTGGAAATGGAAGTGTAAAATGGCATATGCAAATTAGCCGAGTTGTAGCATCATAGCTCCGTTAATCACCCTTCCTTATTGCATTATGGTATACAATACCCTGTGCATCACTTCGGCCTTCATTCACTACATAAATTACTGACCTTATTCACATGATGTCATGAGTACAACACTATGGCATACACTAATTCATGTATTACTTCTGTGTTTCTCGTGTTAAAATTACTGACCTCAAATATGTGTTTTGAGTACAAGATAAAACAGGCGTAGCGCGCTTCAACTGGTCAGGTATGAACCATCCTAGTTTATCTTTGGACCAAATGGCCAGATCCGGGACGTTCCACACTCCCCCCCCCCCTGGGGAGAATGATAATCGTGTATATCTATATAGGAGAGGCTCAGAATAACCAAGTCTGTGAGATGGCCCGTTGTGCATGTGCGGCCATGAGAGATAGCCTACATACGTGCGTTAGCGTGGAGAATGGCAAAATCGGTTCAAAACTGGCTGAGATATCAGAGAATATTCAGGCTCTATTTTGAGCTCCCATCTAAAATATATATCGCCATAGCGCATGTGCTTGGTAGGGTAAAGGCCAGCTAATCATGTGATCAGCACGCGTTCATTGTATACGATGCGTGCACTGATTGGTCGAGACCTCCTGGTGTGACATCGCCAGTTAGTATAAAAGGCGCTCCAAAATTCCAATCGACAGACAGTTGGGGCGTGGGTCTGCCAGAGACAAGACGTGTAGTACCGCTTACTGTTAGCCTCGGTGGTCCATAGCCTGCAACAGTGCCATTCGGTTTTGAGCTCGGGTCTCTGGAGAACACGCACTGCGCCGCAAGTTAAGTTTTTGGAAGCTCCCAGACGATATCATGGGGGGGCAATAAACTAAATCAAAGATAGGTTCCTCACTTTCCAACAACTTCAGAGGGACCTCTGCGGTGCAGCCTTTTGGCCGTAAAGTAACATAAACTAGTATATAGGACGTGTGGTGTTCAATGATATCTCGCCAGATCTGCTGTACCACGCTGAAAAAGTGGTAGGTCAAAATTTGCACATGTCTCGTTCTCCAAATTAACATTTTAGACTGCAGTCCGGATAAGGACATTGCTTTACGCACCGCACGAACTATGCTGTGTGTATCGTCTTGTGCCGCAAGATATGTATCCTGTATCAATATAACTTTCACTTTAGCATTTATGTGATAGAAAAGGCATGCTTAATCCGCACTAATACAGAACTTCTCATCTCTGCATGATTAAGTTTATAAGCAGTGCGTGACTATATACTAGCCACCCGCAGTGAGTTCTTCTTCACCGTTCCTGAGTATGTGCCGCATCAGCTAGATCATCTGCGGCTAACTACCTGGCAGCGACTACGTGATGCTT
Source organism: Chaetoderma sp. LZ-2023a (assembly GCA_034401795.1). Lineage (NCBI taxonomy): Eukaryota > Metazoa > Mollusca > Caudofoveata > Chaetodermatida > Chaetodermatidae > Chaetoderma > Chaetoderma sp. LZ-2023a. The sequence goes on along the minus strand of CM067372.1, from coordinate 162,304,585 downwards.
CGACACGTGACGCTTCGACAAAGTGACGTTTTAAAACATTTGCACCCATGACTAATAGGTGCTCTGCAATATGTATTTGACTGTTTTCAAGTAGGTACCGACGACATTGGTTAGGACTAATTTAAGAAACTATTTGGTTTCTTGGTGGTCAGAATCAGTGTCGATGACCACATACGTCTCCCTGTATCTTCGGATACCTACATGTATTAGCTAAGCCTTTTTGCCAAAGTAGGAATCTCTACGAAAATAAAATTATGATAGCCTAACCCAGCAGTGCATTCTTTTGGGCAACTTTCTGTACTCCTAAAGCAGATAAACGTTAGCTCCAGGGAGTGGATCTGACATGGTCCGCTCTCGAAATGCTGGGTGACGGATAAAGACAGATAGGTGACTGGGTGTGGCATTTGAGCCCTCAAGGCCTTCGCAGGAAGGTCACCATAGTTGAATATCTGTTTCTTTCTGTCCACAGTAAATAGATATGTGCTTTCTAAATATGTGTGTAATGTGACTTGTCCTTGTCTTGTTATTCATGGGTGTTCTACGGTATGCAGATGGATCGTTTTTTGATTCTGAAACTACCACCAGATAACATGTTTACACACTGTCGGTCTGAGGAGAGATGCTCCATGGCGGTACCCGAATGGGCGTCGAGCATCCTCGCCAGGAAGGCTTTCTCGTTAAAGATAAGTAAGCTCTAAGCCACTTGCGGCCTAAACCTTGAATGTTTGGAACTAATAACAAACTGTTAGTTTAAATCCATTAAGAAAGCCTGCAGAAATAAAGCGGCAACTACTAAATCAGTATCTTTAACTTTCATAAGGTGACGGTGTTGAATTCTTCAGAAATCATCTACCCTCATCTTCTCGTAAATCAGTGTGCATCCCAGTAGCTAATAATTACACTAGGTTGATTCATTTTCTCACTCTTAGCTTTGTTTGAATGGGGGAGTGGCCCTTTTCGCCGCATCCCCTCCGCTTCGGCATTCTAGGCATTTTCCTGTGACGGAGACCCACGCGAGGCAGATTCCTCTCGCAGCCAAAAATTATTTGGCCGGCCTGAGGTACATGTAACTATGGTTTATATTAAACCCGCCAAGGTAGCCGCGCTAGGACCCTCCTTTACGGGGATACCTCACAGACTATACATATCAGAGATCGGTAAGGTACATCTGGCGAGATACAGAGCAAATAACTTCATTCCGTTTTGACATACTCATTTAAATTGGCAGCAAACGATTGTTTGTCCGCTATAGTATATTTTTATTATGTCTCAATTCTAAATTAGTAAATATAAACCAACACACCGGTGACACCAACAGCTGGGACGAAACGGTGCGGTTCAACTTCTGCGGCAATGGTCGCATGGCCCCACTGGAACGTGATCATTCCACCGACTCCAGAGGTCGGTCTTTGTGGACACCAGAGAGACGCGGTTATTCTTCAATATCCCTGAGGCCAGCTAACCAACATCATCAGCCTGAGGTACCATACACCTGCAGTACCGATGAACAAGATGATTATATGGAGCAGCACGTACCCCTGGAGGCTACACAAGTATCGTTTACATCATCTTTGTCTTGACTGAATGGTAGTAAGTTAGACATAGATATTGATAACACATTACCAACGATAACACTAGCAATAAAAAATGTTAATTTTTGTTGAATCATTGACACTTAGGACTGGTGAGTCTTTTAATATGAGGAACTCCTGCTGATTAACCTTTTAATGGTCAATTTATGTCAAGAACATTACAGCTTTCTCATAGAAAATGTCCGGTTGTATAGACTGAGAGATATTTTGGAAAATTTACCACTGGAATGACTGAGTTGCATGGTTATTGAGTCATTGCAGTTATACATTCTCAGAAATAGTCTTTTCATGCTCAGTAAATGGAGTCAATCGGACAGAAGCCGTTGTTGTCCAACTTGACCATAAAATGGCTAAACTTAACCCTCGAATTTGTTCAAAAAATCTAATTTGTCTCCTAGAAAATTTCAATTTTCAGTCGAAGAGAAAAATATTTTAGAAAATTTATCGCTGAAAAGACTGGCAAATGGATATTTGCTCGGAGACAACTGCAGGAGCCATTTTTGGCTGTCATGAGTGTTATAGGGTTAAAAACCAAACATTAATCTCAAAGTAGTGATTAAATATATTTGTTCCATTATTAGCTCACCTGGCCAGAAGGGCCAAATGATCTTATGCCATAGCAGTCTTCCGTCATCCGTCCGTTCGTCAATCGCATCTCATTTATGCTTAGACCGATTTCAGCCAAATTTGGGTGGAATGATCCTATGGTGGTAGGCTCCAGAAAATTTATTCAGAATTTTGATTGGTTAATTTTTCTAGTGGCTATCTTGGATTTTCTGAAAATTTTCCGGAAATCATTTAAAAAGCTATTCCTCCAATATAAATGGCCCGACTAACAATGAAACTTGGGTAGGCTAATTCTATGCTGGTAGGCTTCAACACTTCTAAAGAAAATTCTGATTGGTAAATATTTCCAGTGGCCATCTTGGATTTTCTCAAAATTTCTGGAAATCAGTTAACAGCCTACTCATCAACCACTTGGCTGATTTTGAGTAAATTTTGATTGGTAAATTTTTCTGGTTTCAGACAATTTCAGAAAATAAATGAAAATGTGACTCCTCGTTAACTGCTTTAATGATTTTGTGCAAACTCGATTGCGAGGACCGTAGAGTGGTACGCTTCCGAACTGGTATACAGAATTTTGATTGGTCTATTATTGGTGGCCATCTTGAATTTTCCAAAAATGGCGGGAAGTCATTTAAAACGCTACTCCTCATTAACTGCTTGGGCTTGGCTGGAAGCATACTAGGCTGTTAGGTTTCAGAACATGTACACAGAATTTTGATTGGCCAATTTTTCTGGTGACCATCTTGGATTTTCTGAAAATTTCTGGAAATCAGTTAAAAGCCTACACTACTCAGTAACCACTTGGCCGATTTCAAGCAAACTCTGATGGAAGGACCCTAGCATGGTATGCTTCGGGGTCTTGCATACAGAATTTTGATTGATCAATTTTCTTGGTGGCCATCTTAAATTTTCCAAAAAGATAGTTTGAAATTGTTTAAAACGCTACTCCTCGTTACCTGCTTGGGCAATTTCAACCAGACTTGGCTGGAAGGATACTAGGCTGGTATGTTTCACAAATTGTATAAACAATTTTGATTTGTCCATTTTTTAGACGTCCATCTTGCATTTTCTGAAAATTTTGGGAAATCAGTTAAAATGCTCATTAACCGCTTGAACGATTTCAAGCAACCTCGGATGGAAAGACCCTAGACTGGTGTGCTTCAGAACATATATACAGAATTTTGATTGGTCAATTAGTTTGGTGGCCATTTTGGATTTTCCAAAAAATGTCTGGAAATCATTTAAAACACTACTCCACAAAAATAAATGGCCAGACTTCAGCGAAACTTTGGTGGACTAATTCTATGCTGGTAGACTTCAACACATCAAACAAGATTTCTGATTGGTCAATGTTCCCGCTGCCATCTTGGATTTTCTAAAAATTTCTGGAAATCAGTTAAAAGCCTACGCCTCTTTAACCACCTGGCCAATTTCAAACAAACTCGTTTCGAAGGATCCTAGAGTGTTATGCTTCATACATGTATTCAGAATCTTGATTGGTCAACTTTTTTGGTGGCCATCTTGGATTCTCTGAACATTTCTGAAAATTTCATCCAGACAGCTGGAAGGATACTACGCTGGTAGTTTTCAGAACTTTCTTGGATTTTCTGATCATTTCGGTAAATCAGTTAAAATTTGACACATCACTAACCGCGGGAACGATTTGAAGCAAACAGGGTCGGGAGGACCATAGAGTGATATGGTTCATATCTTATACACAGAATGTTGATTGGTCAATTTTTTTGGTGGCCATCATGAATTTTCCGAAAGATGGTGGGAAATTGTTTAAAAAGCTACTCATTAACTGCTTGGATAATTTTAACCAGACTTGGCTGGAAGGATAATAGGCTTGTAGGTTTCATAACTGGTTTGCAGAATTTGAGTGGTTAATTTTTCTGGTGGCCATCTTGGATTTTATGAAAATATCAGGAAATCAGTTAAAATGTACTCCTCATTAACCGCTGGAATGATTTCAATCAAACTCGGCTGGAAGGACCCTAAACCGGTGTATTTCAGAGCTTATATACAGAATTTTGATTTGTCAACTTGTTCGGTGGCCATCTTGAATTTTCTGGAAAATGGCTGGATATCATTTAAAACGCTACTCATTAACTGCATGTTCCAATGGCCATCTTGTTCTCCAAACTGACATCTCAGGAACTGCTGTATGGATCAGGCTGATAGTCATTCTAAACATTTAATTTCATTGATAACTGTTTGTTCAAGAGAACTTGATCCTTGATAAAACATGGTTGTCATGGACCAATCAAAATTTTGGGTTTGTAGGCCATATTGGATTTTTGTATTGGTTGGATGGAACCTAACTCAAGGCAATCTGATTCTCTGGTCAGCATTCATCAGGTAATTTACCAATAAATATCGATTGTATTCAATTCACAATTTTTTAATTTGATGCCTTGTTACTGCTGAATTTAAAGTAATATGTTTGTTCAAACGCGAATGGTTAAAATGCTAATGGACCAGGTGAGTGTTAAGGCCATTGGGCCTCTTGTTATGTTTCTATCGGCAGACTTCAGAAATTACTAATGCCACAAATATAGTATCTCTGTTGTTCCTTGCAAAGCAAAATCGCTGATAATGCAGGTTACTAGGCCGGTTCTTGACCAATACCAGGCCAATGTGACCCAGTATTGGTCCAGTAACCTGCGTTATCAGGGATTCACCCATGTCTGACACTAGTTCTTAATTTATTTCACAGGATCTGCATAGTAGTGATGATATTCGTCAACTATGGAGGTGGTGGATATTGGTTTTTGAAACATGCAAAGTGGAACGGTTTGACAGTGGCTGATCTAGTCTTCCCATGGTAACTCAGGACATTTGAATCATATTTATATATGTTTATGGATAATTTAACCCCCCTTGTATCAACAGTGCCTCATAGCACAGAACATGCTACTTATAAACATCATTTAGCCCTTTAGTTGTCAAGATATGACAAGAAAATTTTATGTTTTTGATCAGTCATGGCAGTGAATGTCCAACAACAGGCCAACGCAAACCAATTTTTTGAAAATTTACCACTAAAATTGACAAAAATTGCTTTCTGCTGTCCTGCAAATGGATATTTGTAAAGACAACTGCAGATACTGTTTTGATTGGCTTGATAATTAAAAGGTTAATGATCAGGGAAATCCAGATTTTTATACAGTGTGTGCCAATTTGCAGACCAAGAGAAAATTAATTTTTGAAAATTTACATGTACCACTGGCATGAGTGGATTTCAGTTGTAAATTTTCAAAAATAGTCTTCATTTCAGAGACTATTCTTTGGCCGGCTTGACAATTAAACGCTAAATTGACACCAAAGGGTTACAAGTCCTTGTAGGATAGATGAATCTGGATCTAGGTTCTTAAATCAGGATCACGACCAAAGTCTTAAAATCCTAGTGTATGCTAATAACATTTCTTGCGTTAAAATTTAACTGAATCGGATTGGGAAGTTTCCCAGATATCCATTAAAGCTCCGGAATTCATAATTTTAGTTTAGGGAACAAATTTTCTTGTATTAGAAAATGTCAATGTATGTAGCAAGAAAATTTATCACTGGAATGATTTGCTCAATTAGCGAGCCAGTGTTACAGTGTTAAATTCTCAAGATTACTCTACAAATTAACATTTCCTAAGATTACTGCAGATGCTGTATTTTGCCAGCTTGAGTGTTAAGGGAGTAACTTTCTTTGACATTGTGATACGGCTTAACCAATAATGGATTCAATGCATTTTCTGTATACAGGTTTATTTTTATAATGGGCACATCTTTGGCGATGTCAATGCGGTCACAGCTGAAAAAGGCTATACCAAAACCGTGGATTCTTTGGAAGATCGTCAAGCGTTCTGTGATAATGTTTGTCTTGGGCCTCGTTATAAATACTGGTACAGGGAGTAAGTACTCGCATGATAATTGACCGTTGATGATAACGGAGCCAGTTAGTTATTCCAGCAGTAAATCTCACACCATTCTTCTCTGGGCCAGCATTTTGCACATTCAGTAAGCACAAATGTAAATTTTTTTGGCAAATCTTAACCATTAATGTCTTAATATAGACATTGGAGCGGGACACCTTTTTCAAACAATGCAACCTTGATTATCAAAATAACAAAATGATAGGCGGATATGTAAAATGTTTGTGAGGAAAATGCCAATTTCATGTTTCCCTTTCAATTGACCTATGCTGCAATTGTTGTTGTTGGCGGAGGTGGTGCTTGTGGTGGTGGTGGTTGTCTTCTTCTTCGTCATCATCATCATAGTTTTGTTATTGTTGTTTCATAAAAAGTTAGTGAATTTCTATTCCAGGGGACACACTTGAATATCTTCGTATTCCTGGAGTTTTACAGAGATTTGCTGTGACATATCTAGTGGTCGCTTCAGCACATGTTATCCAGGCTGAAGCAGCAGATGTTCATCAGGTATGGAAGATGATGTAGTGACAGGAGGGTCAAAGGTCAGCAAGTTGATGTTGCACAACAAGAGATTTCTAACATTTTGTTAGTACAGCAGTTATTGTTGATACTTAACATAGTTGTATTTATGGAGTCATGTTCACCGACTGGACATAACCACGGCGGACTCGTCAGAGGTCAAGGTGACATGAGACATTAAAATTATTAATTGTTAGCTGACGTCATACTCAAATACGTTACATGTTAGCTGACATCATACTCAAATACATCACATGTTAGCCGACATCATACTCCAATACATCACATTAGCTGACATCACACTCAAATACATCACATGTTAGCTGACATCATACTCAAATACATCACATGTTAGCTGACATCATACTCAAATACATCACATGTTGGCCGACATCACACTCAAATACATCACATGTTAGCTGACATCATACTCAAATACATCACATGTTAGCTGATATCATACTCAAATACATCACATGTTAGCTGACATCATACTCAAATACATCACATGTTAGCTGACATCATACTCAAATACATCACATGTTAGCTGACATCATACTCAAAATAATGTAGCTCCAACTCGAAAACTCTGTCATGAAAATCTGATAAACTTTCCTCGTTGTGTGCTGTTAACAGCCAGTCATCTATGTACGTGTGGACTGCTATGCTTCTCCTGCGGAGGTATGCTGTTATCGCAAGAACCACCCTGGTGAAGACCCGAGGAGCCATAGAAATTCTGAAGGGTAATGCCCTGAATTCCCACTGTCTGGCCTGGAATGCGAATCTCAGGAAGCGATGGAAACTCCTCGCTATAGGAATGTGGAAATAAGCATCCTTCAAAGTTATTGAAGCTGTCCACATTCCCTTCTCCAACCCTGCCAACACCGATTTCACTGTCTCCATTTTGAAACTGGGTGTGTCTATGAACTTGTTCAATGGCTTGAGGTTGAGAATTGGTCTCCACCCTCCAGTGCTCTTTGATACTAGGAACACGGTTGAATAGAAGCCCGGACATTTTTGCACCGGTTGAATTGCTACTTTTTGTATGAGGGAATTTATCTCTTCCTCTATACACAACCGTTGATCTGGATCTCTTGGAATTTGAGTCCAGACTGGCACCAGAGACAGTCGCGATGGAGGGCCTGTTATCCAATCGGGATGATACCCGACTGAAAGCTATCGCAAGACTAAACGGTCCTGAGTCAACCGTTCCCACTCTTGCTTGGGGTGGGCCAATCGGCCTCCCACTGGACCACCTAGGGAGAGAGATGGATGTAAGGAGTGCAAGAGTGGCACTGTCTCCTTGGCCAGAAGCACCGGAGTGGTTCTCACCGTGATAACCGACCCATCAGGCACGATTACCATGACCATGTCCTTGCGAGCCATGACCAGCGCCACGCGCACCTCGGTGCACGGGCGGCTGGCTGCGCCGGAGGAGCGTGCGCCCCCACTTGCTGCTGGCCGAATCGCGCGTGGCTGAGGCCGACGCTGCATTGGTGGCTGGCGTCTGACCTGGCCACCGCCAGCTCGAGCCTGCAGTGGATGATACACAGGGGGTGCTGCGCTAACGCGCTCTCTGGGGAGCACCTCAAATTGCTCGTGCAGAGCCCTCTGGTTATTGACCAGAGTGACCATCTCATGGAGGTGCCTACATCCCTCACCTCCAAAAAGACCAGGACCTACCATAGGCGTACACAGTAGCCTATTATACAGGTCCTGAGATGGGCACAGGTTGTCCAGAGCAAACGTGCACCGTGCCCGGACACTCCTGGTCACAGCCCGGGTTAAACAATCCAGAGCCAGGTTGATTCCATCCTGGATGGCTCTCTGGACCATTTCCGGGCTAGGCTGGCGTGACGCAGATGCCGTTACTACCCCCTGTAACAGCTGGGAGACATGAGAAAGCGCCGCAATACACGCTCTCCCACTCTCCTCCGCATCGCGCAATGGGAGCCTGGCCATGTGTCTTCACCTAACGCCACGCGATCATCCACGCTCGGCTTAGGTACCACACCGTATTTCTGATGTTCATCAGACATGATGCCGCAATGCCTCGCCACCTCGCGAGGGGCCTTCGCAAGATGTCCATGCACCTGGATTGATGTCTCTTCCGCTGTGAACATATCTACAATATGTTCCACCAGCGGCAGAGATGGCATTGCGCTAACGGCCGACCTACCTGGCAACCACGGGCGGTGATCCCGTTGGCTGGCCGACTGTTCCACAGGCAGGTCTGGCCTGATACTTATAAGCCATTGACAAGCGTCCGACCAGTCCATCTCTGTGGCTACCTGCGAAAGCTCTACAAGACGAGGGCCATCGCCTTCCTCCTGAGCGTTCGCAAGCGTGCATGAGGCTGGATAACCCGACACTCCTGGCAAGCTAGAGAAAGCATGTGGGCCCGAAAGAGCAGGCATACTAAACTGACTGGCTTGACCTGGAGTAGGCGCTGTGGTATTGCGTGGGCCACTTATCGCCATAGCACGGCCCTGACCAGCACCTGCTACACTCTCGGCAAGCCGATGTATGCAGTAGACCTGGCCATCAAATCCAACCCGGGCCACCTGTGCCATGAACGCTACTCCTGCATGAGTAGAACCATGGATAATGTCGCCTGTATTCCCCGCGAGGGGTGCACAGATGTCAATGTCCATGGTCACGGCATCAGAAGGAGAACCCAACAGATAATCCTCTTCATCCGGGCCGGAAAGATTAGACTCCGGGTCAGCGAAGAATGCTAACCCGGACTGGCCAGGAAGGGTACCATAGGAGGAACTGGTACCTGAGGTGTGCGGAAAATCCTGGCCTGATAAGCAGGCACCAGGCTCCAGCGACAACCGTCCTTGGATCACCGGCGCGGCAAGCCTGCTGCCAGTGTCCTGGACCTCTAATGGGGCCACCTCTGAATCTTGGTCGAAAAACTGGTAGGGTCCTAAGGAAACCTGATTCAGAGGCGGGGATTATCTGCTCCGAAGCGGATGAAGAGGACAACAAAAGATTTGGTCCAGGAAGCATGCCACGGAGCAACTCTGGAACCAAATCCTTGATTGTCCTCTTCATCTCTCCCAACATCTCAACTCGGAAGGCCTCCATATCCACAGAGGACAATGCCTTCCTCTTACCCGACACCTCTCTCTTCGCTCTTTTGTCCTCCTCAGCCACCTTCTCCTTTGCCTGTAACGATAAAAATTCCGTCTCGCCCCCCCCCCCCCCCACTGTTTACATATTTCACATTTAAGCAGTGGTCCACAGGGACTGCACTGGAAACAGAGATGAGGGGCGAAACGTTCTTTCAGAAAACATCCACAAGAGGGACAACCCGGTCTCTGAAACATGCCAGAGGACGGAGACAATGAGTATTTTAGTTAAAGAATTAGTAACTCAAAACCAAAATAAAAAGGAGAGAGAAGGTGGTCATAAAGACCACCTACAAACATAATAAACCAGCGGTGGGCAAAACTTTAAATGTTAATAAAGTGCAAGGCTGATTATGACGTCATAACTTCAAAGAGAAGAAGTAAAATCAATCCGAAACAAACATCCAGGTGTAAGGACGAATTGTATTCATATCCAGAACATCCTAACTAGAAAGGATAGAACATACAGGCTATACAGACATCAGATAAACAATGATATAATGGCAGCAGATTTCATAAATATTTTCAAATATAATCGAAGTGCCTCATCATAACTAGAATACCTGAGTCTTTAGCATAGACAAACCATCCTCTCTGATGCACTGGAAAATCCACCAACACAATGACCTCTTAACTCTCTCCACCTTTAAAGAGAAGGAAATGGACCAAGAGGGCAAAGTGAGGCCTCCAACTCATTGGGCATAGAATTTTGGTTAGATAACCTAACAATGTTAGTAGGAAATGGAACATTGGTGGAGAGAAAAACAACACCCTCTGATGGATGATGTGCTGTCCTGTTCAATCATAGATAGATACCTGTGGACATAAACACAAAGAGAGATTAGTATTTCATAGTGCCATTTAGAAATAAACCAGTTATTTTAGGCGCTTATCACAATAAACGCTAGTCCTGGAAACACATTACAACGGGACAAACTCGCTAAAATATAATTGAAATCACCTGATGAATAGGTCCTGGGCCCTCCTCTGGAGACATAGCGCCTTTATGAAGTTCAGACATCATTCACTAGGTAAATTTCAATACTATGTTTCAAAAAACTAGCAGAAAACTTTAGAGCAAAAAATTGCATGGGAACCCTCTGGCAATAAATTAGCAAAGAGAATACTAGTCTGCGCATGCGCGGTGGTGGGGCTGGCATCCGCCTGACTGTCTTCTGACTACCTGCCCAGTAGGGGCACCTTACATTTTAAATCTGAGTTTTATTGAGTGAAAGCCAATATTTAGCAATATCAAAGAGTATTAGGGAGGTACATGTAAGTACACTCTTGAAGTGAAATTAAAATGTAATAAACCACTCTGTTGAATAGCTTGAAACTACTTTGACTGGCAGCTGTAAGAGATTGGTGCCATCTTCATGACAAACTTAGATCATCTTGATTATCATGTCAGCGAGTGGCAGATCAGATCCCTCCATTGGTACCAATACATGTGCTTTTTCTATCTTGCCGGAGTAGGTATGATCGGCCTATTGATTTTGTTATCAAGTGGTCAAAAGTCAAGATCAGCGTAACCGAATCACACAAATTGTGTTTCTGCACAAAAAACTGGACAATAATTTGAGTCATGGTACACACACGGGACCAAAGTTAGCTTGAAGGTTATGTACACACTGTGGCCTTAAGAATCCTTTTGCACCACAGACATTATAACTCAGTATTATGAAAATTTACATGTCCAGATAACATTTCAGGCTTTACTGAAGGGATCGTCTCCAACTTTTATCACAAGCACTTGAGTATTGATTTTTTTAGGTCAGAAGACAAACAGTTATGGTTGAGGTACATGTATCTTAATTAAGGAAATTGCATTTTTTAAAGATACCTCAAAATCCTGACATGAGTAATGGGATTTTCCCCAACACTGACCTATTGGTTATGTACACTTAATTTTGAGGTCAATAGCCCAAAGGCCAATGTCATGGAGATGCAATTATGGAAATTGCATTTCGGGATGGCATCTCAAATTCTATTGAAATTCTCTGACCTGCTGTCCCATGATTTTGTGTCCAAAATATTGTAATTGGAATAATAATAATGAAGGTGATGATGATGATGATAATATGCTATTGCTCTCTGTTTTCCTCTTGTCAGCATAAATGGTGGTTGTCAGTTCGAGACTTACTCACATACTGGTTTGAGTGGCTACTACAGTTTGCTTTAATAGGCATCTACCTGGGCTTGACATATGGACTGAATGTACCTGGATGTCCAAAGTAAGTTAACTCTTTCATGATGAAGCTGGCCATAATCCGCCTCTACAATGGTGTTGAGGACTGTCCATTTACAGGCCAAGAGTTGACTGGAGAGGACAGGTTTGGTCGGCTTCGCCATGCAAAGGTTAAATTAATCTATTGATAGTATGTTTTTATACACACCAAGGAGTTTTCTTTGGACCTATTGAAAGTGCCAGTAGTCAGCCTCTTGGTAGAAAGGCTATGCATTTACCTTTTCACATCAAGAGTATACTTACCTCCCTAATACTTTTGATATTGCTAAATATCGGCTTTCACTCAATAAACACTCAGATTAAAACAGTTAGGTGCCCCTACTGGGCAGGGAGTCAGAGCGTAGTCTGGCGGATGCCAGCCCCACCACCGCGCATGCGCAGACTAGCACTTCCTCTTTGCTAATTTATTGTCAGAGAGTCTACACATGTTTTTGTGCTAGTGCTTTTCTTCGCTCAATTCTTAGTGTTTTTGTGAAAATTTGGAAGTGTTTATCCCTGATAAAGATGGCAGGAAGGATGACTTCGCCAGAGGAGGGCCCAGGACCTTTAAATCAGGTGACTTCTAGTAAAATTAGCGAGTTTTGTCCCCGGTGTAATGTGTTTCCGGGACTCGCGCTTACCGTGATAAGCGCCTTGTTTAGTTGGTTTATTTCAACTAGGTGCTATATCATACTAATCTCTCTTTGTGTTTATGTCCACAGGTCTGTGTGACGACATGTAATGGACATCACATCAGCAGAGGGTTTGTTTCTCTCCACCATGGTTCCATTTCCTACTAATACTGTTAGGTTATCTAACCAAAAATTTTATGTCCAGTGAGTCGGAGGCCTAGTATAAAGGTCTTCTCACTTTGCCCTCTTGATCCAATTCCTTCCCCTAGAGGTGGAGAGAGTTAAGAGGCATTCAGTTGGTGGAGTGCTCCAGTTCATCACGTTGGATGGTTTGTCTATACAAGGTGTCAGGTATCTAATTATTGATATGAGGTGATGTTAATTATTTAGAGGAAAGGGAGATAATTAACAGTATTTGCCATTGTTATCAGTATATATCTGATGGTTGTGTAGTCGAAATGTCCATTCTGCACATGTTCTGGTTAGAGATACAATTCGTCCTTGCACTTGGATGTTTGTTGGGGATCGATTTTTTCCTGTCATAGGATTAATGACGTCATAATCAGCCTTGCTCTTTATTAACAATTAAAGTTGTCCGAAGCTGGTTTTCTGATTAATATTGATCTTTATGATCATTTCCTTCTCTTGAGTTGGTGAGTTTCTGAGCTTAACTAGATTGCTCATACTCCTCGTCCATTGCCCTGTTTCAGAGACCTGGTTGTGCGTCCTGTGGACGGTTTTTGAAGGACAAGTTTGTGCCTCATCTCTGTTATCAGTGTAGCCCCTGTGGTCCCTTGCTTAATTGCGAGATATGTAAGCACTGGGGGGGCGAGCTAATGTCCGAATTCTTGTGCTTGCAGGCGAAGGACAAGGTGGTGGAGGAGGACAAGAAGAAGCAGAAAAGAGAGGTTGTGAGTAAGAAGGGTAAGAGGAAGGCCTCGTCCACGGTGGACATGGAGGCCTTCCGGACCGAGATGTTGGGAGAGATGAGGAGGACAATAAAGGATTTGGTTCCAGAGTTGCTTCGTGGCATGCTTCCTGGACCAAATCCTTTGCTGGCCTCATCATCTGCTTCGGAGCAGGTAATCCCCACCTCTGAATCACCTTTCCTTAGTACGCTTCCGTTGTTCGAAGATTCAGAGGTGGCCCCATTAGAGGGGGCGTTCCACGACCCTGGCAGCAGGCTTAGTGCCGCGCCGAATAGGGACCATGGACGGTTGTCGCTGGAACCCGCGGGCTGCTTATCAGTCCAGGGGTATCCGCACGCCGCGGGTGCCAGTACCTCGTATGGCACCTTCCCTGGCCAGTCCGGGTTAGCTCTCTTTGCTGACCCGGAGTCTAATCTGTCTGGCCAGGAGGATGAGGATTACCTGTTGGGGTCGCCGTCTGAGGACGTGGCCATGGATTATGACGCCTGTGCACCCCTCGCGGGGAATACAGGCGACTTATTCCACGGTTCTACTCTCCCAGGGGTAGAATCCACGGTTCAGACTGTGGCCCTGGGCGCTGAGGGCCAGCGTTACCGCATACCTCGGCTTGCCGAGAGTGTCGCTGGTGCTGGCCGGGGCCGTGGTGGGGCGGTATATACCCCGCGCTCTACCACGGCGCCTGCTCCTGGTCAAGCCAGTGAGATTAGCATGCCGGTGTTATCAGGCCCGCATGCTCTCCCTGGCTTGCCAGGGATATCAGCGTATCCGCCGTCAAGCTCTGTTGCTTGCGCTCAGGAGGAAGACGAAGGCCCCCGTCTTGTAGAGCGCTCGCAGCTAGCCACGGAGGAGGATTGGTCTGACGCTTGCCAGTGGTTGGTGAGTGTTAGACCAGATCTGCCCGTGGAGCAGTCGGCTAGCCAGCGTGATCACAGGCCGTGGTTAGCTGGTAAGCCTACTGCTAACGCTATGCCTTCTCTGCCGCTGGCAGAGCATGTTGTTGACATGTTCGAGGCGGCGGAGACGTCCATTTCACTTCAAGAGTATACTTACCTCCCTAATACTTTTGATATTGCTAAATATTGGCTTTCACTCAATAAACACTCAGATTTAAAACAGTTAGGTGCCCCTACTGGGCAGGGAGTCAGAGCGTAGTCTGGCGGATGCCAGCCCCACCTCCGCGCATGCGCAGACTAGCACTTCCTCTTTGCTAGATTATTGGCAGAGAGTTCACACATGTCTTTTTGTGTTGAAGCTTTTCTTTATCTTAAACTAGTTTAAGTGGTGTTGGTTGGTGTGATAGTCACTTTTTTGGATGGCGGGAGGTTTCAATTCGCCAAAGAAGGACTTAGGACCTTTAAATCAGGTGACTTCTAGTAAAATTAGCGAGTTTTCTTCCCGGTGTATTGTGTTTCCGGGACTCGCGTTTACCGTGATAAGCGCCTTAGTTAGTTGGTTTAGGTCAACTCGGTGCTTCCTAGGACTAATTTCTCTTTCTGTTTATGTCCACAGGTCTGTATGACGCTGGGTGGTGACAATCACAGTTGCTGAGAGTTAGTTTTCTCTCCACCATGGTTCCATTTCCTACTAACACTGTTAGGTTATCTAACCAAATGAAAAATATGTCCAGTGAGTTGGAGGCCTAGTATAAAGGTCTTCTCACTTTGCCCTCTTGATCCAATTCCTTCCCCATGAGGTGGAGAGAGTTAAGAGGCGTGCAGATGGTGGAGTTCTCCGGTTCGTCACGTTGGATGGTTTGTCTATACAAAGTGTCAGGTATCTAGTTATTGATAATGTGGTGATGTTAATTATTGTAAACAAACAAAGGGAGATAATTAACATTTTTGCCAGAAAAGAGTTATCTATATGTATCTGATGGTTGTGTAGTCAACTTATCCATTCAGCATACAATTCGTCCTTGCACTTGGATGTTTTGTTGGGATCGATTTTTTCCTGTCACGGGATTAATGACGTCATAATCAGCCTGGCTATGTGTTTATCAGCAATTCAAGCGCTATGCTGGTTTCTGATGTATATTGATCTTTATGATCGTTTTCCTTCTCTTTGAGTTGGATTGAGTTTCTAAGCTTAACTAGTTGCTCATACTCCTTGTCCTTTGCCCTGTTTCAGGGACCGGGTTGCGCGTCCTGTGGTCGTTTTCTGCCGGATAAGTTCTGGCCGCATCTGTGCTGTCAATGTAGCCCTTGTGGTCCATTGGTTAATTGTGACATATGTAAGCACTGGGGGGGCGAGTTAATGTCCGAATTCTTGTGCTGTTTACAGGCGACGGACAAGGTGGTAGAGGAGGAGAAGAAGAAGAAGCGGAAACGAGAGGTTGTAAGTAGGAAGGGTAAGGGGAAGGTCTCGTCCGCGGTGGATATGGAGGCCTTCCGGACCGAGATGTTGGGAGAGATGAAGAGGACAATAAAGGATTTGGTTCCAGGGTTGCTTCGTGGCATGCTTCCTGGACCAAATCCTTTACTGTCCTCATCATCGGCTTCGGAGCAGGTAATCCCCGCCTCTGGATCGATTTTCCTTAGTCCGCTTCCGTTGTCCGACGATTCAGAGGTGGCCCCATTAGAGGGGGCGTTCCACGGCCCTGGCAGCAGGCTTATTGCCGCGCCGATAGGGGACCGTGGACGGTTGTCGCTGGAACCCGCGGGCTGGTTATCAGTCCAGGGGTATCCGCACGCCGCGGTGGCCAGTACCTCCTATGGCACCGTTCCTGGTCAGCCCGGGTTAGCTCTCTTTGCTAACCCGGGGTCTAATCTTTCTGACCAGGGTAATGAGGATTACCTGCTAGGGTCGCCGTCTGACGACGTGGACATGGATGAAGACGTTTGTGCACCCCTCGCGGGGAATACAGGCGCCTTGTTCCACGGTTTTACTCACCCTGGAGTAAAGTCCGCGGCTCAGGTGGTGGCCCAGGGCGCTGCTGATGGCCAGCGGTACCGCATACCTCGGCTTGCCGAGGGTGTTGCTGGTGCTGGCCGGGCCCGTGGTGAGCCTATATATACCCCGCGCTCTGCCACGGTGCCTGCTCCTGGTCAAACCAGTGATATTCTCATGCCGGTGCTGTCAGGCCCGCGTGTTTTCCCTGGCTTGCCAGGTGTATCAGCATACCCGCCATCAAGCTCTACTGCTTGCGCTCAGGAGGAAGACGAAGGACCCCGTCTTGTAGAGCGCTCGCAGTTAGCCACGGAGGAGGATTGGTATGACGCTTGCCAGTGGTTGGTGAGCGTTAGGCCTGATCTGCCCGTGGAGCAGTCGGCTAGCCAGCGTGTTCACACGCCGTGGTTAGCTGGGAAACCGACTGCTAACGCTATGCCTTCTCTGCCGCTGGCGGAGCATGTCGTTGACATGTTCAAGGCGGCGGAGTCGTCCATTAAGTCGAGTGGACGTCTCGCGAAGGCCCCTCGCGAGGTGGCCAGGCGTTGTCGCATCGTGCCCCTGGATTACCAGCGGTACGGTGTGGTACCCAAGCCCGGCGTGGATGACCGCGCGGCTTTGGGTGAGGATGCGCGGCCAGGCACCCGTTCTGACACGGGTGTCTTGTGCGCGAACGCGTTGCGTTCGGCGAATACCGCGTTGCGTGATGCGGAGGAGAGTGGGAGGGCTTCGATTGCCGCTCTGTCCCACGTCTCCCAGCTGTTACAGGGGGTAGTAACGGCATCCGCATCGCGCCAGCCAAGTCCGGTCACTGTCCAGCGAACCATCCAGGATGGTATTAACCTGGCGCTGGACTGTGTGACTCGGGCGGTGACCAGGAGTGTCAGGGCAAGACGCACGTTTGCCCTGGACAATCTGTGCCCGTCTCAGGACCTGTACAATAGGCTACTGCGTACGCCTATGACGGGCCCTGGTCTTTTTGGAGGTGAGGGATGTCGCCACCTCCAGGAGACGGTCACCCTGGTGAATAACCAGAGGGCGCTGCGCGAGCAGTTTGATGTGCTGCGTCGTGCTAACGCTCGCGCCGCGGCCCCGGCGTATCGTCCCCTGCAGGCTCGAGGTGGTGCTGGCCAGGTCAGTGGCCAGCCACCGTCGCAGCGTCGGCCTCGGCCGCGTGCGATTCGGCCAGCAGCGAGGGGGGCGCAGGTTCCTCAGCCGCCGTCAGCCAGGCAGCCGCCCGCGCACCGAGGTGCGCGCGGGGCGGGGCGGGGCGCGCGAGGATCTGGGCGTGGTTATCGGTCCTGACAGGACGCTTACCGCGGTAAGAACCACTCCGGTGTGTATGGCGGCGGAGACAGTGCCGCTCTTGCATGCCTCGTGTCCACCGCGGTCCCTAGGTGGGCCGGTGGGAGGCCGGCTAGCCGGCCACATGCAAGAGTGGGAACGGTTAACTCAGGACCGTTTAGTCTTGCGATGGCTTTCCGTCGGGTATCATCCAGAGTGGGTGACAGGCCCGCCGTCGCGACTCTCTGGTGCCAATCTGGACTCCCATTCCGAGAGATCCAGAGCAAAGGTTGTGTATCGAGGAGGAGATAAATTCCCTCATACAAAAAGGAGCTATTCAGCCGGCACAAAGGTGTCCGGGCTTCTATTCAACCCTGTTCTTAGTAACAAAACGCACCGGTGGGTGGAGACCGATTCTCAACCTCAAGCCATTGAACAAGTTCATCGAGACGCCCAGTTTCAAGATGGAAACGGTGCGCTCGGTGTTGGCGGGGTTGGAGAGGGGGATGTGGACGGCGTCGATAGATTTGAAGGACGCTTATTTCCACATCCCCATCCACGGGAGTTTCTGTCGCTTCCTGAGATTTGCATTCCAGGGCAGACAGTGGGAATTCAGGGTGTTGCCCTTCGGAATTTCCACGGCTCCTCGGGTTTTCACCCGTGTGGTTCTTGCGATCACAGCATACCTCCGCAGGAGAAGCATAGCAGTCCACACGTACATAGACGACTGGCTGTTGAAAGCGCACACCCGGGAAAGTTTGTCCGCCAATCTGGAGATTGTTTTGAAAATTCTCACAGACTTGGGCTGGATGATCAATTTCCCAAAATCAGAGCTGACTCCATCCCAGAAGTTTGTTTACCTGGGGATGTTCTTCGATCTAGAGACAGGATATGTTTATCCTACTCAGGAGAGAGTTCAAATACTCATCTCGTTGATTCAGTCAGTGTGCGACAGTCGTCATGTCCTGGCACGGGTTTACTTGAGAATGCTGGGGTTGATGGTTTCGTTGGAACCAGTCATTCCTCAGGCCGCCTTACGCAGGCGGCCGATCCAGTTGTTTCTCATGACACAATGGACCCAGAGTACAGGTTCGCTGGACTCGAATGTGTCAGTGTTGGCGCCTCTGATTCACCACCTGCAATGGTGGTTGAATACAGAGAATCTCTTGCCGGGGGTTTTGCTAACCCCTCCCCACCCTCAGGTGACTGTGTATACAGATGCATCGATGGAGGGCTGGGGAGCTTGCCTGGAAGAATCCACGATATCAGGGCTTTGGAATCTGGAACAGTCACAGGAACATATAAATCTACTGGAGCTAAGAGCAGTAGTCCTGGGCCTGGAACATTTCTTACAGAAAGTTCAGGGCAAGATTGTTCTTATTCGTTCAGACAACTCAACAGTTGTGACTTACATAAACCGCCAGGGCGGAACGAAGTCGCCCAGTCTCTGTATGATGACATGGAAACTGCTTTGTTGGTGTCTGGATCACCAGATTACCTTGAAAGCAGTTCATATTCCGGGAAGGTTAAACCTGCTAGCAGACTCATTGAGCCGAAGGATGAGTGTTTTACCCACGGAATGGCAACTAAATCAATGTGTGGCGGATCGTCTGTTCGACCATTGGGGGAAACCCAACATCGATTTGTTCGCAACGAAGAAGAATGCGAAGATGACGACGTACGTCTCTCCGATTCCGGATCCAAGCGCTTTCGCAACAGATGCGTTAGCTATCAGCTGGGGGAGAATGTATGCATACGCATTCCCTCCAGCAATCCTGATTCCAAAAATTCTTCAGAAAATCAGACAAGAGGAATGCCAAGTGCTTCTGATCGCCCCGGATTGGCCAAGCCGATCATGGTATACGGATCTGCTGGACCTTCTGGTCTGCAATCCGGTTCCTCTGCCTCTGATGGACGATATTATCTTCCAGGGCAAGGCCCTTCACAACAATCCGTCAATGTTCAGATTGACTGCGTGGATGTTGTCAAGGAATCTAGAATTAAGGAGGGCTTTTCTGAGCAAGCAGCCATGTTTATGGCCAAAGCCAGGAGGGGGTCAACCTCCAGAGCATATAATTATAAAATCAACAGATTTGCAGAATGGTGCTCAAAAAGATGTATTGATCCAATGGATTCATCTATTCAAGTAGTAGCTGATTTCCTCTGTCACCTCTATGATGCCTATAGCCTCAAGCCTAACTCTATTGCTGGTTATAAGTCAGCATTAATGTCTGTTATTCCTTGCTTGGCTAAGAGGGGAAGTGATGAAGTAAATACATTGAATGTATTAATTAAAGGCATGGGCAATCTAAGACCAAGGAATCCACCTGTGATTCCGTCTTGGAGTTTATCGCTAGTGCTTCAAGTACTAGGTGATAAGCCTTTTGAACCACTTAGTTCCATTTCTATGAAACTATTAACACTGAAGACTGTGTTTTTAATTGCTGCGGCCTCGGCTAGGCGTAGGAGTGAGATTCATGCCTTATCAGCCGAGGATGACCGTTTTGTGGTTTCAGGGGAAGGCCTTAAGCTGCTACCTAGGATTAATTTCTTGGCTAAAAATCAGTCGTTGAAATATCCAGGTCAACCTATTATTTTGCCTGCTTTAACTAGATATGATCCTAATTCTAAAGCATGGTGTCCCGTCCGTGCGCTGCGCCGGTACAAACAACGTACGGCGGCATGGCGCACCGACCAGTCAGCGTTATGGTTGTCATATATTGAACCCCATGGGAGGGCTTCTAAGGACACCATTTCCAGGTGGATTGTGGAATGCATTCAGTTTTGCCATAAATCCGCCACCGGGAAGCAGGTTGACGTGGCCAAGGCTCACAGTGTCCGCGGCGTAGTGACATCCACGGCCCTATTTAATGGGGTCCCTGTGGATGATATTATGTCGGTGGCTCAGTGGCACTGTGAGTCAAGTTTTACAGACCATTATCTCCGTGACACCTCTAATCCTCTCGCCTTGTCGGTTTTGAAAAAATAAATCGGTTTATATTTTTTGAGGAGGTTTTTCCTCATTACTTATATATTTCACAATTAATTTATGGAAACACCCACTTTTTTGGGCCTGCATCAGTCTTTACCGATGGGAAGATGATGTCAGCAGCCATTTTCAACAAGGTCAGTCTTGTTCATGTGTTGTCCGTTGTTGATTGTATTGTCACGATTACCCGTTATTAATATGGTGATGGTTTGTGTATTTGTGTGGTTCATTGTTGAGAGTTACGAAAATGGAGCTTTTTCGTCTCTGTCCTGTAGTACATGGCACTTGTACGTAGAGAGCGTATAGGACATTGAGGTCAGTCGACTCTTCCTCCCAGGAAGGAGGGGGGGGGGGGGGAGCGCATATGACATTCGGTCATCTCTCATACATCGGTGGTGTTATCCGATGGTTAGTCAAATCCTGACTGTTTTTTCTTACAGTTTCAGAAGTTTAAGTGCCTTAAACGCAGAAAAGCGTATAGGGATGAGCTGGTCTTTTGACCTCGCCTCCCTCCCGCCAGATTCACTTTCGAATTCTGGCAATATCAAAAGTATTAGGGAGGTAAGTATACTCTTGAAGTGAAATAAACGAAATCTAGGATTTCTTTTTTCACGAGAGAGTTGATACTTACCTCCCTAGATACGGACCCGGCCTCTCCACCCCACAGAGGCTCGGTCTTCAGGCTCTTAATAGTTGCATGTGTGTCAGCCAATAATCTAGTCAGAGGAAGTGCTAGTCTGCGCATGCGCGGAGGTGGGGCTGGCATCCGCCAGACTACGCTCTGACTCCCTGCCCAGTAGGGGCACCTAACTGTTTTAAATCTGAGTGTTTATTGAGTGAAAGCCAATATTTAGCAATATCAAAAGTATTAGGGAGGTAAGTATCAACTCTCTCGTGAAAAAAGAAATCCTAGATTTCGTTTATTAAATCGAGTGGACGTCTCGCTAAGGCCCCGCACGAGGTGGCCAGGCGTTGCCGCATCGTGCCCCTGGATTACCAGCGGTACGGTGTGGTACCTAAGCCGAGCGTGGATGACCGCGCGGCTTTGGGTGAGGATGCGCGGCCAGGCTCCCGTTCTGACACGGGAGTCTTGTGTTCGAACGCGTTGCGTTCAGCAAATACCGCGTTGCGTGATGCGGAGGAGAGTGGGAGGGCTTCGATTGCCGCTCTGTCCCACGTCTCCCAGCTGTTACAAGGGGTAGTAACAGCATCCGCATCGCGCCAGCCAAGTCCGGTCACAGTCCAGCGAGCCATCCAGGATGGTATCAACCTGGCTCTGGACTGTATGACGCGGGCGGTGACCAGGAGTGTCCGGGCAAGGCGCACATTTGCCTTGGACAATCTGTGCCCGTCCCAGGACCTGTACAATAGGCTACTGCGTACGCCTATGACAGGTCCTGGTCTCTTTGGAGGTGAGGGATGTAGGCACCTCCAGGAGATGGTTACTCTGGTCAATAACCAGAGGGCGCTGCGCGAGCAGTTTGAGGTGCTTCGTCGTGCTAACGTTCGCGCCGCACCCCCTGCATATCGTCCCCTGCAGGCTCGAGGTGGTGGTGGCCAGGTCAGAGGCCAACCACCATCGCAGCGTCGGCCTCGGCCGCGTGCGATTCGGCCAGCAGCGAGGGGGGCGCAGGCTCCTCAGGCGCAGTCAGCCAGGCAGCCGCCCGCGCACCGAGGTGCGCGCGGTGCTGGTCCTGGCGCGCGAGGATCTGGGCGGGGTAATCGTTCCTGATGGGACGGTTACCGCGGTGAGAACCGCTCCGGTGTTTCTGGCAAAGGAGACAGTGCCGCTCTTGCACTCCTTATGTCCACCTCTATCCCTAGGTGGACCGGTGGGAGGCCGGCTAGCCGACCACATGCAAGAGTGGGAACGGTTAACTCAGGACCGTTTAGTCTTGCGATGGCTTTCAGTCGGGTATCATCCCGATTGGATGACAGGCCCGCCATCGCGACTGTCTCTAGTGCCGATCTGGACTCCAAATCCGAGAGATCCAGAGCAAAGGTTGTGTATCGAGGAGGAAATAAATTCCCTCATACAAAAAGGAGCTATTCAGCCGGCACAGAGGTGTCCGGGCTTCTATTCAACCCTGTTCTTAGTAACAAAAAACACCGGAAGGTGGAGACCAATTCTCAACCTCAAGCCATTGAACAAGTTCATAGAGATGCCCAGTTTCAAGATGGAGACTGTGCGCTCGGTGTTGGCGGGGTTAGAGAGGGGAATGTGGACAGCGTCGATAGATTTGAAGGACGCTTATTTCCACATCCCATACACAGGAGTTTCCGTCGCTTCCTGAGATTTGCATTCCAGGGCAGACAGTGGGAATTCAGGGTGTTACCCTTCGGAATTTCCACGGCTCCTCGGGTTTTCACCCGTGTGGTTCTTGCGATCACCGCATACCTCCGCAGGAGAAGCATAGCAGTCCACACGTACATAGACGACTGGCTGTTGAAAGCGCACACCCAGGAAAGTTTATCGGCCAGTCTGGAGATTGTTTTGAAGACTCTCACAGACTTGGGCTGGATGATCAATTTCCCAAAATCAGAGCTGACTCCATCCCAGAAGTTTGTTTACCTGGGGATGTTCTTCGATCTAGAGACAGTATATGTTTTTCCTACTCAGGAGAGAGTTCAGAAACTCATCTCATTAATTCAGTCAGTGTGCGACAGTCGTCATGTCCTGGCATGGGTTTACTTGAGAATGCTGGGGTTGATGGTTTCATTGGAACCAGTCATTCCTCAGGCCGCCTTACGCAGGCGGCCGATCCAGTTATTTCTCATCACACAATGGACCCAGAGTACAGGTTCGCTGGACTCGAATGTGTCAGTGTTGGCGCCTCTGATTCATCACCTGCAATGGTGGTTGGACACAGAGAATCTCTTGGTGGGGGTTATGCTAACCCCTCCCCACCCTCAGGTGACTGTGTATACAGATGCATCGATGGAGGGCTGGGGAGCTTGCCTGGAAGAGTCCACGATATCAGGGCTTTGGAATCTGGAACAGTCAAAGGAACATATAAATCTACTGGAGCTAAGAGCAGTAGTCCTGGGCCTGGAACATTTCTTACAGAAAGTTCAGGGCAAGATTGTTCTTATTCGTTCAGACAACTCAACAGTTGTGACTTACATAAACCGCCAGGGCGGAACGAAGTCGCCCAGTCTCTGTATGATGACATGGAGACTGCTTTGTTGGTGCCTGGATCACCAGATTACCTTGAAAGCAGTTCATATTCCGGGAAGGTTAAATCTGCTAGCAGACTCATTGAGCCGAAGGATGAGTGTTTTACCCACGGAATGGCAACTAAATCAATGTGTGGCGGATCGTCTGTTCGACCATTGGGGGAAACCCAACATCGATTTGTTCGCAACGAAGAAGAATGCGAAGATGACGACGTACGTCTCTCCGATTCCGGATCCAAGCGCTTTCGCAACAGATGCGTTAGCTATCAGCTGGGGGAGAATGTATGCATACGCATTCCCTCCAGCAATCCTGATTCCAAAAATTCTTCAGAAAATCAGACAGGAGGAATGCCAAGTGCTTCTGATCGCCCCGGATTGGCCAAGCCGATCATGGTATACGGAGCTGCTGGACCTTCTGGTCTGCAATCCGGTTCCTTTGCCTCTGATGGACGATATTATCTTCCAGGGCAAGGCCCTTCACAACAATCCGTCAATGTTCAGATTGACTGCGTGGATGTTGTCAAGGAATCTAGAATTAAGGAGGGCTTTTCTGAGCAAGCAGCCATGTTTATGGCCAAAGCCAGGAGGGGGTCAACCTCCAGAGCATATAATTATAAAATCAACAGATTTGCAGAATGGTGCTCAAAAAGATGTATTGATCCAATGGATTCATCTATTCAGGTAGTAGCTGATTTCCTCTGTCACCTGTATGATGCCTATAGCCTCAAGCCTAACTCTATTGCTGGTTATAAGTCAGCTTTAATGTCTGTTATTCCTTGCTTGGCTAAGAGGGGAAGTGATGAAGTAAATACATTAAATGTATTAATTAAAGGCATGGGCAATCTAAGACCAAGGAATCCCCCTGTGATTCCGTCTTGGAGTTTATCGCTAGTGCTTCAAGTACTAGGTGATAAGCTGTTTGAACCACTTAGTTCCATTTCTATGAAACTATTAACACTGAAGACTGTGTTTTTAATTGCTGCGGCCTCGGCTAAAGCATGGTGTCCCGTCCGGGCGCTTCTCCGATACAAACAACGTACATCGGAGTGGCGCACCGACCAGTCGGCGTTATGGTTGTCATATATTGAACCCCATGGCAGGGCTTCTAAGGACACCATTTCCAGGTGGATTGTAGAATGCATTCAGTTTTGTCATAAATCCGCCACCGGGAAGCAGGTTGACGTGGCCAAGGCTCACAGTGTCCGCGGCGTAGTGACATCCACTGCCCTATTTAATGGGGTCCCTGTGGATGATATTATGTCGGTGGCTCAGTGGCACTGTGAGTCAAGTTTTACAGACCATTATCTCCGTGACACCTCTAATCCTCTCGCCTTGTCGATTTTGAAAAGATAACTAGGCTTATATTTTTGATGGGGTTTCCTCATTGCTTATATATTTCACAATTAATTGATGGAAACAACCACTTTTTTGGGACTGCATCGTTCTTCACCAATGGGAGGAGGATGTCAGCAGCCATTTCAACAAGGTCAGTCTTGTGTATGAGTTGTCCATTGTTGATTGTCTTGTCACGTTACCCGTTATTAATATGATGATGGTTTTGTGTATTTATGTGGTTCATTGTTGAGAGTATACGAAAATGGAGTTTTTTCGTCTCTGTCCTGTAGTACATGGCACTTGTACGTAGAGAGCGTATAGGACATTGAGGTCATTCGACTCTTCCTCCCAGGAAGGAGGGGGGGAGCGCATATGACATTCGGTCATCTCTCATACATCGGTGGTGTTATCCGATGGTTAGTCAAATCCTGACTGTTTTTTCATACAGTTTCAGAAGTTTAAGTGCCTTTAACGCAGAAAAGCGTATAGGGATGAGCTGGTCTTTTGACCTCGCCTCCCTCCCGCCGAATTCACTGTCGAATTCTGGCAATATCAAAAGTATTAGGGAGGTAAGTATACTCTTGATGTGAAATAAACGAAATCTAGGATTTCTTTTTTCACGAGAGAGTTGATACTTACCTCCCTAGATACGGACCCGGCCTCTCCACCCCACAGAGGCTCGGTCTTCAGGCTCTTAATAGTTGCATGTGTATCAGCCAATAAATTAGTCAGAGGAAGTGCTAGTCTGCGCATGCGTGGTGTTGGGGCTGGCATCCGCCAGACTACGCTCTGACTCCCTGCCCAGTAGGGGCACCTAACTGTTTTAATCTGAGTGTTTATTGAGTCAAAGCCGATATTTAGCAATATCAAAAGTATTAGGGAGGTAAGTATCAACTCTCTCGTGAAAAAAGAAATCCTAGATTTCGTTTATGCTATAGCACTAGCATCTGTTAGTTCTGTTTCTTTGAACATGGCATGTTAGCTTTTACACTTTAATCCTTAAAATACCAGTGTCTCAAATTCAAGGCAACTACATTGTATCCATGAAGGCTATTGAATACTTCGAAACTAATTCAACGCTAAGCTGGTTCTGCCAATGGCAACAACCAGTCCCAGTCAAATTAGTTTTCAAATATACAACAGAAGATTCTTGACATCATAGAGATTTTGTCATTTTGGTCTCGCGTGCGAAGCAGAAAGTGAGGCATATGTGTCACTTTTCCGACGGCGACAGCGTCAACAATGTTAAGATTTTGCGTTTAGCAAAACTTATCAACTTATATTTTAGGATTGGTTAAGCATATTGGAACTAAACTTGGAGACATGGTTACCTATGATGTTAGGAAGCAGCATGTTGATACTGAGGTCACAAGGTCAAAGGTCAAGGTCACTGTGACCTTAATACAAAACTAAGTTTTTTCAGTGTTAAGTTTTTCTGTTTAACAAAACTTGCCAAGAGGATACAGGATGGTGACATGCAGGTCAAAGGTCAAGGCCATTCTAATAGTGCTATTTCACCTCTGCTTTTTCAACCTTAAGTTTTTCCATTCAGCAAATCAATTATATTGGTTAATCCTATTGGAACTAAAATTGAATAGATGGTTACCTATAATGTTTGAATGCAGTATAATAACACAGAGGTCATAAGGTCAAACATCAACGCCACTGTGAAACACAGGAGACAGGCGAGACATTTTATTCCGCGGAATTCTTGTTGCGTCTATGAGTGTTAAAGGTTAATTATTTTTTTGTGTATCGACGCTGACTCACTTTTCCCTTACAGCAACAATAACCTCACTAAAATGCTCTTAAAATAATCAACACAGTGCTTAGTCATATGTTACAATACACTGCATTTGAAATAAAGAATTTAACCCTAGAATGTTTACAGACACAAAACATGACATTGCTTTTATTGTAAGGATTATTCTGTTGAATATTTTGAAATTAATTTGACCAGAAGCTGTTGCTGCCACAGGCAGCAACAGCTTCCGGTCATATTAGTTTCAAAATATTCAACAGTTTTTCTGTATAGTTGTCTTGAAATCGACGCACTGCTACATCACGGGTTAAAGGGTTAAGCAAGTTTTAATTGCTGTATTTAATAATCCTTCATTGACTGTGTTTAAATGTTTTCAGAGGGTACCTCGGTCCTGGTGGTTTATCTGACCACAGTGACCACAAGCTCTGTACTGGTGGTGCAGCCGGCTATATTGATCGTCAAATATTTACAGCTAAGCACACTCACCGTGGTGTAACATATCGCGTAAGGCCTTTATTATAGCTGCAAGAGTCCTTTAACCATTTAATTGTAATACCAGCCAAAATCATCCTCTGGAGTGGTCTAGGGAAATGTCCTTTTCCGGGCCAAGAGAAAAGTATTTTTGAAAATTTACCATTGGAATGACAATTTCAGTCATTTCAGTGGTAAATTTTCAAAAATATTTTACCATGAGAAAACTGAAATTTTCTGACCAAATTCGGGTATTAAAGGTTAAATTAGTCCATGCAGAATAGATCTATCTGAACTGTTTATACAGGCTGGGTGATAAATTTGTTTTACGCTATCTTCATATTGCTGCTTTATGATATTGTTATTCCACCCCGGCACCCCCATCCCACCTTATTTTTATAAACCATGAAATTGTGTCACTAATGATCTTATTTTTTCATTTGATAATTTAACTTCTACATGGAATATGTTTGATGGGTCTAGGAAGAAACGTTTTATTTTAGAGACGCATTATTCATACATCCATATTATGTTACGTCTTGTGATAAGTTTAATGAAATTTCATGCATCTATATATAAATTATCTCGACGACTATTAATTTCTATGTTTGGAGGTGAAATGGCTGCCGCTTGCACGATTTTTGTCTCACGTGCTAAGCATAAGTAAGACGTTTACAAGTACATCAAGATTAACTTTTCCTTTTATTAAATCGCTTAATGGCATATATCCTATGAGAATTAACTTTGGCTACATGGTTGAAATGCTGTTAGATATCTACTTTGAGGTAACTTTGGTACACAATTCAACGTTAACAATTGTGCTTTAACCTTCATATCAGCTAAAAACGGCTTCTATGGTGTTCTTGAGAAATGTCCATTTGCAGACCAAGAGAAGACTATTTTTGCAAATTTACCACTGGAATGACTGCCTCGATAACTGAGCCAGTCATTCCAGTGATAAATTTTCAAAAACAGTCTTCTCCTTTGATCAATACTTACCATTATATTACTCTTGATAATACAAGCTAGCTGCTCTAGGAATCTAGATTTAGAAAGCTTTACCGGCTCCTGGAACCAGGTTACAGGTTCCCAACAAACGAGGCTCATTCTTGTTTGCATAGCAACAAGAGCTATACATGCTTTTTGCATTTGGAAATATCTTAAGAGTTTCTTAGTATTTTCTGTGCCTTAGTTTAGCTGGTTTCGCTTCACGGAATATTGGATTTATCATGGAAGGAGCTTCTGAATCTCAGGTTGTATTCTTTCATGTTATTTTCTAGACTTAGGTCTAAAATTTTGTCTGTGTCGCATGTCCCAATTTCTGACCACGAATCTGGGACATGTGGTGACAATGAAATATGCCAGATAGATCGCCTCTTTTTAATCCTAACGGCGATGATCGCCAGTAATATGAAATTGGTGTTTTTAACACGAAAATCGGTTGACATCGTTCTCCGAGTTGATGATGTCACACCCGTGTTGTTTCTCAGATTTTTTAAGGTGAAGAAAATGTTTCATTAATTCGCGCATCTTGTTTCACATCAAGAGTATACTTACCTCCCTAATACTTTTGATATTGCTAAATATCGGCTTTCACTCAATAAAACACTCAGATTAAAAACAGTTAGGTGCCCCTACTGGGCAGGGAGTCAGAGGTAGTCCGGCGGATGCTCGCCCCACCACCGCGCATGCGCCGACTACTACTTCCTCTTTGCTCATTTATTGGCAAAGGGTTACATGCGGTTTTGTGTTCTTTATACTTTTCTGCGCGTTACCTTGTTTTTTGCTCACGTTTGACGATTATTTTTTGGTGGAAGCATGTCGGAAAGGGAGGATTCGCCTTTAGAAGGAGCGGGATCGCTTTATCAGGTGAATTCTTTGATATGCTAGCGTGTTTTGTCCCGGTTTAATGTATTTCCGGGACTCGCGCTTACCGTGATTAGCGCCTGATTATGTTGGTTTTTTACAACATGGTGCTTCATATGTCTCATTTCTCTTTGTGTTTTGTCCACAGGTATCGCATAGACGCTTTGATGGACTTCTCGGCACAAGAGGATATGTTTTCTCTCCACCACGGTTCCATTTCCTACTAATACTGTTAGGTTATCTAACCAAAAAATCTATGTTCAGTGAGTTGGAGGCCTGTTATAAAGGTCTTCTCACTTTGCCCTCTTGCTCCAATTCCTTCCCCTTAGGTGGAGAGAATGTAGAGGCGTACTATGGTGGAGTTCTCCGGTTCATCACGTTGGATGGTTTGTCTATACAAGGATCAGGTATCTAATTATTGTAAACAAAAGGGGAGATAATTTCCCTTTTTGCCAATGCTAGAATTGGAAGGAGTTATCTCTGTATATCTGATTGTTGTGTACTCGAAATGCCAATTCAACGGAAATGTTCCGTTTACTTATACAATTCGTTCTTGCACTTGGTGCTTGTTGCGGATCGATTAATTGGGTCACGAGAGTGATGACGTCATAATCGGCCTTGGCTTTTTTATTAACAATTAGCGTTTTGTCCATGGATGGTTCTTCTTGATTTCTGATCTTGATGATCCTGTCCTCTCTTTTTAGTTGGTTTTGAGTTCGCTAACCTTAACTATCTTGCTCATTGTCCCTGTCCTTTGTCCTGTTTCAGAGACCTGGTTGCCCGTCCTGCGGGAGGTTTCTTAAAAGCCGCTTCGTCCCGCACTTGTGCTTCAGCTGCAGTCCCTGTGGACCGTTGCTGAAGTGCGACGTATGTAAGCAGTGGGGGGGCGAATTAATGTCTGATTTTCTCGCATTGCAGGCAAGGGAGAAGGTAATGGAGGAAGAGAGGAAGAAGAAGGAGAAAGTTTGTAAGAAGGGTAAGAAGAAGGCCTCATCCGCGGTGGATATGGAGGCCTTCAGGTCCGAAATGTTGCAAGAGATGCAGAGGACAATAAAGGATCTGGTCCCAGAGTTGCTTCGTGGCATGCTCCCTGGGCCAGCTCCTTTGTTGTCCTCGGCATCTGCTTACGAGCAGGTGATCCCCGCCTCTGAATCCGGTCTCTTTAGGTCCGGTCCGGTTGTGGATTCAGAGGTGGCCCCTTTGTTGGGGGCAGTCCAAGGCCCTGGCAGCAGGCATGGCGCCGCGCCGAGGGGCCGTGGACAACGGTTGTTGCTGGGACCCGCGGTCTGCTCATCAGACCCCGGGTATCCGCGCGCCGAAGGTGCCAAACCCTCCTATGGCACCTTTCCTGGCCAGTCCGGGTTAGCTCTCTTTGCTGACCCGGAGTCTAATCTTTCTGGCCAGGAAGAAGAGGATCTCCTGCTGGGGTCGCCTTCTGAGGACGTGGCCATGGAATACGACGTCTGTGCACCCCTCGCGGGGAATGCAGGCGACGTGTTCCATGGTTCTACTCACGCAGGAGTAGATTTCACGGTCCAGAGGGTGTCCCCGGGCGGTGCTGTTGACCACGGTTACCGCATACCTCGGCTTGCCGATGGTATGGCTGGTGCTGGTCAGACCCGTGGTAGAGCGGTGTTTACCCCGCGCTCTGCCACGGCGCCTGCTCCTGGTCAAGCCGCGGAATTTAGCATGCCTGCTCTCTCGGGCCCGCATGCTTTTCCAGGCTTGCCAGGGGTATCAGCTTACCCGCCGTCGACATCAACTGCGAGTGCTCTGGAGGAAGACGAAGGCCCTCGTCTAGTAGAGCGCTCGCAGTTAGCCACGGAGGAGGATTGGTCGGACGCTTGCCAGTGGCTGGTAAGTGTTCGGCCAGATCTACCCGTGGAGCTGCCGGCTAGCCAGCGTGACCATAGGCCGTGGTTAGCTGGTAGGCCGGCGGCTACCGCTATGCCATCTCTGCCGCTTGCTGAGCATGTCGTGGACATGTTCGAAGCGGCAGAGGCGTCCATTAAGGTGAATGGACGTCTCGCGAAGGCCCCTCGCGAGGTGGCGAAGCGGTGCCGCATCGTGCCCCTGGATTACCAGCGGTACGGTGTGGTGCCGAAGCCAAGCGTTGATGATCGCGCGGCTTTGGGCGAAGATGCGCGGCCGGGCTCCCGTTCTGACACGGGAGTCTTGTGCTCGAACGCGTTGCGTTCGGCAAATGCCGCGCTGCGGGATGCGGAGGAGAGTGGGAGGGCGTCGATTGCCGCTCTGTCCCACGTCTCCCAGCTGCTACAAGGGGTGGTAGCGGCTTCCGCATCACGCCAACCAAGCCCGGTGACAGTCCAGAGAGCCATTCAGGATGGTATCAACCTGGCTTTGGACTGTTTGACGCGGGCGGTAACCAGAAGTGTCCGGGCGAAGCGCACGTTTGCGCTTGACAATCTGTGCCCGTCCCAGGACCTGTATAATAGGCTGCTGCGGACGCCTATGACAGGTCCTGGTCTCTTTGGAGGTGAGGGATGCAGGCACCTCCAGGAGACGGTCACTCTGGTTAATAACCAGAGGGCGCTGCGGGAACAATTTGAGGTGCTCCGGCGGGAGCGTGTTCGCGCGGCACCCCCCTGCGTATCGTCCTCTGCAGGCTCGAGGTGGTGCTGGCCAGGTCAGAGGCCAGCCACCGTCGCAACGTAGGCCTAGGCCACGGGCGATTCGGCCAGCAGTGAGGGGGGCGCAGGCTCCCCAGCCGCACCCAGCCAGACAGCCGCCCGCGCACTGTGGTGCGCGCGGCGCTGGGCGGGGCGCGCGGGGATCTGGTCGCGGTAATCGGGCCTGATGGCCTGGTTACCGCGGTGGGAACCACTCCGGTGTTTCAGCCCGAGAGAACAGTGCCACTCTGGCCCTCCTTATGTCCACCTCTATCCCTAGGTGGACCGGTGGGCGGCCGTTTGGCCGCCCGCTTGCCAGAGTGGAAGCGGTTGACTCAGGACCGTTTAGTCTTGCGATGGCTTTCGGTCGGGTATCGTCCCGACTGGGTGACAGGCCCGCCATCGCGACTGTCTCTCGCGCCGATCTGGACTCCCATTCCACGGGATCCGGATCAGAGGTTGTGTATAGAGGAGGAAATAAATTCCCTCATACTAAAAGAAGCCATTCAGCCGGCACAGAGGTGCCCGGGCTTCTATTCAACCCTGTTCTTGGTAACAAAAAACACCGGAGGGTGGAGGCCGATTCTCAACCTCAAGCCGTTGAACAAGTTCATCGAGACACCCAGTTTCAAGATGGAGACTGTGCGCTCGGTGTTGGCGGGGTTAGAGCGAGGGATGTGGACAGCGTCGATAGATTTGAAGGATGCTTATTTCCACATTCCCATAGAGAGGAGTTTCCGTCGCTTCCTGAGATTTGCATTTCAGGGCCGGCGGTGGGAATTCAGGGTGTTACCCTTCGGAATTTCCACGGCTCCTCGGGTCTTCACCCGTGTGGTTCTCGCGATCACTGCATACCTCCGCAGGAGAAGCATAGCAGTCCACACGTACATAGACGACTGGCTGTTAAAAGCACACACCCGGGAATCGTTGTCAGCCAATCTGGAGATTGTTTTGAAAACTCTCTCGGACTTGGGCTGGCTGATCAATTTCCCGAAATCAGAGCTAACTCCATCCCAGAAGTTTGTTTACCTGGGCATGTTCTTCGATCTGGAGACGGGGTATGTGTACCCCACTCAGGAGAGGGTTCAAGTACTCATCTCGGTAATTCAGTCGGTGTGCGACAGTCGTCATGTCCTGGCACGGGTTTACTTGAGAATGCTGGGCTTGATGGTTTCTTTGGAACCAGTCATTCCACAGGCCGCCTTGCGCAGGCGTCCGATCCAGTTGTTTCTCATGACACAGTGGACCCAGAGTTCAGGTTCGCTGGACTCGAACGTGTCGGTGTTGGCGCCTCTGATTCACCACCTGCAATGGTGGTTGAATACAGAGAATCTCTTGCCGGGGGTTTTGCTAACCCCTCCCCACCCTCAGGTGACTGTGTATACAGATGCATCGATGGAGGGGTGGGGAGCTTGTCTGGAAGAGTCCACAGTATCAGGGCTTTGGGATCTGGATCAGTCCAAGGAACATATCAATCTACTAGAGCTAAGAGCAGTAGTCCTGGGCCTGGAACATTTCTTACAGAAAGTTCAGGGCAAGATTGTTCTAATTCGTTCAGACAACTCAACAGTAGTGACTTACATAAACCGCCAGGGCGGAACGAAGTCGCCCAGTCTCTGTATGATGACATGGAAACTGCTTTGTTGGTGCCTGGATCATGGGATCACCTTGAAAGCAGTTCATATTCCGGGGAGGTTAAATCTGCTAGCAGACTCATTGAGCCGAAGGATGAGTGTTTTACCCACGGAATGGCAACTAAATCAATGTGTGGCGGATCGTCTGTTCGACCATTGGGGGAAACCCAACATAGATTTGTTCGCGATGAAGAAGAATGCGAAGATGACGACGTACGTCTCTCCGATTCCAGACCCAAGCGCTTTCGCAACAGATGCGTTAGCTATCAGCTGGGAGGGAATGTATGCATACGCATTCCCCCCAGCAATCCTGATTCCAAAGGTGCTTCAGAAAATCAGGCAGCAGGAGTGCCAAGTGCTTCTGATCGCCCCGGATTGGCCAAGCCGATCGTGGTATACGGATCTGCTGGACCTTCTGGTCTGCAATCCGGTTCCGCTGCCTCTGATGGACAACCTTATCTTCCAGGGCAAGGCCCTTCACGACAATCCGTCAATGTTCCGATTGACTGCGTGGATGTTGTCAAGGAATCTAGAATTAAGGAGGGCTTTTCTGAGCAAGCGGCCATGTTTATGGCCAAAGCCAGGAGGGGGTCAACCTCCAGAGCATATAATTATAAAATCAACAGATTTGCAGAATGGTGCTCAAAAAGATGTATTGATCCAATGGAATCATCTATTCAGGTAGTGGCTGATTTCCTCTGTCACCTATATGATGCCTATAGCCTCAAGCCTAACTCTATTGCTGGTTATAAGTCAGCTTTAATGACTGTTATTCCTTGCTTGGCTAATAGGGGGAGTGATGAAGTAAGTACATTAAATGTATTAATTAAAGGCATGGGCAATCTAAGACCAAGGAATCCTCCACTGATTCCGTCTTGGAGTTTATCACTGGTGCTCCAGGTACTAGGTGATAAGCCTTTTGAACCACTTAGTTCCATTTCTATGAAAATGTTAACTCTTAAAACTGTATTTTTAATTGCTGCGGCCTCGGCAAGGCGTAGGAGTGAAATTCACGCCTTATCAGCCGAGGTTGACCGTTTTGTGGTTACAGGGGAAGGCCTTAAGCTTCTACCTAGGATTAATTTCTTGTCTAAAAATCAGTCATTGAAATATCCAGGTCAACCTATTTTTTTGCCATCTTTAACTAGATATGATCCTAATTCTAAAGTATGGTGCCCCGTACGGGCGCTGCTCCGGTACAAACAGCGTACTTCGGAGTGGCGTACCGACCAGTCAGCGTTATGGTTGTCATATATTGAACCCCATGGTAGGGCGTCTAAGGACACCATTTCTAGGTGGATTGTGGAATGTATTCAATTTTGTCACAAATCCGCCACCGGGCGACAGGTTGACGTGGCCAAGGCTCACAGTGTCCGCGGTGTCGTGACATCCACTGCCCTTTTTAATGGGGTCCCTGTGGATGATATTATGTCAGTGGCTCAGTGGCACTGTGAGTCAAGTTTTACAGACCATTACCTCCGTGACACCTCTAACCCTCTCGCCTTGTCGATTTTGAAACAATAACCGCTTTATGTTTGTGAAGAGTGCCTCCGCATTGCTTATATACTTCGCCATTCAGCGACGGTGACAACCACTTGTCGGGACTGTATCATCCTTCTCTACTGGATTCATGATGACAGCTTCCTAGTACAACAAGGTCAGTCTTGTTCATGTGTTGTTCATTGTTTTGTATTGTCACGTTACCCAGTGTTATTAATATGGTGATGGTTTATGTGGGTTGTGGTTCTTTAGAGAGAGTATACGAAAATGGAGCCTTTTCGTCTCTGTCCTATAGTACTTAGCACTAGTACGAAGAGAGCGTGTAGGACATTGAGGTCATTTAATCTTCCTCCCAAGGGAGGGGGGGGGAGCGCATATGACAATCGGTCATCTCTCAGGCATCGGTTGTGTTATCCGATGG
>CM067372.1:162234935-162268604 GCA_034401795.1 Chaetoderma sp. LZ-2023a | reverse complement strand
GTTTCATTAATTCGCGCATCTTGTTCTGGGTGCTGCATACTTTTTGTACCGGAAAACTTTAGAATTATGTCAAGTTTTGCGTGGTAATCACAATCTGTTTGCATTGATCAGTGGTTTCAAAATTCTTGATTTAAGATGTGTGTTCTGCGGTTTTACCGTGTTCTACAGCAGTTTTTTTTTTCATTTTGCTGTTTTCTTCACGTATCATTTTGGCCTTCGTTTGAGTATAATTTGAAATTTATTATTAAATATACCGCAATTGCTATGCGATATGGTTCCTGGTTCCGTACTATGCATCCGTCAGGATCAGTATATGGGTGTATTAACGTCCGCTATCGTTCTTGACATCAGAAAATTTGAAAATTATTTGTCTGCCTTCCGTTCCTGTTTCGTTCCGCTTGCTTATTCATCATGTTCCGAATGCCATAAGCTCGTGAAAGTTGCCTACAAAGACCATGTCTGTTTTTGATGTTCTTCCTGTAACATTGATAATAGGTGTAATGTTTATTGAGTGTGGCCGATCGAGATCTTGGTAGAGTTCCTTTCCCAGAAGGACTTGGCCAGGTCTGACGCGTGGTCAGGCGGTACGAAAAGAAATCGTGGAGCATCCGTTTCGGCCCCTGGGGGCGCTCCACGTCTGCAGTCGGAGGTTTCGGAGATGGCACCTCCGTCATGGTTCGGGCCCGCTATATATGCAAGGCTTCTTGCATAGCATACTGCCCACGCTGGTGTCATCCCTGATTCCTAAGGTTGTAAGACAGTCTCTTCCCGTGTCCGGTATGGACCTTGTCCTTGGACAGGGTTCTGGACTGGCTACCGAGGGAGCCATCTGCCATACAAGATGGCTCCCTGGCGGTCCCGTCGGCCGGAGCAGATGGCTCCCTGGCGGTCCCGTCGTTCTCCGGCCTGATGGGTACTGTCTCTGCGGCCACCTCCGGGTG
Organism: Chaetoderma sp. LZ-2023a; assembly: GCA_034401795.1. Lineage (NCBI taxonomy): Eukaryota > Metazoa > Mollusca > Caudofoveata > Chaetodermatida > Chaetodermatidae > Chaetoderma > Chaetoderma sp. LZ-2023a. The sequence continues at coordinate 162,267,663 of CM067372.1, read as the reverse complement.
GTCCAGTAGCGGTGGCCGGTTCGTTGGGCATGGGAGCCGTTCGCCAGGACGGCTCCAGTGCTTCCTCATCTGGTGACGACTCTTCCGGGTCTGAAGATGAGGAGGCCGAGGAAGAGACTGTTACGGCCTGAGATGCCACGGGTGGAGTACATGGAGGTCGATTCCGTCCTGGACGGAACCGCCCTCCATCTGTCTGGCTTGGCACAAGCCAGGACGTCACTCCACCCATGATTGAGGCCACACCGGTAGCGGGCACCCGTCCAGTGCTGGTTGGTTTGCCAACAAGCAACACGGTGACGGGTGTTGCTGGCCAGGCTTGGTACATGCTTATCTCGCCTGGTCCAGCAGCCATGCATGGGGTGCCGTTGGCGCCTGTGCATGGCCACGGTTCCATAACCGCTATGGGTCTGCACGGTTTTCCGTGCAGGCCTACTCCATGTGTCAGTGAGATTCATGGGGTGGCGGCGGAACAGTGCTGTACTGGTGTTGCTGGCTTACCAGCCGTGGCTCCTAGCTGGGAGGCCACTGCTGGTAGACCCGTGAATACGTCAACGGGTGATGTATTCACAGGAGCGTCCTCTTCGGACACAGACTGGTCCGAGGCTCTGGCTTGGCTAGCTAGGGTGGACCCGTCTGTGGTTTCGGCCATGGCCGAGGAGGACACGCTCCATCTGTCGGTTGCGTCGATTAGGACGGGGGTCTTGCCCGCGGCTCAGATCCAGTCCATTGGACTGGATCCACGGTTTAAGGAATTGTTGGATGCTATTTATAGCAAGCAACTCTTAACCAAGAGCCAGCTCCCTGTGGCGTCCAGGGAGGTGCGGGCAAGGTGCCGTATTCCCCGAGGGGAGTAAGACAGATACGGTGTGGTTCCACGGGCACTGAGTATGACTGCTGGGTGCTTGAGGTTCAGAGTGCTGAAGCAGGTGGCCCCGCTCCAGCGCTTGTGGACAGGTCTCAAGTGCACCACGAAGAAGTCCTGTCCCTATGCGATGAGGGAGTGAGGGCAGCAATGAGTGCTGTTAATCACCCCTATCGCCTACTTCAGTCGGTGTGGGCTGAAGCTGGGGCAGGCCATCCTGTGACGCTGTCTTGTGTCAATGACGGCCTGGTGCTGCCAATGGATGCTTTGGCCTGGGTGCAAGCGTGAGTTACTAAATCGAGGAGGCAGATGGTCCTTGACCATATGCGTCCAGCTACCGCCATCAGGGATCGTTTGCATGGAATGCCCCTGAACAGCCCTAGCATCTTTGGTGGCCGAGCGCGGACCATCTTAGAGGATACTGCTAACATAGCGCAGAATCGATTGGTGGTTAATTTACAGCTAGAACTAGTGCGACAGGCACACGCACTAGGGGCTGTAGCTAAACTGTTAGCTGTAAAACCGTCCTCCAAGAAGCAGAAGAAGTACAACAGCAAGGCGAAAGCCAACCCAGCCTCTTCTGCTATTGCTACGCCTTCGCAACCGCCTGCGGCTAAGAAGGCGAGGAAGGTTGTGGAGGCTTCTGCCCACCCCAGTGTCACTCCTGATCGCCCGAGAGGCAGGAAGGACAAAGGGAAGGGCAAGGGTAAGTCCTCCAAGGGCGGAATGTAGGGAGCTGATCGTACCTGAGGGTATAGTGGCTCCCTTCGTATCTGCCTGGACCGCGCCTGTGCGACAGGAACAGCGGTGCCAGTTAGACCAGTCAAGCCAACACCAAAATGGTTCTCTCTCGTTAAGAGAGGGTGTGGGGGGGGAGCGGATCGCGAACCAGACACCCGCATTAGGCGTCAATGTGTCTATAGTGGGTGGAAGGCTCATGCGTTTCGTCGAGGCTTGGCGAGGTGTGATGTCAGACAGTCTGGTCCTGTGATGGATATCCCAGGGGTACATGCTAAAGTGGTGGGATTTTCCACCACAAAATCTGTCTTTGGCACCCTCCCATTCCAAGGGAGTCAGACAACTTAGAAGCCATCCAAAATGAGGTGTCGGGTTTGCTTCTAAAGGGAGCAATAAGAGCAGAACACTGCAGGCTTCTATTCAAACATGTTCCTTGTCCCCAAGAGCACAGGGGTGGAGACCCGTACTCAATCTCAGGCCATTGAATTGGTGTGTCAATCAATCTGAAAGATGCATATTTCCACATTCCAATGAACAGGGGTTGTCACAGGTTTCTGGGATTCGCGTTTCAGAATCGGGTATGTAGTTCTCCCATTCGGCCTGTCAACAGCCCCAAGGGTTTTCACCAGAGTGGTCCTAGCGGTGACGGTGTATCTAAAGAAGAGAGAACGTGGCGCTTCACACGTACATAGACGATCAAGGTGGCCACGCCAGCCACTTTTAGATCTAGGCTGGATAGTCAACAAGGAGAAATCCGAATTGACATCCACTCAACAATTTATTTATTTGGGGATGCGATTCGATCTCGAGGAAGGTACGGTTTGCCCGTCAGAGCCCAGAGTGGTGTCTCTGTTATCCATCCTCACGGGTTTTCGATTGTGAAACCACATTCAGGCGAGGCAGTTTCTTCAGATGCTGGGCATGATGGTCTCCATGGAGCAGATAATCCTGTACGCTGCTCTGATGCGAAGACCTATCCAGTTGTATCTGATGTCTCTGTCGTAACAGAGAACAGAACCCCTGTCAAAGCTGATACCAGTTTTGGAGCCAATAATGTCGCATCTTGTATGGTGGAAAAAGCGTCAGAATCTCCTAGTAGGAGGTTCGCTGCACCTAACCCGCCCCCAGCTGTCCATGTACACGGATGCATTGCTGGAGGGGTGGGGGCCCTGCCTGAGGGAAATCCAGGTCTCTGGCACATGGACTCTGCAAGAGAGTCAGCCGCATATCAATCTGTTGGAAATGATGGCAGTGGAACTGGCATTGGAAAGGTTTCTTCCAAAAGTCAGGGGCAAGGTGATATGGATACGGTCGGATAATTCGACAGTAGTATCATACATAAATCGCCAAGGCGGGACCAAGTCACCCACACTGTGTATGAACGTGTGGCACTTGATTCAATGGTGCAGGAATTACTCAGTTGTTTTGAAAGCAGCTCACATTCCTGGCCGATTGAACATTCTGGCAGATGCTTTGTCTCGCAGACAGAGGATTCTGCCAACAGAATGGGCTCTCAACCCTCCAGTTCTTCAGAGGATCGTTGAGCATTGGGGCAAACCAAACGTGGACGCCACAAAGGAAAATGCTCAAATCATGACTTATGTCTCGCCGATTCCAGATCCAAATGCCGTCAATACCGATGCTGTAGCAATAAGCTGGAGAGGGATGCATGTTTACGCGTATCCACCCACCATTCTTCTACCGAAGGTTTTGGTGAAGATCAGGGAGGAACCGTGCCTGGTCCTGCTAATAGCGCCATTTCTGGCCAAACAGAGCATGCTTCACGGATCTTCTGGATCTGCTGGTGGACAATCCAGTGCAGTTACCCAAGATTCCGAAAAAAAATCTCCCATGCCAAGGGTCGCTTCCTACACGAGCGGCCCGAAATGCTCAAATTGACTGCATGGATGTTATCAAACAACATTCCATGTCGTAAGGCTTTTCTCAACAGGCTGTGAGTTTCATCGCAGCCACGAGAAGGAGGTCAACCTTCAAGTCATATAACCACAAGGTTAACAAATTTGCAGAGTGGTGTGAAGGACAGGGTATTGATACCTTTCAATCCACTGTTCAGCAAATAGCATACTTTCTCTGTGAGCTGTTCTATTCAGGACTGGCTCCTGTCACAATTGCTGGATACAAGTCAGCTTTGGCATCAGTTATCCCATGTCTAGCCAACAGGGATAGTCCAGAGGTGGCCCAGTTGAATGTGATGGTGAAGGGAATGAGTAATCTCCGACCGAGACAACTGGTAGTCATTCCAGCCTGGAGTCTATCTTTGGTGCTTAATGTACTGGCCAAGCACCCTTTCGAACCTTTGGGTTCGGCTAGTCTAAAGCATTTGACTCTAAAGGCAGTTTTTCTATTGGCAGCTTCCGAAGCGAGAAGGCACAGTGAAATCCATGCACTTTCAGCAGAGAGGGACCGATTTATTGTCTCCGGAGAGGGTCTGCGACTACTGCCAAGAGCAGAGTTTATGTCAAAGAATCAATCTTTGAAATATCCCGGCAAACCGATCATTGTGCCGAAGCTAACAGGGTTTGATTGTGATGCCAGTGTCTGGTGTCCAGTCAGTGCTTTGAACAAGTACAAAAAATGGACGGACTCTTTATGGTCAAATGATAAACATCTGTGGATCTGCCATAAGAAGCCATATGGCATCGCATCCATGGATTCTATCTCTCATTGGGTAGTCGAATGCATTCAGACTACCCACAAAATTGAGACTGGGCACCAGGTGCAATGCGCAAGGGCTCACGATGTTAGAGGAATAGCCCCCCTCGACCGCCCTTTACAATGGTGTTCTGTTAGAGGACATCATGGCTATTGCACAATGGCACATTTTGAGTCCTCTTTCACTGATTACTATATGAGGGACATGTCAGACTCTGCCAATCCACTCACTTTAGCTGTTTTGAAACGATAGTTTAAAGGCCACTCTGTTCTTCTCCCTTTTGATACTTGAAAAAACAAAAGTTATGGAACAGACATGGTCAAGCGAGAGGAATACAACCATGAATGGTCGAAAAAGTGCTCGGTTGATGGCTCCACATCTGAAATCCAATATTCATAAGGTAATTCAAGTGTGACAGTTTTTTGTATTATGTTTATATATCATGATCATTCATCTTATATATTCATGCTCATTCCCAGGCTAATATGTGCAAAGAGCAGTTAACCCTCTTCGCATATTTGTGTTTTCAGGCGAGATGCATGTTCGTGAGTTTCTCCATTTTCTTAGGAGAAAAAGGGGCGGGGGGAGTGGTGATGCGAATATGATTCGGTTCCGAAACTTGATGGTCCTTTTAGGTCTCCGTTTGTCAAGTTTTAAGTCTAAGATCTTTCTCCAGGGGCAAAATAAACTATGTATGGCTTGCCACTTCGCACCAGGTTGCCGTCTAAATCTGGTGTTATCAAGAGTAATATAATGGTAAGTATTGATCGAAGGAGAATGAAGGAAATTTCAATTTCCCTTTCTCCAAGATCTAACAATCCTTACCATTATATTACGGACCCTGCCTCCCAGCCCCATGGAGGCAAGCCAAGGTATTCTCTTGTTTGGTAGCTATGCAAACAATATGAGCCTCACTGGCAGATGGGTATCCGCTTGTTGCGAACTGGGTACCCGATTCCAGGAGATGGTAAAGCTTTATAAATCTAGATTCCTAGAGCAGCTAGCTAGCTAGCTTGTATTATCAAGAGTAATATAATGGTAAGTATTGTTAGATCTCGGAGAAAGGGAAATTGAAATTTCTTCATTCTCTTGGTCTGCAAATGGACATTTTCTATGAGAAAATTGAAATTAATTTTCTTGTGAAATTTGAGTGTTAAAGCATTAAACAAAACTTCTCACTGTATAAGCAGCATTGAGGTCACAATGTCAAAGGTCAAGGTCACTGCTCTCTAATGTTTATCGAGACATTTAATTCTTGTTATATCATTTAAAAAATATTTTTGTGCTGTTCAGGAAATCTATGACACAACTGTGGCTCACGATCCAGAGGGACTACTGGGATGTTTCACATCAATATTTCTCTGCTTCCTCGGACTACAGGTAGGTAATCTAATGGAGGAATCCTTCATGTATCTGCAACTCAAGTACGTCATGTGATAATGCAAATATGTTAGCTGTTGTCAGATTCAAATGACGCAGGTTCGAAATGAAAGGGGGCAAAGGTCCGAGACTAATCATCTGAATTTGTCTTTGATGAATTTAACATTTAACCCCAATGAATTCCTGACAACTCATTAAGGTAACCATACAAAACAACTGTTGTATATTTTGAAATTAATTTAACTAGAAGCTGCCGCTGACTACTGCAGCAATGCCTTCCAGGCAAATTAATTTACAGGGGCGGTATTCACAAAGGGTACTTCAGTACAAAAAAATGTGTAAATCTGGCTTAAGTAAAAAAAAATGCCAAAGTCTGTTTTCACTCCAAAGTATACTTACCTCCCTAATACTCTTTGATATTGCTAAATATCGGCTTTCACTCAATAAAACACTCAGATTAAAAAAGTAAGATGCCCCTACTGGGCAGGTAGTCAGAAGTCAGTCAGGCGGATGCCAGCCCCACCTCGGCGCATGCGCTGACTAGTACTTCCTCTTTGCTAATTTATTGGCTGAGGGTTCCATGCAATTTTTTTGCTCCAAAGTTTTTGAACTTGTTCTGAAAAGTTGTGTTGTATTCTAAGAAGAAAAGACCTTGTGAAAGATGTCTGAGCTTCAGAAAGGCGTGTTGTCTCCAGAGGAGGGCCCAGGACTGATTCATCAGGTGACTTCTAGTATATTTTAGCGAGTTTGACCCATTGTAATGTGTTTCCGGGACTCACATTTAAGCGCCTAAAATAAATGGTTTATTTCTAAATGGTGCTATGAAATACTAATCTCTCTTTGTGTTTATGTCCACAGGTATCTATCTATGATTGAACAGGACAGCACATCGTCAGAGGGTTTGTTTTTCTCTCCACCAAGGTTCCATTTCCTACTAACATTGTTAGGTTATCTACCAAAAATCTATGTCCAGTGAGTTGGAGGCCTCGGAAGAAGGTCTTCTCACTTTGCCCTCTTGGTCCACTTCCTTCCCTTTAAAGGTGGAGAGAGTTAAGAGGTCATAGTGTTGGTGGAGTTTCCAGTGCATCAGAGAGGATGGTTTGTCTTTGCTAAAGACTCAGGTATTCTAGTTATGATATCAGGCACTTCAATTATATTTGAAAATATTTGTGAAATCTGCTGCCATTTTATCATTGTTTATCTGATGTTTGTATAGTCTTTATGTCTCTATCCTTTCTAGTTAGGATGTTCTGGATATGAATACAATTCGTCCTTACACCTGGATGTTTGCTTCGGATCGAATTATCTTCTTATGATGTCATAATCAGCCTTGCACTTTATTAACATTTAAAGTTTTTCCCAACGCTGGTTTATTATCTTTATAGGTGGTCTGTATGACCACCTTCCCTTTCCTTTTATTTTGGTTTTGAGTTACTAATTCTATAAACTAAAATACTCATTGTCTCCGTCCTCTGGCCTGTTTCAGAGACCTGGTTGTCCTTCGTGTGGTCGTTTCTTGAAAGCCTGATTCGCCCCGCACTTGTGTTTCCAGTGCAGTCCCTGTGGACCACTGCTTAAATGCGATATATGTAAACAGTGGTGGGGGGGAAGCTAATGACCGATTTTTTGTCATTACAGGCTAAGGAGAAGGTGGCTGAGGAGGAGAGGAGATCTAAGAGAGAGGTACCTGGTAAGAAGGGTAAGAGGAAGGCCTCGTCATCTGTGGATATGGAGGCCTTCCGCGTGGAGGTTGGGAGAGATGAAGAGGACAATCAAGGATTTGGTTCCAGAGTTGCTCCATGGCATGCTTCCTGGACCAAATCTTTTGTTGTCCTCTTCATCTGCTTCGGAGCAGATAATCCCCGCCTCTGAATCTGGTTTCTCTAGGGTCCTACCAGGTTTCGAAGATTCAGAGGTGGCCCCATTGGAGGGGTGGTCCAGGACATTGGCAGCAGGCTTGCCGCGCTGGTGGTCCATGGATGGTTGTCGCTGGAGCCTGGTGCCTGCTTTTCAGGCCAGGATTTTCCGCACACCGCAGGTACCAGTGTCTCCTATCGTACCTTTCCGGGCCAGTCCGGGTTAGCATTCTTCGCTGACCCGGAGTCTAATCTTTCTTGCCAGGATGAAGAGGATTATCTGCTGGGTTCTCCTTCTGATGCCGTGACCATGGACATTGACGTCTGTGTACCCCTCGCGGGGAATACAGGCAACATTATCCATGGGGGTACTCACGCAGGTGTAGGGTTCACGGTGCAGAAGGTGGCCCGGGTTGGATCTGACGGCCAGGCCTACCGCATACCTCGGCTTGCCGAGAGTGTAGCAGGTGCTGGCCGGGGCCGTGGTATGGCGTTAAGCGTCCCACACAATACCACGGCGCCTGCTCCTGGTCAAGCCAGTCAGTTTAGCATGCCTGTTCTTTCGAGCCCGCATGCTTTCTCTGGCTTGCCAGGAGTGTCAGGTTATCCAGCCTCATGCACGCCTGCGAACGCTCAGGAGGAAGACGAAGGCCCTCGTCTTGTAGAGCTCTCGCAGGTAGCCACAGAGGAGGACTGGTCGGACGCTTGTCCGTGGCTTATAAGTGTCAGGCCAGACCTGCCTGTGGAACAGTCAACCAGCCAGCGGGATCACCGCCCGTGGTTGGCAGGTAGATCGGCTGTGAGCGCAATGCCATCTCTGCCACTGGCTGAACATATTGTAGATATGTTCACGGCGGCAGAGACGTCCATCAAGGCGCATGGACCTCTCTCGAGGTGGCGCGGCATTGCTGCATCGTATCTGATGAGTATCAGAAATACGGTGTGGTGCCTAAGCCGAGTGTGGATGACCGTGCGGCATTAGGCGAGGACACGCGGCCAGGCTCCCGGTCTGACACGGGAGCGCTGTGCTTGAACGCTTTGCATTCAGCCAATACTGCGTTGCGGGATGCGGAGGAGAGTGGGAGAGCGTCTATTGCGGCGCTTTCTCATGTCTCCCAGCTGTTACAGGGGCTAGTAACGGTATCCGCATCGCGCCAGGCTAGCCCGGTAACGGTCCAGAGAGCCATCCAGGATGGAATCAACCTGGCTCTGGATTGTTTAACCCGGGCTGTGACCAGGAGTGTCCGGGCAAGGCGCACGTTTGCTCTTGACAACTTGTGCCCATCTCAGGACCTGTATAATAGGCTGCTGTGTATGCCTATGGCAGGTCCTGGTCTCTTTTGGGGTGAAGGATGTAGGCACCTCCAGGAGACGGTCACTCTGGTCAATAACCAGGGGGCTTTGCGCGAGCAGTTTGAGGTGCTCCGCAGAGAGCGCGTTCATGCAGCTCCCCCTGCGTATCATCCCCTGCAGGTTCGAGGTGGCGGTGGCCAGGTTAGAGGCCAGCCACCAACGCAGCCTCGGCCACGCACGATTCGGCCAGCAGCGAGGGGGCGCACGCTCCTCCGGTGCAGCCAGCTAGGCAGCCGCCCATGCACCGAGGTGCGCGTGGCGCTGGTCGTGGCGTGCGAGGATCTGGTCATGGTATTCGTGCCTGATGGGTCGGTTATCATGGTGAGAACCACTCCGGTGCTTCTGGCCAAGGAGACAGTGTCACTCTTGCACTCCTTACAGCCACCTCTCTCCCTAGGTGGGCCAGTGGGGGGGGGGGGGGGGTGGCTGATTGGCCCACCACAAGCAAGAGTGGGAATGGTTAACTCAGGACCGTTTAGTCTTGCGATGGCTTTCAGTCTGGTATCATCCCGATTGGATTACAGGCCCTTCATCGCGACTGTCTCTGGTGCCAATCTGGACTCGAATTCCAAGGGATCTAGATCAGCGGTTGTGTATAGAGGAAGAGATAAATTCTCTCATACAAAAAGGAGCAATTCAACCGGCACAAGATTGTCCGGGCTTCTATTCAACCGTGTTCCTAGTAGCAAAAACCAATGGAGGGTGGAGACCAATTCTCAACCTCAAGCCATTGAACAAGTTCATAGACACACCCAGTTTCAAAATGGAGACAGTGAAATCGGTGTTGGCAGGGTTGGAGAAGGGGATGTGGACAGCTTCAATAGATTTGAACGATGCTTATTTCCACATTCCTATAGCGAGGAGTTTCCGTCGCTTCCAGAGATTCGCATTCCAGGGCAGACAGGGGGAATTCAGGGTGGTACCCTTCGGAATTTCTACGGCTCCTCAGGTCTTTACCAGCGTGGTTCTTGCGATAACAGCATACCTCCGCAGGAAAAGCATAGCAGTCGACATGTACATAGACGACTGGCTGTTAAAAGCACACAACCAGGAAAGTTTATCAGCAAATCTGGAGATAATTTTGAAAACTCTCACAGATTTAGACTGGATAATCAATTTTCAAAAATCAGAGCTGACTCCATTGCAGAGGTTTGTTTACCTGGGAATGTTATTCGATCTGGAGATAGGATATGTTTATCCTACTCAGGAGAGAGTTCAGATACTCATCTCAGTAATACAGTCAGTGTGCAACATTCGTCATGTCCTGGCACGAGTTTACCTGAGAATGCTGGGGTTGATGGTTTGTCTGGAACCAGTCATTCCTCAGGCGGCCTTACGCAGGCGGCCGATCCAGTTATTTCTCATGACTCAATGGACTCGGAGTACAGGTTCAGTGTGTCAGTGCTGGAGCCTCTAATTCACCACCTTCAATGGTGGTTGAAGACAGAGAATCTCCTGGCGGGGGTGATGCTAGCCCCTTCTCACCCCCAGGTAACGATGTATACAGATGCATCGATGGAGGGGTGGGGAGCTTGCATGGAAGAGTCCACGATATCAGGGCTTTGGAATCTGGAACAGTCAATAGAACATATAAATCTACTGGAATTACAAGCAGTAGTCCTGGGCCTGGAACATTTCTTACAGAAAGTTCAGGGCAAGAGTGTTCTAATTCGATCAGACAACTCAACAGTAGTGACACATAAACCGCCAGGGCGGAACGAAGTCGGCCAGTCTCTGTATGATAACATGTCAACTGCTTTGCTGGTGCCTGGATCATAGGATTACCTTGAAAGCAGTTCATATTCCGGGAAGGTTAAATCTGTTAGCAGACTCATTGAGCTGAAGGATGAGTGTTTTACCTACGGAATGGCCACTGAATCAATTTGTGGCGGACCATCTGTTCAAACACTGGGGGAAACCCAACATAGATTTGTTCGCAACGAAGAAGAATGCGAAGATGATGACGTACGTCTCTCCGATTCCAGATCCAAGCGCTATCGCAACAGATGCGCTAGCTATCAGCTGGGTGGGAATGTATGCATACACATTCCCTTCAGCAATCCTGATTCCAAAAATTCTTCAGAAAATCAGACAGGAGGAGTGCCAAGTGCTTCTGATCGGCCCAAATTGGCCAAGCCGATCATAGTATACAGATCTGCTGGACCGTCTGGTCTGCAATCCGGTTCCTCTGCCTCTGATGAACAATATTATCTTCCAGGGCAAGGCCCTTCACAACAATCCGTCAATGTTCAGATTGATTGCGTGGATGTTGTCAAGGAATCTAGAATTAAGGAGGGCTTTTCTGAGCAAGCAGATTTGCAGAATTGTGCTCAAAAAGATGTATTAATCCAATGGATTCATCTATTCAGGTAGTAGCTGATTTCCTCTGTCACCTGTATGATGCCTATAGCCTCAAGCCTAACTCTATTGCTGGTTATAAATCAGCTTTAATGACAGTTATCCCTTGCTTGGCTAATAGGGGAAGTGATGAAGTAAGTACATTAGATACTTTAATTAAAGGTATGGGCAATCTAAGACCAAGGAATCCCCCAGTGATTCCGTCTTGGAGGTTACCGCTAGTGCTTCAGGTACTAGGTGTAAACCTTTTGAACCACTTAGTTCCATTTCTATGAAAATGTTGACACTTAAAACTGTATTTTTAATTGCTGCGGCCTTGGCTAGGCGTAGAAGTGAAATTCATGCCTAATCAGCTGAGGCAGACCGTTTTGTGGTTACAGGGGAAGGCCTTAAGATTCTACCTAGGATTAATTTCATGGCTAAAAATCAGTCTGAAATATCCAGGTCAACCCATTTTTTGGCCAGCTTTGACTAGATATGATCCTAATTCAAAAGCATGATGTCCAGTCCGAGCATAAAGCCAGTACAAAAAATGTACTCTGGAATGGCGGACGGACCCGTCAGCGTTATGGTTGTCATATATTGAACCCCATGGCAGGGCGTCTAAGGACACCATTTTCAGGTGGATTGTTGAATGTATTCAATTTTGTCATAAATCCGCCACAGGTAAACAAGTTGACATGGCCAAGGCTCACAGTAATAGGGGCGTAGTCGCTTCTACTGCCCTATTTAATGGGGTCCCTGTGGATGACATTATGTCGGTAGCTCAATGGCACTGTGACTCAAGTTTTACAGACCATTACCTCCGTGACACCTCGAATCCTCTCGCCTTATCGATTTTGAAAAAATAATTTATGTGTACATATTTCATGAGGCTTCCTCATTTTAAAAATATATTTCGCATTTAATCAATGAAATCAACCACGTGTTTGGGCTGCATCAATCTTCACCAATGGGGAGATGATGACAGCCGCCATTCTTCACAAGGTCAGTCTTGTTTTTGTGATGTTCATTGTTAATTGTGCTGTCACGTGATCCTTCGTTATTAATATGGTGATGGTACATGTTTTATGTAGGGTTCATTATTGAGAGTATATGAAAATGAAACCTTTTCGTTCATTGTCCTATAGTGCATGGCACTTGTACGTAGAGAGCGTATGGGACATTGAGGTCATGCAGTCTTCCTCCCAAGAAGAGGGAGGGGGTGTGGGCGCATATGACATATGGTCATCTCTCAACCATCGGTTGTGTTAGCCGATGTTCAAATCTTTTCCTGATTGTGTTTGCACACAATTTCAGAAGTTTCAGTGCCTTTAACGCAGAAAAAGCGCATAGGGAAGAGCCGGTCTGTTGACCTCGCCTCCCTCCCACCGAATTCCCTGTCGAATTCTGGCAATATTAAAGAGTATTAGGGAGGTAAGTATACTCTTGAAGTGAAATAAACGAAATCACGGATTTCTTTTTCCACGAGAGAGTTGATACTTACCTCCCTAATACGGACCCGGCCTCTCCGCCCCACTGAGGCTCGGTCTTCAGGCTCTTGTAATGTTGCATAGTGTCAGCCAATAAATTAGTCAGAGAAAGTACTAGTCAGCGCATTTTCACATCAAGAGTATACTTACCTCCCTAATACTTTTGATATTGCTAAATATCGGCTTTCACTCAATAAAACACTCAGATTAAAAACAGTTAGGTGCCCCTACTGGGCAGGGAGTCAGAGGTAGTCCGGCGGATGCTCGCCCCACCACCGCGCATGCGCCGACTACTACTTCCTCTTTGCTCATTTATTGGCTAAGGGTTACATGCGGTTTTGTGCTACTCTACATTTTCTGCGCGTTTACCTTGTTTTTCACTTATTTGACGGTTGTTGTACGTTCGTGTCATGTCGGAAAGAGAGGACTCACCTTTGGAAGGAGCTGGATCTCTTTATCAGGTGATTTCTATGATATTCTAGCGTGTTTTGTCCCGGTATAATGTGTTTCCGGGACTCGCGCTTACCGTGATTAGCGCCTATTTGAGTTGGTTTTTTACAACATGGTGCTTCATAAGTCTCATTTCTATTTGTGTTTTTGTCCACAGGTATCACGTAGAAGCTTTGATGGACTTCTCGGCACAAGAGGATATGTTTCTCTCCACCACGGTTCCATTTCCTACTAATACTGTTAGGTTATCTAACCAAAAAAATCTATGTTCAGTGAGTTGGAGGCTTGTTATAAAGGTCTTCTCGCTTTGCCCTCTTGATCCAATTCCTTCCCCTTCGGTGGAGAGAGTGTAGAGGCGTACTATGGTGGAGTTCTCCGGTACATCACGTTGGATGGTTTGTCTGTACAAGGTGTCAGGTATCTAATTATTGATAAACAAAAGGGGAGATAATTTCCTTTTTTGCCAATGCTAGAATTGGAAGGAGTTATCTCTGTATATCTGATTGTTGTGTACTCGAAATGCCAATTCAACTGGAATGTTCCGGTTACTTATACAATTCGTTCTTGCACTTGGTGCTTGTTGCGGATCGATTATTTTTGTCACGGGATTGATGACGTCATAATCGGCCTTGGCCTTTATTAACATTTAACGTTTTGTCCAACGCTGGTTCTTCTTGACTTGCGATCTTTAGGATCCTGTCCCTCTCTTTTTAGTTGGTTTTGAGTTCGCTAACCTTAACTATCTTGCTCATTGTCCTTGTCCTTTGTCCTGTTTCAGAGACCTGGTTGCCCGTCCTGCGGGAGGTTTCTGAAGAATAGATTCGTACCGCACTTGTGCTTCAGCTGCAGTCCCTGTGGACCGTTGCTGAAGTGCGATGTATGTAAGCAGTGGGGGGGAGATCTAATGTCTGATTTTCTCTCATTGCAGGCGAGGGAGAAGGTGATGGAGGAAGAGAGGAAGAAGAAGAAGGAGGGTAGTAAGAAGGGTAAGAAGAAGGCCTCATCCGCGGTGGATATGGAGGCCTTCAGGTCCGAAATGTTGGGAGAGATGCAGAGGACAATAAAGGAGTTGGTCCCAGAGTTGCTTCGCGGCATGCTTCCTGGGCCAGCTCCTTTGTTGTCCTCGGCGTCTGCTTCCGAGCAGGTGATCCCCGCCTCTGAATCCGGTCTCTTTAGGTCCGGTCCGTTTGTGGATTCAGAGGTGGCCCCTTTGTTGGGGGCAGTCCAAGACCCTGGCAGCAGGCATGGCGCCGCGCCGAGGGGCCGTGGACAACGGTTGTTGCTGGGACCCGCGGTCTGCTCATCAGACCCCGGGTATCCGCGCGCCGAAGGTGTCAAGGCCTCCTATGGCACCTTTCCTGGCCAGTCCGGGTTAGCTCTCTTTGCTGACCCGGAGTCTAATCTTTCTGGCCAGGAGGAAGAGGATCTCCTGCTAGGGTCGCCTTCTGAGGACGTGGACATGGAATACGACATCTGTGCACCCCTCGCGGGGAATACAGGCGACGTGTTCCGTGGTTCTACTCTCGCAGGAGTAGATTTCACGGTCCAGAAGGTGTCCCTGGGCGGTGCTGTTGACCACGGATACCGCATACCTCGGCTTGCCGATGGTGTCGCTGGTGCTGGCCAGGGCCGCGGTAGGGCGGTGTTTACCCCACGCTCTGCCACGGCGCCTGCTCCTGGTCAAGCCGCGGAGTTCAGCATGCCTGCTCTCTCGGGCCCGCATGCTTTTCCGGGCTTGCCAGGGGTATCAGCTTATCCGCCGTCGACGTCAACTGCGGGTGCTCTGGAGGAAGACGAAGGCCCTCGTCTAGTAGAGCGCTCGCAGTTAGCCACGGCGGAGGATTGGTCGGACGCTTGCCAGTGGCTGGTAAGTGTTCGGCCCGATCTACCCGTGGAGCTGCCGGCTAGCCAGCGTGACCATAGGCCGTGGTTAGCTGGTAGGCCGGCGGCTACCGCTATGCCATCTCTGCCGCTGGCTGAGCATGTCGTGGACATGTTCGAAGCGGCGGAGGCGTCCATTAAGGTTAATGGACGTCTCGCGAAGGCCCCTCGCGAGGTGGCGAAGCGTTGCCGCATCGTGCCCCTGGACTACCAGCGGTACGGTGTGGTGCCAAAGCCAAGCGTGGATGATCGCGCGGCTTTAGGTTCTGACACGGGAGTCTTGTGCTCGAACGCGTTGCGTTCAGTGAATGCCGCGCTGCGTGATGCGGAGGAGAGTGGGAGGGCGTCGATTGCCGCTCTGTCCCACGTCTCCCAGCTGCTACAGGGGGTGGTAGCGGCCTCCGCATCACGCCAGCCAAGCCCGGTAACAGTCCAGAGAGCCATCCAGGATGGTATCAACCTGGCTTTGGACTGTTTGACGCGGGCGGTGACCAGAAGTGTCCGGGCGAGGCGCACGTTTGCCCTTGACAATCTGTGCCCGTCCCAGGACCTGTATAATAGGCTGCTGCGGACGCCTATGACAGGTCCTGGTCTCTTTGGAGGTGAGGGATGCAGGCACCTCCAGGAGACGGTCACTCTGGTTAACAACCAGAGGGCGCTGCGTGAACAATTTGAGGTACTCCGGCGGGAGCGTGTTCGCGCGGCACCCCCTGCGTATCGTCCTCTGCAGGCTCGAGGTGGTGCTGGCCAGGTCAGAGGCCAGCCACCGTCGCAACGTAGGCCTAGGCCACGTGCGATTCGGCCAGCAGCGAGGGGGGCGCAGGCTCCCCAGCCGCACCCAGCCAGACAGCCGCCCGCGCACCGTGGTGCGCGCGGCGCTGGGCGGGGCGCGCGGGGATCTGGTCGCGGCAATCGGGCCTGATGGGCTGGTTACCGCGGTGGGAACCACTCCGGTGTTTCACGCCGAGAGGACAGTGCCACTCTTGCACTCCTTATGTCCGCCTCTATCCCTAGGTGGACCGGTGGGCGGCCGTTTGGCCGGCCACTTGCCAGAGTGGAAGCGGTTGACTCAGGACCGTTTAGTCTTGCGATGGCTTTCAGTCGGGTATCGTCCCGACTGGATGACAGGCCCGCCATCGCGACTGTCTCTCGCGCCGATCTGGACTCCGATTCCACGGGATCCGGATCAGAGGTTGTGTATAGAGGAGGAAATAAGTTCCCTCATACTGAAAGAAGCCATTCAGCCGGCACAGAGGTGCCCGGGCTTCTATTCAACCCTCTTCTTAGTGAAGAAAAACACCGGAGGGTGGAGGCCGATTCTCAACCTCAAGCCTTTGAACAAGTTCATAGAGACGCCCAGTTTCAAGATGGAGACTGTGCGCTCGGTATTGGCGGGGTTGGAGCGAGGAATGTGGACCGCTTCCATAGATTTGAAGGATGCGTATTTCCACATTCCCATAGAGAGGAGTTTCCGTCACTTCCTGAGATTCGCATTTCAGGGCAGGCAGTGGGAATTCAGGGTGTTACCCTTCGGGATTTCCACGGCTCCTCGGGTCTTCACCCGTGTGGTTCTCGCGATCACTGCATACCTCCGCAGGAGAAGCATAGCAGTCCACACGTACATAGACGACTGGCTGTTGAAAGCACACACCCGGGAATCGTTGTCAGCCAATCTGGAGATTGTTTTGAAAACTCTCTCGGACTTGGGCTGGATGATCAATTTCCCGAAATCAGAGCTAACTCCATCCCAGAAGTTTGTTTACCTGGGCATGTTCTTCGATCTGGAGACGGGGTATGTGTACCCCACTCAGGAGAGGGTTCAAATACTCATCTCGGTAATACAGTCGGTGTGCGACAGTCGTCATGTCCTGGCACGGGTTTACTTGAGAATGCTGGGCTTGATGGTTTCTTTGGAACCAGTCATTCCGCAGGCCGCCTTGCGCAGGCGCCCGATCCAGTTGTTTCTCATGACACAGTGGACCCAGAGTTCGGGTTCGCTGGACTCGAGTGTGTCAGTGTTGGCGCCTCTGGTTCACCACTTGCAATGGTGGTTAGATACAGAGAATCTCTTGCCGGGGGTTTTGCTGACCCCTCCCCACCCTCAGGTGACTCTGTATACAGATGCATCGATGGAGGGGTGGGGAGCTTGTCTGGAAGAGTCCACAGTATCAGGGCTTTGGGATCTGGATCAGTCCAAGGAACATATCAATCTACTAGAGCTAAGAGCAGTAGTCCTGGGCCTGGAACATTTCTTAAAGAATGTTCAGGGCAAGATTGTTCTGATTCGTTCAGACAACTCGACAGTAGTGACTTACATAAACCGCCAGGGCGGAACGAAGTCGCCCAGTCTCTGTATGATGACATGGAAACTGCTTTGTTGGTGCCTGGATCATGGGATCACCTTGAAAGCAGTTCATATTCCGGGGAGGTTAAATCTGCTAGCAGACTCATTGAGCCGAAGGATGAGTGTTTTACCCACGGAATGGCAACTAAATCAATGTGTGGCGGATCGTCTGTTCGACCATTGGGGGAAACCCAACATAGATTTGTTCGCAACGAAGAAGAATGCGAAGATGACGACGTACGTCTCTCCGATTCCAGACCCAAGCGCTTTCGCAACAGATGCGTTAGCTATCAGCTGGGAGGGAATGTATGCATACGCATTCCCCCCAGCAATCCTGATTCCAAAGGTGCTTCAGAAAATCAGGCAGCAGGAGTGCCAAGTGCTTCTGATCGCCCCGGATTGGCCAAGCCGATCGTGGTATACGGATCTGCTGGACCTTCTGGTCTGCAATCCGGTTCCGCTGCCTCTGATGGACGACCTTATCTTCCAGGGCAAGGCCCTTCACGACAATCCGTCAATGTTCCGATTGACTGCGTGGATGTTGTCAAGGAATCTAGAATTAAGGAGGGCTTTTCTGAGCAAGCGGCCATGTTTATGGCCAAAGCCAGGAGGGGGTCAACCTCCAGAGCATATAATTATAAAATCAACAGATTTGCAGAGTGGTGCTCAAAAAGATGTATTGATCCAATGGAATCATCTATTCAGGTAGTGGCTGATTCCCTCTGTCACCTATATGATGTCTATAGCCTCAAGCCTAACTCTATTGCTGGTTATAAATCAGCTTTAATGACTGTTATCCCTTGCTTGGCTAATAGGGGGAGTGATGAAGTAAGTACATTAAATGTATTAATTAAAGGCATGGGCAATCTAAGACCAAGGAATCCTCCACTGATTCCGTCTTGGAGTTTATCACTGGTGCTCCAGGTACTAGGTGATAAGCCTTTTGAACCACTTAGTTCCATTTCTATGAAAATGTTAACTCTTAAAACTGTATTTTTAATTGCTGCGGCCTCGGCGAGGCGTAGGAGTGAGATTCACGCCTTATCAGCCGAGGTTGACCGTTTTGTGGTTACAGGGGAAGGCCTTAAGCTTCTACCTAGGATTAATTTCTTGTCTAAAAATCAGTCATTGAAATATCCAGGTCAGCCTATTTTTTTGCCATCTTTAACTAGATATGATCCTGGTTCTAAAGTATGGTGTCCCGTCCGGGCGCTGCTCCGGTACAGACAGCGTACTTCGGAGTGGCGTACCGACCTATCAGCTTTATGGTTGTCATATATTGAACCCCATGGTAGGGCGTCTAAGGACACCATTTCTAGGTGGATTGTGGAATGTATTCAATTTTGTCACAAATCCGCCACCGGGCGACAGGTTGACGTGGCCAAGGCTCACAGTGTCCGCGGTGTCGTGGCATCCACTGCCCTGTTTAGTGGGGTCCCTGTGGATGATATTATGTCAGTGGCTCAGTGGCACTGTGAGTCAAGTTTTACAGACCATTACCTCCGTGACACCTCTAACCCTCTCGCCTTGTCGATTTTGAAACAATAACCGCTTTATGTTTGTGAAGAGTGCTTCCGCATTGCTTATATACTTCGCCATTCAGCGACGGTGACAACCACTTGTCGGGACTGTATCATGCTTCTCTACTGGAATCGTGATGACAGCTTCCTAGTACAACAAGGTCAGTCTTGTTCATGTGTTGTTCATTGTTTTGTATTGTCACGTTACCCAGTGTTATTAATATGGTGATGGTTTATGTGGGTTGTGGTTCTTTAGAGAGAGTATACGAAAATGGAGCCTTTTCGTCTCTGTCCTATAGTACTTGGCACTAGTACGAAGAGAGCGTGTAGGACATTGAGGTCATTTAATCTTCCTCCCAAGGGTGGGGGGGGGAGCGCATATGACAAATCGGTCATCTCTCAGGCATCGGTTGTGTTATCCGATGGTTTATCAAATCCTGACTGTGTTTTCACACAGTTTCAGACGTCATAAGTGCCTTAAACGCTTGAAAGCGTATAGGGAAGAGCTGGTCTTTTGACCTCGCCTCCCTCCTGCCAGATTCACTTTCGAATTCTGGCAATATCAAAAGTATTAGGGAGGTAAGTATACTCTTGATGTGAAATAAACGAAATCTAGGATTTCTTTTTTCACGAGAGAGTTGATACTTACCTCCCTAGATACGGACCCGGCCTCTCCGCCCCACAGAGGCTCGGTCTTCAGGCTCTTGGTAGTTGCATGTGTTAGCCAATAAATGAGCCAGAGGAAGTAGTAGTCGGCGCATGCGCGGTGGTGGGGCGAGCATCCGCCGGACTACCTCTGACTCCCTGCCCAGTAGGGGCACCTAACTGCTTTTAATCTGAGTGTTTTATTGAGTGAAAGCCGATATTTAGCAATATCAAAAGTATTAGGGAGGTAAGTATCAACTCTCTCGTGAAAAAAGAAATCCTAGATTTCGTTTAGACTGACTTCTGACTACGTGCCCAGTAGGGGCACCGTACCTTTTTAATCTGAGTGTTTTATTGAGTGAAAGCCGATATTTAGCAATATCAAAGAGTATTAGGGAGGTAAGTATCAACTCTCTCGTGAAAAAAGAAATCTGTGATTTCGTTTAATTCCCCTAGATCGTCTAAATAAGCGCAAGCAGTTAGGCTGGTGCGTAACGTAGGTAATGTTTGTGAATACAGCCGCTGAATTGTATGTCTTTGATGAATTTATGAAAACATTCTGTTGAATATTTTTTAAGTGATTTGTCTGGGTGCTGCTAGCTCTCAGTCAAATTAGTTTCCAAATATTCAGCAGTTTCTGAGTAGTTAGTGGTTGTCGCTTTCTCGCATCATCTTCGTGTAGGCTAATACTGGAGATGTTCAAGTTATGTGGCGAGTTTGGAGGAGGGCTCTCAATCTATTTGAAAATTTAACTTATTTTTGACTGCCTAGCGTTCTTCCTGCTTTCTCTGATGGTAAAGTATTGGACTATTCAATCATTCAGAGGGAATGAATGTATGCGTGACGGTGCTGAATACCATTTGAATAGATTTTCAACCTTTAACCCTAAGAAAATGTTTGGGATTGTCATTTGTTAACGTATTATCTCCCCTTGTCAAAGAGATATGATGTCATAATTGGGATTTGTTTATCTACTTAAAAATCCCTAAGTAATGGCTCGTTTTTGTCTCGCCTCTGAAGAAGAAAGCGAGACATATGTGTCACTTTTCCAACAGCGACGGCGTCAACAATATGGTTATGTTTTTGTATTTAGCAAAACCACAGCTTATATTTCATGATCAGTTAATCCTATTGGAACTAAACTTAGCTATGTGGTTGCCTATACTGTTAGGAAGTAGCATGATGATACTGAGGTCACAAGGTCAAAGATTAAGCTCACTGTGACCTTGATATAAAACTCAGTTTTTTTCAATGCTAAGGTCAATATGCCACTGTGACAAACAAAAGACAGGCGAGACATTTAATTTCGCGGAATCGCGGAATTCCGGTTTATTTAGCAACTCCCTTTATCAAAAGATTTCAAAGTTTAGATCAAAAGTTATTTTTTAGTTCCTCTAACAACTAAAGAACTAATTGTCTTCGTCTATATGTTGTTTCAGAAGATTCTTACCTACTGCCCTCTGTCATCGTTTCACCAAGGTCAAGTTTCAATACCATGAGTGTACACGATGTAGTACTTGCGATCATGAATTTAAATTTCAATATGTGAAATGTGGCTGGAAGAATTATTTGATGAAATCTTATGGTTACAAGATTTGGACAAGATAAAAAGAGGGTTTTGGGAAGAAGCAGAAGGCCCCCACATATGCCATGACAGACATGGAAGCCTTCTGTCTAGAAATGATGAGTGAGATGAAAAAGACATTGAAAGACATGGTGCCAGAAATGCTTCACAGCATGCTTCCTGTATCATGTACTTCAACATCTTCTTCGTATGTACCGAAGCAGAATTTCCCTGCCTCGGTATTAGGTTTTTCTGTTAGGCCCTTACCAGTTTTTGTGAATGATCCAGAGGTTGTTCCCGTTGGTTCAGGTTTGAGGTTCACCTCGGCTGTAGGCCCGGGAACAGGAGTTATGGCCCCGGACGTCTGCTTATCAGATGTTCTAGAGAAGCGAACAACTCGAGGTATCAGTGCTTCCTACGATACCTATCCTGCCCAGGCTGGATTAGTATTTTATACTGATCCAGCATCTAATCTTTCTGGGCAAGATGAAGAGGATATTCTGCTGGCAGGACTAGCCGATGACCATGGATATGGACACCCGTATGTCCCCCTTGGAGCAGCCAGGTGACTTTCCACAGAGTTACTCGGCTCAACGGATCGGCGGGGTTGGTGCAGATGGCCGGCCATACAGAATCCCTCGGCTATCCAAGAGATTCGGTATGGAAAGCACGGACTGTGAAACCATGCATTGTAACCCACATGGCGCCACGGCTCCAGCTCCTGGTGCAGCCATGGCTGAAGCCGTGCCAGACCTTGTGGGTCCTTATGACTTACTGACTCTCTAGGGGTATCAATGGCACCAGCCACCTAACCACCTGGAAATGTAGTGGAAGATAACGATGGCACTAGGCTCGTCGAACATTCCCAGGGTGCTACTGAGGATGACTGGCTTGACGCTTGCCAATGGCTAGTAAGCGTCAAGCAGGAACTCCAGGTAGAGCCATCGACTGCTCAGTGGAACCAGTGGCCGTGGCTTCAGGGCAAGCCGATGATGAAGACCATATCAGCCCTTTCATAAGTCTCTCAGCTGCTACAATGGGTGGTAGCAGCATCTTTATCCCGCAAGCCGTCGCCGATTACGGTACAGTGAGACATCTAGGATGGCATTATCCTGGGTTTGGACTGCATGATGTGCAGTGTTACCCAGAGGTTTCGGGCAAAGCGACAGTTTGCCCTAGACAACCTGCGCCCATCCCAAGACCTGTATACTAGGCTTCTCAGGATGTGTATGACAGGTCCTGGTCTCTTCGGAGGTGAGGGATGCTGGCACCTTCAAAAGACAGTGACTCTGAGTAAAAACGGGCATTGCGGGAGCAGTTTGAGGTGCTCCGCAGGGAATGCGTTCGGGCAGTGCCACCTGCTTTCCATCCACAGCAGGCCAGAGGTGGTGATTAGGTCAGAGGCCAACCACCAGTGCAGCAAAGGGCTAGACCACGCCCGTGCAGGCCAGCAGTGGAGGAGGGGGGAACAGGCTCCTCCGGTCCAGCCTGCCAGGCAACCCACGCATCAAGGTACGTGTGGTGCAGGCAGAACTCAGTGGGGAGCTGGTCGTGTGGGTCGTACCTGATGGTTCTGCCCTCACAAGAACCACAGTGCTTCTTGGACAAGCCCCAGACACAGCACTGCTCTTGCACTTCTCAGGTTCATCTTTCTCCCTAGATAGACCCGTGGGAGACTGACTGCAAGAGTGGGAGCGGGCCTTCCACATGCAAGAGTGGGAGCAGGTAACCCAGGACCGCTGAGTCTTGGGATGGCTTTCAGTCAGATACCATTCCAACTGGATTTCAAATTCACCATAGCTTCTGTCTCTGGTGCCGATCTGTACTCAAAATCCAAGGGATGTGTATAGAGGAAGAAATAAAATCCCTCATACTAAAACAACCAATTCAACCAGCCCAGGAAAAGTGTCCAGGCTTCTTTCACATCAAGAGTATACTTACCTCCCTAATACTTTTGATATTGCTAAATATCGGCTTTCACTCAATAAAACACTCAGATTAAAAACAGTTAGGTGCCCCTACTGGGCAGGGAGTCAGAGGTAGTCCGGCGGATGCTCGCCCCACCACCGCGCATGCGCCGACTACTACTTCCTCTTTGCTCATTTATTGGCAAAGGGTTACATGCGGTTTTGTGATTTTCATACTTTTCTGCGCGTTGCCTTGTTTTTCGCTCACGTTTGACGTTTATTTTTGGTGGAAGCATGTCGGAAAGGGAGGATTCGCCTCTAGAAGGAGCGGGATCGCTTTATCAGGTGAATTCTTTGATATGCTAGCGTGTTTTGTCCCGGTTTAATGTATTTCCGGGACTCGCGCTTACCGTGATTAGCGCCTGATTATGTTGGTTTTTTACAACATGGTGCTTCATATGTCTCATTTCTCTTTGTGTTTTGTCCACAGGTATCGCATAGAGGCTTTGGTGGACTTTTCGGCACAAGAGGATATGTTTTCTCTCCACCACGGTTCCATTTCCTACTAATGCTGTTAGGTTATCTAACCAAAAGATCTATGTTCAGTGAGTTGGAGGCCTGTTATAAAGGTCTTCTCACTTTGCCCTCTTGCTCCAATTCCTTCCCCTGAGGTGGAGAGAATGTAGAGGCGTACTATGGTGGAGTTCTCCGGTTCATCACGTTGGATGGTTTGTCTATACAAGGATCAGGTATCTAATTATAATGTAAACAAAAGGGGAGATAATTTCCCTTTTTGCCAATGCTAGAATTGGAAGGAGTTATCTCTGTATATCTGATTGTTGTGTACTCGAAATGCCAGTTCAACGGAAATGTTCCGTTTTACTTATACAATTCGTTCTTGCTCTTGGTGCTTGTTGCGGATCGATTAATTTGGTCACGAGAGTGATGACGTCATAATCGGCCTTGGCCTTTTTATTAACAATTAACGTTTTGTCCATGGCTGGTTCTTCTTGATTTCTGATCTTGATGATCCTGTCCTCTCTTTTTAGTTGGTTTTGAGTTTGCTAACCTTAACTATCTTGCTCATTGTCCCTGTCCTTTGTCCTGTTTCAGAGACCTGGTTGCCCGTCCTGCGGGAGGTTTCTTAAAAGCCGCTTCGTCCCGCACTTGTGCTTCAGCTGCAGTCCCTGTGGACCGTTGCTGAAGTGCGACGTATGTAAGCTGTGGGGGGGCGAATTGATGTCTGATTTTCTCGCATTGCAGGCAAGGGAGAAGGTAATGGAGGAAGAGAGGAAGAAGAAGGAGAAAGTGTGTAAGAAGGGTAAGAAGAAGGCCTCATCCGCGGTGGATATGGAGGCCTTCAGGTCCGAAATGTTGCAAGAGATGCAGAGGACAATAAAGGATCTGGTCCCAGAGTTGCTTCGTGGCATGCTCCCTGGGCCAGCTCCTTTGTTGTCCTCGGCATCTGCTTACGAGCAGGTGATCCCCGCCTCTGAATCCGGTCTCTTTAGGTCCGGTCCGGTTGTGGATTCAGAGGTGGCCCCTTTGTTGGGGGCAGTCCAAGGCCCTGGCAGCAGGCATGGCGCCGCGCCGAGGGGCCGTGGACAACGGTTGTTGCTGGGACCCGCGGTCTGCTCATCAGACCCCGGGTATCCGCGCGCCGAAGGTGCCAAACCCTCCTATGGCACCTTTCCTGGCCAGTCCGGGTTAGGTTTCTTTGCTGACCCGGAGTCTAATCTTTCTGGCCAGGAAGAAGAGGATCTCCTGCTGGGGTCGCCTTCTGAGGACGTGGCCATGGAATACGACGTCTGTGCACCCCTCGCGGGGAATGCAGGCGACGTGTTCCATGGTTCTACTCACGCAGGAGTAGATTTCACGGTCCAGAGGGTGTCCCCGGGCGGTGCTGTTGACCACGGATACCGCATACCTCGGCTTGCCGATGGTATGGCTGGTGCTGGTCAGACCCGTGGTAGAGCGGTGTTTACCCCGCGCTCTGCCACGGCGCCTGCTCCTGGTCAAGCCGCGGATTTTAGCATGCCTGCTCTCTCGGGCCCGCATGCTTTTCCAGGCTTGCCAGGGGTATCAGCTTACCCGCCGTCGACATCAACTGCGAGTGCTCTGGAGGAAGACGAAGGCCCTCGTCTAGTAGAGCGCTCGCAGTTAGCCACGGAGGAGGATTGGTCGGACGCTTGCCAGTGGCTGGTAAGTGTTCGGCCAGATCTACCCGTGGAGCTGCCGGCTAGCCAGCGTGACCATAGGCCGTGGTTAGCTGGTAGGCCGGCGGCTACCGCTATGCCATCTCTGCCGCTTGCTGAGCATGTCGTGGACATGTTCGAAGCGGCAGAGGCGTCCATTAAGGTGAATGGACGTCTCGCGAAGGCCCCTCGCGAGGTGGCGAAGCGGTGCCGCATCGTGCCCCTGGATTACCAGCGGTACGGTGTGGTGCCAAAGCCGGGCGTTGATGATCGCGCGGCTTTGGGCGAAGATGCGCGGCCGGGCTCCCGTTCTGACACGGGAGTCTTGTGCTCGAACGCGTTGCGTTCGGCAAATGCCGCGCTGCGGGATGCGGAGGAGAGTGGGAGAGCGTCGATTGCCGCTCTATCCCACGTTTCCCAGCTGCTACAAGGGGTGGTAGCGGCTTCCGCATCACGCCAACCTAGCCCGGTGACAGTCCAGAGAGCCATTCAGGATGGTATCAACCTGGCTTTGGACTGTTTGACGCGGGCGGTAACCAGAAGTGTCCGGGCGAGGCGCACGTTTGCGCTTGACAATCTGTGCCCGTCCCAGGACCTGTATAATAGGCTGCTGCGGACGCCTATGACAGGTCCTGGTCTCTTTGGAGGTGAGGGATGCAGGCACCTCCAGGAGACGGTCACTCTGGTTAATAACCAGAGGGCGCTGCGGGAACAATTTGAGGTGCTCCGGCGGGAGCGTGTTCGCGCGGCACCCCCTGCGTATCGTCCTCTGCAGGCTCGAGGTGGTGCTGGCCAGGTCAGGGGCCAGCCACCGTCGCAACGTAGGCCTAGGCCACGGGCGATTCGGCCAGCAGTGAGGGGGGCGCAGGCTCCCCAGCCGCACCCAGCCAGACAGCAGCCCGCGCACCGTGGTGCGCGCGGCGCTGGGCGGGGCGCGCGGGGATCTGGTCGCGGTAATCGGGCCTGATGGCCCGGTTGCCGCGGTGGGAACCACTCCGGTGTTTCAGGCCGAGAGAACAGTGCCACTCTGGCCCTCCTTATGTCCACCTCTATCCCTAGGTGGACCGGTGGGCGGCCGTTTGGCCGCCCGCTTGCCAGAGTGGAAGCGGTTGACTCAGGACCGTTTAGTCTTGCGATGGCTTTCGGTCGGGTATCGTCCCGACTGGGTGACAGGCCCGCCATCGCGACTGTCTCTCGCGCCGATCTGGACTCCCATTCCACGGGATCCGGATCAGAGGTTGTGTATAGAGGAGGAAATAAATTCCCTCATACTAAAAGAAGCCATTCAGCCGGCACAGAGGTGCCCGGGCTTCTATTCAACCCTGTTCTTAGTAACAAAAAACACCGGAGGGTGGAGGCCGATTCTCAACCTCAAGCCGTTGAACAAGTTCATCGAGACACCCAGTTTCAAGATGGAGACTGTGCGCTCGGTGTTGGCGGGGTTAGAGCGAGGGATGTGGACAGCGTCGATAGATTTGAAGGATGCTTATTTCCACATTCCCATAGAGAGGAGTTTCCGTCGATTCCTGAGATTTGCATTTCAGGGCCGGCGGTGGGAATTCAGGGTGTTACCCTTCGGAATTTCCACGGCTCCTCGGGTCTTCACCCGTGTGGTTCTCGCGATCACTGCATACCTCCGCAGGAGAAGCATAGCAGTCCACACGTACATAGACGACTGGCTATTGAAAGCACACACCCGGGAATCGTTGTCAGCCAATCTGGAGATTGTTTTGAAAACTCTCTCGGACTTGGGCTGGATGATCAATTTCCCGAAATCAGAGCTAACTCCATCCCAGAAGTTTGTTTACCTGGGCATGTTCTTCGATCTGGAGACGGGGTATGTGTACCCCACTCAGGAGAGGGTTCAAGTACTCATCTCGGTAATTCAGTCGGTGTGCGACAGTCGTCATGTCCTGGCACGGGTTTACTTGAGAATGCTGGGCTTGATGGTTTCTTTGGAACCAGTCATTCCACAGGCCGCCTTGCGCAGGCGTCCGATCCAGTTGTTTCTCATGACACAGTGGACCCAGAGTTCAGGTTCGCTGGACTCGAACGTGCCGGTGTTGGCGCCTCTGATTCACCACCTGCAATGGTGGTTGAATACAGAGAATCTCTTGCTGGGGGTTTTGCTAACCCCTCCCCACCCTCAGGTGACTGTGTATACAGATGCATCGATGGAGGGGTGGGGAGCTTGTCTGGAAGAGTCCACAGTATCAGGGCTTTGGGATCTGGATCAGTCCAAGGAACATATCAATCTACTAGAGCTAAGAGCAGTAGTCCTGGGCCTGGAACATTTCTTACAGAAAGTTCAGGGCAAGATTGTTCTAATTCGTTCAGACAACTCAACAGTAGTGACTTACATAAACCGCCAGGGCGGAACGAAGTCGCCCAGTCTCTGTATGATGACATGGGGACTGCTTTGTTGGTGCCTGGATCATGGGATCACCTTGAAAGCAGTTCATATTCCGGGGAGGTTAAATCTGCTAGCAGACTCATTGAGCCGAAGGATGAGTGTTTTACCCACGGAATGGCAACTAAATCAATGTGTGGCGGATCGTCTGTTCGACCATTGGGGGTAACCCAACATAGATTTGTTCGCAATGAAGAAGAATGCGAAGATGACGACGTACGTCTCTCCGATTCCAGACCCAAGCGCTTTCGCAACAGATGCGTTAGCTATCAGCTGGGAGGGAATGTATGCATACGCATTCCCCCCAGCAATCCTGATTCCAAAGGTGCTTCAGAAAATCAGGCAGCAGGAGTGCCAAGTGCTTCTGATCGCCCCGGATTGGCCAAGCCGATCGTGGTATACGGATCTGCTGGACCTTCTGGTCTGCAATCCGGTTCCGCTGCCTCTGATGGACAACCTTATCTTCCAGGGCAAGGCCCTTCACGACAATCCGTCAATGTTCCGATTGACTGCGTGGATGTTGTCAAGGAATCTAGAATTAAGGAGGGCTTTTCTGAGCAAGCGGCCATGTTTATGGCCAAAGCCAGGAGGGCGTCAACCTCCAGAGCATATAATTATAAAGTCAACAGATTTGCAGAATGGTGCTCAAAAAGATGTATTGATCCAATGGAATCATCTATTCAGGTAGTGGCTGATTTCCTCTGTCACCTATATGATGCCTATAGCCTCAAGCCTAACTCTATTGCTGGTTATAAGTCAGCTTTAATGACTGTTATTCCTTGCTTGGCTAATAGGGGGAGTGATGAAGTAAGTACATTAAATGTATTAATTAAAGGCATGGGCAATCTAAGACCAAGGAATCCTCCACTGATTCCGTCTTGGAGTTTATCACTGGTGCTCCAGGTACTAGGTGATAAGCCTTTTGAACCACTTAGTTCCATTTCTATGAAAATGTTAACTCTTAAAACTGTATTTTTAATTGCTGCGGCCTCGGCTAGGCGTAGGAGTGAAATTCACGCCTTATCAGCCGAGGTTGACCGTTTTGTGGTTACAGGGGAAGGCCTTAAGCTTCTACCTAGGATTAATTTCTTGTCTAAAAATCAGTCATTGAAATATCCAGGTCAACCTATTTTTTTGCCATCTTTGACTAGATATGATCCTAATTCTAAAGTATGGTGCCCCGTACGGGCGCTGCTCCGGTACAAACAGCGTACTTCGGAGTGGCGTACCGACCAGTCAGCGTTATGGTTGTCATATATTGAACCCCATGGTAGGGCGTCTAAGGACACCATTTCTAGGTGGATTGTGGAATGTATTCAATTTTGTCACAAATCCGCCACCGGGCGACAGGTTGACGTGGCCAAGGCTCACAGTGTCCGCGGTGTCGTGACATCCACTGCCCTTTTTAATGGGGTCCCTGTGGATGATATTATGTCAGTGGCTCAGTGGCACTGTGAGTCTAGTTTTACAGACCATTACCTCCGTGACACCTCTAACCCTCTCGCCTTGTCGATTTTGAAACAATAACCGCTTTATGTTTGTGAAGAGTGCCTCCGCATTGCTTATATACTTCGCCATTCAGCGACGGTGACAACCACTTGTCGGGACTGTATCATCCTTCTCTACTGGATTCATGATGACAGCTTCCTAGGACAACAAGGTCAGTCTTGTTCATGTGTTGTTCATTGTTTGTATTGTCACGTTACCCAGTGTTATTAATATGGTGATGGTTTATGTGGGTTGTGGTTCTTTATAGAGAGTATACGAAAATGGAGCCTTTTCGTCTCTGTCCTATAGTACTTAGCACTAGTACGAAGAGAGCGTGTAGGACATTGAGGTCATTTAATCTTCCTCCCAAGGGAGGGGGGGGGAGCGCATATGACAAATCGGTCATCTCTCAGGCATCGGTTGTGTTATCCGATGGTTTATCAAATCCTGACTGTGTTTTCACACAGTTTCAGACGTCATAAGTGCCTTAAAACGCTTGAAAGCGTATAGGGAAGAGCTGGTCTTTTGACCTCGCCTCCCTCCCGCCAGATTCACTTTCGAATTCTGGCAATATCAAAAGTATTAGGGAGGTAAGTATACTCTTGATGTGAAATAAACGAAATCTAGGATTTCTTTTTTCACGAGAGAGTTGATACTTACCTCCCTAGATACTGACCCGGCCTCTCCGCCCCACAGAGGCTCGGTCTTCAGGCTCTTAGTAGTTGCATGTGTTAGCCAATAAATGAGCCAGAGGAAGTAGTAGTCGGCGCATGCGCGGTGGTGGGGCGAGCATCCGCCGGACTACCTCTGACTCCCTGCCCAGTAGGGGCACCTAACTGTTTTTAATCTGAGTGTTTTATTGAGTGAAAGCCGATATTTAGCAATATCAAAAGTATTAGGGAGGTAAGTATCAACTCTCTCGTGAAAAAAGAAATCCTAGATTTCGTTTATTTTCAACCATTGTCCTAGTGACAAAGAGCACTGGCGGATGGAGACCAATTCCCAACCTTACACCTCTAAACAGTTTTATCCTCACACAGAGTTTCAAGATGGAAATGGTAAGAATGGTGTCGGCGGGGTTGAGAAAAGGAATGTGAACTGCATCAATAGATCTCAAGGATGCATATTTTCACATTCCAATCGCGAAGAGCTTTCACTGGTACCTGAGATTTCCCTTCTAGTCCACCCAATGGGAATTCAGGGTTCTGCCATTTCGGATCTCGACTGCTCCTCGGGTCTTTACCAGGTCCTTGCTATCACAGCATTCCTCTGCTTCTCCCATGTTGGGATCGATCGATCCCTGAATGCTCTGACTATCAATTTCCAGAAAACTATACAGGTAAGCAGTTGAATTATTTGAAACTAATTTGACTGGCGCTGTTGCTGCCTAAGTCAAATTAGTTTCAAACTATTCAACAGAATGTGTATTAAATAGTAAAGACATACAATTCGTTCAACAATGCTTAGACTGTCTTCAATTATGCGTTTGTGACATACATATCTACGTCATTCATGATGCCATTGATTATGATGTCATCCTACACATCACATAGTTGATTATGACACTTTATACCAACAATACAAGAAACACGATGATTAGAATTTTACTTATTATTCAATTCAAGTCATTAGAAACTGCATATGTACAACAGACAATATGTACATGTATTTCAGAATATAATTTGTAAATAGAAAAACGAATCTACTGTTATGATTATGTACAAAA
The DNA here is from genome assembly GCA_034401795.1 of Chaetoderma sp. LZ-2023a. Taxonomy (NCBI): domain Eukaryota; kingdom Metazoa; phylum Mollusca; class Caudofoveata; order Chaetodermatida; family Chaetodermatidae; genus Chaetoderma; species Chaetoderma sp. LZ-2023a. Next base: position 162,236,840 of record CM067372.1, on the reverse strand, counting down.
ATACAAGTTCCTAACACAAATTTTAAAATCCTTTTTATGTGGCTTGAAGACCGACTCAGCTGATCTCGACTGAAAACTAATCTATATAAACAAAAATCCTTTGGAAGGGTTGCTGAGCTGAAACATCTATGTAAGCAGATGTCCCCAGTACCCATAAGTGTACTGCCACAACGTGAGTCGTGGAACTAACTAGATCGAGTAGAAAAATGGCTCACATATATAGAAAGGTCAGACACAGCGTAAGCTGTAAGCTTGAAATTGAAAGAGCTTGACGACAAGATGTAATACATTGAAAGATCTGGAAAACAATGATGTACTTGGGATAAGTACTTATTACTTGGGATAAAATAATGCTTTACAAGGATTATTGGCGCAAACTCTTTAGATGTGAACAATGAGAACAGCTGAGAGAGTCCCCAAGTTAGTGATATTATGGTCATTGATCTGTGAAAATATATAATTTCGTTGTCAATTTGTTGTCGAACCAACTGACTTCCTTTTGCATTTCTCTACAATAGACTTTTCCCACATTAGCGTATTTTGGGAAAGTACCTTCCCAGAATGCATCGGGCATGCCACTTCTGGCTGGTAACTGCGATAGCCAATGGGCAAACAGCTTACTTTACTATGGGAATCAGATACAGTGCACTTTAGGCAGTGCATATGAATAACTATGTTCATAATATTTTTGAAGTCATACATCATTGGAAAGCTAAGCCTATTTTCTATACATTTCTGTATTAGTTTTTATAGTTTTATGAAATTTAATACAGTTGATTGCAATTTAAAAATATCCCCTATTGTCCACTTGATTTAATGAATCTAAGTCGAATGGTGTATTTTATATATGCAAATAACTCGGTGAAAACATTACAAAAATATAAAAAATAATGCATTATTGTTTCGGCAATTGAATGCACTTTCCAATGATATATGATTTAAATAATATAATGATTTTAGTTTATAATAGGAGCGGTTTAGATTGCGGGGTATTTTAGTGCATAGGTAACTCAACGCGGGCCAGTGGCTTGTTGGCGGCGGTACCAGCCAGCAGTTATTCTCTGAGCATTGATTTAGGGGAATCACGGCGTAATGACGTCAATGTGGGAAATGTATTCATTCGTAATCTTTTTTCATAGGTGTTATATTTAGAAGCTATTTAAGCTTCTATGCGAGATAGGTACCATAGGTTATAGTGATTGATGTCGGTGATAAGGAAATCAGTCTTCAGATACAAGATATATTTCATTGCCTATTTTGAAAATAATTTGATGGGAAGCCATCCATCCATCCATCCATCCAGCCAAGACTAAATTTTGTAAAGAGTTTTATTGTTTTTACTATTAACTATATTTAATTTTACAGTCTGGAAAAGTGATAATCACATTCCCTGACTGGGTGACGAGAATCAAGTGCTGGCTGACATGGGCTGTGATCCTAGTAAGAAATGTTAAATAAATTAACTAACATACCGAGCTGTGGAATATTTAGAAATATAATTATGTAACTGAAATCAGTAGTGGCCCAGAAAATGGAAAGCCCATCCACTAAAGTTCAAGCCTACCGATGGGCAAGGCTCTGGAAGACCCAGCGTGGTATGGTCAGCCTATATGGTTAGGGTGATGAATAGAGTATATATTTATGTGAATGTGTGTGCGCCCACGAATGCACATGCATGTGTGCATGCGCATGCATGTACACATGTGTGCATGTATGTCCGTGTGTGCATGCTTGTATACTGGATGTGAGATGTCCATAAACTGAGACAGAGATTCTGATTTTAGAAGTCACTAAAAAACATCTGTACTGGATAAATTGATGAACAGTACTCCAATTGAGCTCTAATTGTAACCAGAAATTCATGCATACCAAATTTAATGCAAATTCAAACATCGTCGTGTCGTG
>CM067372.1:162074369-162234435 GCA_034401795.1 Chaetoderma sp. LZ-2023a | reverse complement strand
TTCTTGTTTTTCACATCAAGAGTATACTTACCTCCCTAATACTTTGGATATTGCTAAATATCGGCTTTCACTCAATAAAACACTCAGATTAAAAACAGTTAGGTGCCCCCACTGGGCAGGGAGTCAGAGGTAGTCCGGCGGATGCTCGCCCCACCACCGCGCATGCGCCGACTACTACTTCCTCTTTGCTCATTTATTGGCAAAGGGTTACATGCGGTTTTGTGTTCTTTGTACTTTTCTGCGCGTTGCCTTGTTTTTTGCTCACGTTTGACGATTATTTTTTGGTGGAAGCATGTCGGAAAGGGAGGATTCGCCTTTAGAAGGAGCGGGATCGCTTTATCAGGTGAATTCTTTGATATGCTAGCGTGTTTTGTCCCGGTTTAATGTATTTCCGGGACTCGCGCTTACCGTGATTAGCGCCTGATTATGTTGGTTTTTTACAACATGGTGCTTCATATGTCTCATTTCTCTTTGTGTTTTGTCCACAGGTATCGCATAGACGCTTTGATGGACTTCTCGGCACAAGAGGATATGTTTTCTCTCCACCACGGTTCCATTTCCTACTAATACTGTTAGGTTATCTAACCAGAAAATCTATGTTCAGTGAGTTGGAGGCCTGTTATAAAGGTCTTCTCACTTTGCCCTCTTGCTCCAATTCCTTCCCCTTAGGTGGAGAGAATGTAGAGGCGTACTATGGTGGAGTTCTCCGGTTCATCACGTTGGATGGTTTGTCTATACAAGGATCAGGTATCTAATTATTGTAAACAAAAGGGGAGATAATTTCCCTTTTTGCCAATGCTAGAATTGGAAGGAGTTATCTCTGTATATCTGATTGTTGTGTACTCGAAATGCCTATTCAACGGAGATGTTCCGTTTCCTTATACAATTCGTTCTTGCACTTGGTGCTTGTTGCGGATCGATTAAGTTGGTCACGAGAGTGATGACGTCATAATCGGCCTTGGCCTTTTATTAACAATTAACGTTTTGTCCATGGCTGGTTCTTCTTGATTTCTGATCTTGATGATCCTGTCCTCTCTTTTTAGTTGGTTTTGAGTTCGCTAACCTTAACTATCTTGCTCATTGTCCTTGTCCTTTGCCCTGTTTCAGAGACCTGGTTGCCCGTCCTGCGGGAGGTTTCTTAAAAGCCGCTTCGTCCCGCACTTGTGCTTCAGCTGCAGTCCCTGTGGACCGTTGCTGAAGTGCGACGTATGTAAGCTATGGGGGGGCGAATTAATGTCTGATTTTCTCGCATTGCAGGCAAGGGAGAAGGTAATGGAGGAAGAGAGGAAGAAGAAGGAGAAAGTTTGTAAGAAGGGTAAGAAGAAGGCCTCATCCGCGGTGGATATGGAGGCCTTCAGGTCCGAAATGTTACAAGAGATGCAGAGGACAATAAAGGATCTGGTCCCAGAGTTGCTTCGCGGCATGCTCCCTGGGCCAGCTCCTTTGTTGTCCTCGGCATCTGCTTACGAGCAGGTGATCCCCGCCTCTGAATCCGGTCTCTTTAGGTCCGGTCCGGTTGTGGATTCAGAGGTGGCCCCTTTGTTGGGGGCAGTCCAAGGCCCTGGCAGCAGGCATGGCGCCGCGCCGAGGGGCCGTGGACAACGGTTGTTGCTGGGACCCGCGGTCTGCTCATCAGACCCCGGGTATCCGCGCGCCGAAGGTGCCAAACCCTCCTATGGCACCTTTCCTGGCCAGTCCGGGTTAGCTTTCTTTGCTGACCCGGAGTCTAATCTTTCTGGCCAGGAAGAAGAGGATCTCCTGCTGGGGTCGCCTTCTGAGGACGTGGCCATGGAATACGACGTCTGTGCACCCCTCGCGGGGAATGCAGGCGACGTGTTCCATGGTTCTACTCACGCAGGAGTAGATTTCACGGTCCAGAGGGTGTCCCCGGGCGGTGCTGTTGACCACGGATACCGCATACCTCGGCTTGCCGATGGTATGGCTGGTGCTGGTCAGACCCGTGGTAGAGCGGTGTTTACCCCGCGCTCTGCCACGGCGCCTGCTCCTGGTCAAGCCGCGGAATTTAGCATGCCTGCTCTCTCGGGCCCGCATGCTTTTCCAGGCTTGCCAGGGGTATCAGCTTACCCGCCGTCGACATCAACTGCGAGTGCTCTGGAGGAAGACGAAGGCCCTCGTCTAGTAGAGCGCTCGCAGTTAGCCACGGAGGAGGATTGGTCGGACGCTTGCCAGTGGCTGGTAAGTGTTCGGCCAGATCTACCCGTGGAGCTGCCGGCTAGCCAGCGTGACCATAGGCCGTGGTTAGCTGGTAGGCCGGCGGCTACCGCTATGCCATCTCTGCCGCTTGCTGAGCATGTCGTGGACATGTTCGAAGCGGCAGAGGCGTCCATTAAGGTGAATGGACGTCTCGCGAAGGCCCCTCGCGAGGTGGCGAAGCGGTGCCGCATCGTGCCCCTGGATTACCAGCGGTACGGTGTGGTGCCGAAGCCAAGCGTTGATGATCGCGCGGCTTTGGGCGAAGATGCGCGGCCGGGCTCCCGTTCTGACACGGGAGTCTTGTGCTCGAACGCGTTGCGTTCGGCAAATGCCGCGCTGCGGGATGCGGAGGAGAGTGGGAGGGCGTCGATTGCCGCTCTGTCCCACGTCTCCCAGCTGCTACAAGGGGTGGTAGCGGCTTCCGCATCACGCCAACCAAGCCCGGTGACAGTCCAGAGAGCCATTCAGGATGGTATCAACCTGGCTTTGGACTGTTTGACGCGGGCGGTAACCAGAAGTGTCCGGGCGAGGCGCACGTTTGCGCTTGACAATCTGTGCCCGTCCCAGGACCTGTATAATAGGCTGCTGCGGACGCCTATGACAGGTCCTGGTCTCTTTGGAGGTGAGGGATGCAGGCACCTCCAGGAGACGGTCACTCTGGTTAATAACCAGAGGGCGCTGCGGGAACAATTTGAGGTGCTCCGGCGGGAGCGTGTTCGCGCGGCACCCCCTGCGTATCGTCCTCTGCAGGCTCGAGGTGGTGCTGGCCAGGTCAGAGGCCAGCCACCGTCGCAACGTAGGCCTAGGCCACGGGCGATTCGGCCAGCAGTGAGGGGGGCGCAGGCTCCCCAGCCGCACCCAGCCAGACAGCCGCCCGCGCACCGTGGTGCGCGCGGCGCTGGGCGGGGCGCGCGGGGATCTGGTCGCGGTAATCGGGCCTGATGGCCTGGTTACCGCGGTGGGAACCACTCCGGTGTTTCAGGCCGAGAGAACAGTGCCACTCTGGCCCTCATTATGTCCACCTCTATCCCTAGGTGGACCGGTGGGCGGCCGTTTGGCCGCCCGCTTGCCAGAGTGGAAGCGGTTGACTCAGGACCGTTTAGTCTTGCGATGGCTTTCGGTCGGGTATCGTCCCGACTGGGTGACAGGCCCGCCATCGCGACTGTCTCTCGCGCCGATCTGGACTCCCATTCCACGGGATCCGGATCAGAGGTTGTGTATAGAGGAGGAAATAAATTCCCTCATACTAAAAGAAGCCATTCAGCCGGCACAGAGGTGCCCGGGCTTCTATTCAACCCTGTTCTTGGTAACAAAAAACACCGGAGGGTGGAGGCCGATTCTCAACCTCAAGCCGTTGAACAAGTTCATCGAGACACCCAGTTTCAAGATGGAGACTGTGCGCTCGGTGTTGGCGGGGTTAGAGCGAGGGATGTGGACAGCGTCGATAGATTTGAAGGATGCTTATTTCCACATTCCCATAGAGAGGAGTTTCCGTCGCTTCCTGAGATTTGCATTTCAGGGCCGGCGGTGGGAATTCAGGGTGTTACCCTTCGGAATTTCCACGGCTCCTCGGGTCTTCACCCGTGTGGTTCTCGCGATCACTGCATACCTCCGCAGGAGAAGCATAGCAGTCCACACGTACATAGACGACTGGCTGTTGAAAGCACACACCCGGGAATCGTTGTCAGCCAATCTGGAGATTGTTTTGAAAACTCTCTCGGACTTGGGCTGGCTGATCAATTTCCCGAAATCAGAGCTAACTCCATCCCAGAAGTTTGTTTACCTGGGCATGTTCTTCGATCTGGAGACGGGGTATGTGTACCCCACTCAGGAGAGGGTTCAAGTACTCATCTCGGTAATTCAGTCGGTGTGCGACAGTCGTCATGTCCTGGCACGGGTTTACTTGAGAATGCTGGGCTTGATGGTTTCTTTGGAACCAGTCATTCCACAGGCCGCCTTGCGCAGGCGTCCGATCCAGTTGTTTCTCATGACACAGTGGACCCAGAGTTCAGGTTCGCTGGACTCGAACGTGTCGGTGTTGGCGCCTCTGATTCACCACCTGCAATGGTGGTTGAATACAGAGAATCTCTTGCCGGGGGTTTTGCTGACCCCTCCCCACCCTCAGGTGACTGTGTATACAGATGCATCGATGGAGGGGTGGGGAGCTTGTCTGGAAGAGTCCACAGTATCAGGGCTTTGGGATCTGGATCAGTCCAAGGAACATATCAATCTACTAGAGCTAAGAGCAGTAGTCCTGGGCCTGGAACATTTCTTACAGAGAGTTCAGGGCAAGATTGTTCTAATTCGTTCAGACAACTCAACAGTAGTGACTTACATAAACCGCCAGGGCGGAACGAAGTCGCCCAGTCTCTGTATGATGACATGGAAACTGCTTTGTTGGTGCCTGGATCATGGGATCACCTTGAAAGCAGTTCATATTCCGGGGAGGTTAAATCTGCTAGCAGACTCATTGAGCCGAAGGATGAGTGTTTTACCCACGGAATGGCAACTAAATCAATGTGTGGCGGATCGTCTGTTCGACCATTGGGGGAAACCCAACATAGATTTGTTCGCGATGAAGAAGAATGCGAAGATGACGACGTACGTCTCTCCGATTCCAGACCCAAGCGCTTTCGCAACAGATGCGTTAGCTATCAGCTGGGAGGGAATGTATGCATACGCATTCCCCCCAGCAATCCTGATTCCAAAGGTGCTTCAGAAAATCAGGCAGCAGGAGTGCCAAGTGCTTCTGATCGCCCCGGATTGGCCAAGCCGATCATGGTATACGGATCTGCTGGACCTTCTGGTCTGCAATCCGGTTCCGCTGCCTCTGATGGACAACCTTATCTTCCAGGGCAAGGCCCTTCACGACAATCCGTCAATGTTCCGATTGACTGCGTGGATGTTGTCAAGGAATCTAGAATTAAGGAGGGCTTTTCTGAGCAAGCGGCCATGTTTATGGCCAAAGCCAGGAGGGGGTCAACCTCCAGAGCATATAATTATAAAATCAACAGATTTGCAGAATGGTGCTCAAAAAGATGTATTGATCCAATGGAATCATCTATTCAGGTAGTGGCTGATTTCCTCTGTCACCTATATGATGCCTATAGCCTCAAGCCTAACTCTATTGCTGGTTATAAGTCAGCTTTAATGACTGTTATTCCTTGCTTGGCTGATAGGGGGAGTGATGAAGTAAGTACATTAAATGTATTAATTAAAGGCATGGGCAATCTAAGACCAAGGAATCCTCCACTGATTCCGTCTTGGAGTTTATCACTGGTGCTCCAGGTACTAGGTGATAAGCCTTTTGAACCACTTAGTTCCATTTCTATGAAAATGTTAACTCTTAAAACTGTATTTTTAATTGCTGCGGCCTCGGCAAGGCGTAGGAGTGAAATTCACGCCTTATCAGCCGAGGTTGACCGTTTTGTGGTTACAGGGGAAGGCCTTAAGCTTCTACCTAGGATTAATTTCTTGTCTAAAAATCAGTCATTGAAATATCCAGGTCAACCTATTTTTTTGCCATCTTTAACTAGATATGATCCTAATTCTAAAGTATGGTGCCCCGTACGGGCGCTGCTCCGGTACAAACAGCGTACTTCGGAGTGGCGTACCGACCAGTCAGCGTTATGGTTGTCATATATTGAACCCCATGGTAGGGCGTCTAAGGACACCATTTCTAGGTGGATTGTGGAATGTATTCAATTTTGTCACAAATCCGCCACCGGGCGACAGGTTGACGTGGCCAAGGCTCACAGTGTCCGCGGTGTCGTGACATCCACTGCCCTTTTTAATGGGGTCCCTGTGGATGATATTATGTCAGTGGCTCAGTGGCACTGTGAGTCAAGTTTTACAGACCATTACCTCCGTGACACCTCTAACCCTCTCGCCTTGTCGATTTTGAAACAATAACCGCTTTATGTTTGTGAAGAGTGCCTCCGCATTGCTTATATACTTCGCCATTCAGCGACGGTGACAACCACTTGTCGGGACTGTATCATCCTTCTCTACTGGATTCATGATGACAGCTTCCTAGTACAACAAGGTCAGTCTTGTTCATGTGTTGTTCATTGTTTTGTATTGTCACGTTACCCAGTGTTATTAATATGGTGATGGTTTATGTGGGTTGTGGTTCTTTAGAGAGAGTATACGAAAATGGAGCCTTTTCGTCTCTGTCCTATAGTACTTAGCACTAGTACGAAGAGAGCGTGTAGGACATTGAGGTCATTTAATCTTCCTCCCAAGGGAGGGGGGGGGGGAGCGCATATGACAAATCGGTCATCTCTCAGGCATCGGTTGTGTTATCCGATGGTTTATCAAATCCTGACTGTGTTTTCACACAGTTTCAGACGTCATAAGTGCCTTAAACGCTTGAAAGCGTATAGGGAAGAGCTGGTCTTTTGACCTCGCCTCCCTCCCGCCAGATTCACTTTCGAATTCTGGCAATATCAAAAGTATTAGGGAGGTAAGTATACTCTTGATGTGAAATAAACGAAATCTAGGATTTCTTTTTTCACGAGAGAGTTGATACTTACCTCCCTAGATACTGACCCGGCCTCTCCGCCCCACAGAGGCTCGGTCTTCAGGCTCTTGGTAGTTGCATGTGTTAGCCAATAAATGAGCCAGAGGAAGTAGTAGTCGGCGCATGCGCGGTGGTGGGGCGAGCATCCGCCGGACTACCTCTGACTCCCTGCCCAGTGGGGGCACCTAACTGTTTTTAATCTGAGTGTTTTATTGAGTGAAAGCCGATATTTAGCAATATCCAAAGTATTAGGGAGGTAAGTATCAACTCTCTCGTGAAAAAAGAAATCCTAGATTTCGTTTATTCTGGGTGCTGCATACTTTTTGTACCAGAAAACTTTAGAATTATGTCAAGTTTTGCGTGGTAATCACAATCTGTTTGCATTGATCGGTGGTTTCAAAATTCTTGATTTAAGATGTGTGTTCTGCGGTTTTACCGTGTTCTACAGCAGTTTGTTTTTTCATTTTGCTGTTTTCTTCACGTATCATTTTGGCCTTCGTTTGAGTATAATTTGAAATTTATTATTAAATATACCGCGATTGCTATGCGATATGGTTCCTGGTTCCGTGTTATGCATCCATCAGGATCAGTATATGGGTGTATTAATGTCCGCTATCGTTCTTGTCATCAGAAAATTAGAAAATTATTTGTCTGCCTTCCGTTCCTGTTTCGTTCCGCTTGCTTATTCATCATGTTCCGAATGCCATAAGCTCGTGAAAGTCGCCTACAAAGACCATGTCTGTTTTTTATGTTCTTCCCGTAACATTGATAATAGGTGTAATGTTTATTGAGTGTGGCCGTTCGAGATGTTGGTAGAGTTCCTTTCCCAGAAGGACTTGGCCGGTCTGACGCGTGGTCAGGCGGTACGAAAATAAATCGTGGAGCATCCGTTTCGGCCCCTGGGGGCGCTCCACATCTGCAGTCGGAGGTTTCGGAGATGGCACCTCTGTCATGGTTCGGGCCCGCTATATATGCAAGGCTTCTTACATAGCATCCTGCCCACGCTGGTGTCGTCCCTGATTCCTAAGGCTGTAAGACAGTCTCTTCCCGTGTCCGGTATGGACCTTGTCCTTGGACAGGGTTCTGGACTGGCTACCGAGGGAGCCATACAAGATGGCTCCCTGGCGGTCCTGTTGGTCTCCGGCCTGATGGGTACTGTCTCTGCGGCCACCTCCGGGTGGTCCAGTAGCGGTGGCCGGTCCGTTGGGCATGGGAGCCGTTCGTCAGGACGGCTCCAGTGCTTCCTCATCTGGTGACTACTCTTCCGGGTCTGAAGATGAGGAGGAGAGACTGTTACGGCCTGAGATGCCGCGGGTGGAGTACATGGAGGTCGATTCCGTCCTGGACGGAACCGCCCTCCATCTGTCTGGCTTGGCACAAGCCAGGACAGTCACTCCACCCATGATTGAGGCCACACCGGTACCGGGAACCCGTCCAGTGCTGGTTGGTACATGCTTATCTCGCCTGGTCCAGCAGCCATGCATGGGATGCCGTTTGCGCCGGTGCATGGCCACGGTTCCATAACTGCTATGGGTCTGCACGGTTTTCCATGCAGGCCTACTCCATGGGTCAGTGAGATTCATGGGGTGGTGGCGGAACCGTGCTGTACTGGTGTTGCTGGCTTACCAGCGGTGGCTCCTAGCTGGGAGGCCGCTGCTGGTAGAGCCGTGAATACGTCAACGGGTGATGTATTCACAGGAATGGCCTCTTCGGACACAGACTGGTCCGAGGCTCTGGCTTGGCTAGCTAGGGTGGACCCGCCTGTGGTTTCGGCCACGGCCGAGGAGGACACGCTCCATCTGTCGGTTGCGTCGATTAGGACGGGGGTCTTGCCCACGAAGAAGTCCTGTCCCTATGTGATGAGGGAGTGAGGGCAGCAATGAGTGCTGTTAATCACCCCTATCGCCTACTTCAGTCGGTGTGGGCTGAAGCTGGGGCAGGCCATCCTGTGCCTCCTGTGATGCTGTCTTGTGTCAATGACGGCCTGGTGCTGCCAATGGCCGCTTTGGCCTGGGTGCAAGCGTGAGTTACTAAATCGAGGAGGCAGATGGTTCTTGACCATATGCGTCCAGCTACCGCCATCAGGGATCGTTTGCTTGGAATGCCCCTGAACAGCCCTAGCATCTTTGGTGGCCAAGCGCGGGCCATCTTAGAGGATACTGCTAACATAGCGCAGAATCGGTTGGTGGTTAATCTACAGCTAGAACTAGTGCGACAGGCACACGCACTAGGGGCTGTAGCTAAACCATTAGCTGTACAACCGTCCTCCAAGAAGCAGAAGAAGCACAAGAGCAAGGCGAAAGCCAACGCATCCTCTTCTGCTACGCCTTCACAACCGGCTGTGGCTAAGAAGGCGAGGAAGGATGTGGAGGCTTCTGCCCACCCCAGTGTCACTCCTGATCGCCCGAGAGGCAGGAAGGACAAACGGAAGGGCAAGGGTAAGTCCTCCAAGGGTGGAATGTAGGGAGCTGATCGTACCTGAGGGTATAGTGGCTCCCTTCGTATCTGCCTGGACCGCGCCAGTGCGACAGGAACAGCGGTGCCAGTTAGACCAGTCAAGCCAACACCAAAATGGTTCTCTCTCGTTAAGAGAGGGTGGGGGGGGAGCGGATCGCGAACCAGACACCCGCATTAGGCGTCAATGTGTCTATAGTGGGTGGAAGGCTCATGCGTTTCGTTGAGGCTTGGCGAAGTGTGATGTCAGACAGTCTGGTCCTGTGATGGATATCCCAGGGGTACATGCCAAAGTGGTGGGATTTTTCACCACAAAATCTGTCTTTGGCACCCTCCCATTCCAAGGGAGTCAGACAAGTTAGAAGCCATCCAAAAGGAGGTGTCGGGTTTGCTTCTGAAGGGAGCAATAAGAGCAGAACACTCCAGGCTTCTATTCAAACATGTTCCTTGTCCCCAAGAGCACAGGGGGGGGGGGGGGGGCTGAAGACCCGTACTCAATCTCAGGCCATTGAATTGGTTTATCCATACGCCTCGGTTTCAGATGGAAACTCCGAGATCGGTAATGGCATGATTGAGGAAAGGAATGTGGTGTGTGTCAATCAATCTGAAAGATGCATATTTCCACATTCCAATGAACAGGGGTTGTCACAGGTTTCTGGGATTCGCGTTTCAGAATCGGGTATGTAGTCCTCCCATTCGGCCTGTCATCAGCCCCAAGGGTTTTCACCAGAGTGGTCCTAGCGGTGACAGTGTATCTAAAGAAGAGAGAACGTGGCGCTTCACACGTACATAGACGATCAAGGTCGCCACGCCAGCCAGTTTCATATCTAGGCTGGATAGTCAACAAGGAGAAATCCGAATTGATATCCACTCAACAATTCGTTTATTTGGGGATGCGATTCGATCTCGAGGAAGGTACGGTTTACCCGTCAGAGCCCAGAGTGGTGTCTCTGTTAGCCATCCTCACGAGTTTTTTCGATTGTGAAACCACATTCAGGTGAGGCAGTTTCTTCAGATGCTGAGCATGATGGTCTCCATGGAGCAGGTAATCCTGTACACTGCTCTGATGCGAAGACCTATCCAGTTGTATCTGATGTCTCTGTCGAAACAGAGAACAGAACCCCTGTCAAAGCTGGTACCAGTTTTGGAGCCAATAATGTCGCATCTTGTATGGTGGAAAAAGGGTCAGAATCTCCTAGTAGGAGGTTCGCTGCACCTACCCTGCCCCCAGCTGTCCATGTACACAGATGCATCGCTGGAGGGGTGGGGGCCCTGCCTGAGAGAAATCCAGGTCTCGGGCACATGGACTCTGCAAGAGAGTCAGCTGCATATCAATCTGTTGGAAATGATGGCAGTGGAACTGGCATTGGAAAGGTTTCTTCCAAAAAGTCAGGGGCAAGGTGATATTGATACGGTCGGACAATTCGACAGTAATATCATACATAAATCGCCAAGGCGGGACCAAGTCACCCACACTGTGTATGAAGGTGTGGCACTTGATTCAATGGTGCAGGAATTACTCAGTTGTTTTGAAAGCAGCTCACATTCCTGGCCGATTGAACATTCTGGCGGATGCTTTGTCTCGCAGACAGAGGATTCTGCCAACAGAATGCACTCTCAACCCTCCAGTTCTTCAGAGGATCTTTGAGCATTGGGGCAAACCAAACGTGGACTTGTTCGCCACAAAGGAAAATGCTCAATTCATGACTTATGTCTCGCCGATTCCAGATCCAAATGCCGTCGATACAGATGCTCTAGCAATAAGCTGGAAAGGGATGCACGCTTATACGTATCCACCCACCATTCTTCTACCGAAGGTTTTGGTGAAGATCAGGGAGGAACCGTGCCTGGTCCTGCTAATAGCGCCATTTCTGGCCAAACAGAGCATGCTTCACGGATCTTCTGGATCTGCTGGTGGACAATCCAGTGCAGTTACCCGAGATTCCGAAAAAAATCTCCCATGCCAAGGGTTGCTTCCTACACGAGCGGCCCGAAATGCTCAAATTAACTGCATGGATGTTATCAAACAACGTTCCACGTCGTAAGGCTTTTCTCAACAGGCTGTGAGTTTCATCGCAGCCACGAGAAGGAGGTCAACCTTCTACCACAAGGTTAACAAATTTGCAGAGTGGCGTGACGGAAAGGGTATTGATACCTTTCAATCCACTGTTCAGCAAATAGCATACTTTCTCTGTGAGCTGTTCTATTCAGGACTGGCTCCTGTCACAATTGCTGGATACAAGTCAGCTTTGGCATCGGTTATCCCATGTCTAGCCAACAGGGACAGTCCAGAGGTGGCCCAGTTGAATGTGATGGTGAAGGGAATGAGTAATCTCCAACCGAGACAACTGGTAGTCATTCCAGCCCTGGCCAAGCACCCTTTCGAACCTTTGGGTTCGGCTAGTCTAAAGCATTTGACTCTAAAGGCGGTTTTTCTATTGGCAGCTTCCTCAGCGAGAAGGCACAGTGAAATCCATGCACTTTCAGCAGAGAGGGACCGATTTATTGTCTCCGGAGAGGGTCTGCGACTACTGCCAAGAGCAGAGTTTATGTCAAAGAATCAATCTTTGAAATATCCCGGCAAACCGATCATTGTGCCAAAGCTAACAGTGTTTGATCGTGATGCCAGTGTCTGGTGTCCAGTCAGTGCTTTGAACAAGTACAAAAAATGGACGGACTCTTTATGGTCAAATGATAGACATCTGTGGATCTGCCATAAGAAGCCATATGGCGTCGCATCCATGGATTCTATCTCTCATTGGGTAGTCGAATGCATTCAGACTACCCACAAGATTGAGACTGGGCACCAGGTGCAATGCGCAAGGGCTCACGATGTTAGAGGACTAGCCCCCTCGACCGCCCTTTACAATGGTGTTCCGTTAGAGGACATCATGGCTGTTGCACAATGGCACTGTGAGTCCTCTTTCACGGATTACTATATGAGGGACATGTCAGACTCCGCCAATCCACTCACTTTAGCTGTTTTGAAACGATAGTTTAAAGGCCACTCTGTTCTTCTCCCTTTTGATACTTGAAAAAACAAGTTATGGAACAGACATGGTCAAGCGAGAGGAATACAACCATGAATGGTCGAAAAAGTGCTCGGTTGATGGCTCCACGTCTGAAATCCAATATTCATAAGGTAATTCAAGTTTGACAGTTTTTTGTATTATGTTTATATATCATGATCATTCATCTTATATATTCATGCTCATTCCCAGGCTAATATGTGCAAAGAGCAGTTAACCCTCTTCACATATTTGTGTTTTCAGGCGAGATGCATGTTCGTGAGTTTTCTCCATTTTCTTAGGAGAACAAGGGGCGGGGGGAGCGGTGATGCGAATATGATTCGGTTCCGAAACTTGATGGTCCTTTTAGGTCTCCGTTTGTCAAGTTTTACGTCTAAGATCTTTCTCCAGGGGCAAAATAAACTATGTATGGCTTGCCACTTCGCACCAGGTTGCCGTCTAAATCTGGTGTTATCAAGAGTAATATAATGGTAAGTATTGATCGAAGGAGAATGAAGGAAATTTCAATTTCCCTTTCTCCGAGATCTAACAATACTTACCATTATATTACGGACCCTGCCTCTCAGCCCCATGGAGGCAAGCCAAGGTATTCTCTTGTTTGGTAGCTATGCAAACAATATGAGCCTCACTGGCAGATGGGTATCCGCTTGTTGCGAACTGGGTACCCGATTCCAGGAGACGGTAAAGCTTTATAAATCTAGATTCCTAGAGCAGCTAGCTAGCTAGCTTGTATTATCAAGAGTAATATAATGGTAAGTATTGTTAGATCTCGGAGAAATGGAAATTGAAATTTCCTTCATTCTCTTGGTCTGCAAATGGACATTTTCTATGAGAAAATTGAAATTTTCTTGTGAAATTTGAGTGTTAAAGCATTAAACAAAACTTCTCACTGTATAAGCAGCATTGAGGTCACAATGTCAAAGGTCAAGCTCACTGCTCTCTAATGTTTATCGAGACATTTAATTCTTGTTATATCATTTAAAAAATATTTTTGTGCTGTTCAGGAAATCTATGACACAACTGTGGCTCACGATCCAGAGGGACTACTGGGATGTTTCACATCAATATTTCTCTGCTTCCTCGGACTACAGGTAGGTAATCTAATGGAGGAATCCTACATGTATCTGCAACTCAAGTACGTCATGTGATAATATGTTAGCTGTTGTCAGATTCAAATGACGCAGGTTCGAAATGAAAGGGGGCAAAGGTCCGAGACTAATCATCTGAATTTGTCTGATGAATTTAACATTTAAGCCCAATGAATTCCTGACAACTCATTAAGGTAACCATACAAAACAACTGTTGTATATTTTGAAATTAATTTAACTAGAAGCTGCTGCTGACTACTGCAGCAATGCCTTCCAGGCAAATTAATTTACAGGGGCGGTATTCACAAAGGGTACTTCAGTACAAAAAAATGTGTAAATCTGGCTTAAGTAAAAAAAAATGCCAAAGTTTGTTTTCACTTCAAGAGTATACTTACCTCCCTAATACTCTTTGATATTGCTAAATATCGGCTTTCACTCAATAAAACACTCAGATTAAAAAAGTACGGTGCCCCTACGGGCAGGTAGTCAGTAGTCAGTCAGGCGGATGCCAGCCCCACCATGGTGCATGCGCTGACTAGTACTTCCTCTTTGCTAATTTATTGGCTGAGGGTTCCATGCAATTTTTTTGCTCCAAAGTTTTTGAACTTGTTCTGAAAGGTTGTGTTGTATTCTAAGAAGAAAAGACCTTGTGAATGATGTCTGAGCTTCAGAAAGGCGTGTTGTCTCCAGAGGAGTGCCCAGGACTGATTCATCAGGTGACTTCTAGTATATTTTAGCGAGTTTGACCCATTGTAATGTGTTTCCGGGACACATTTATTGTGATAAGCGCCTAAAATAAATGGTTTATTTCTAAATGGCACTATGAAATACTAATCTCTGTGTTTATGTCCACAGGTATCTATCTATGATTGAACAGGACAGCACATCGTCAGAGGGTTTGTTTTTCTCTCCACCAAGGTTCCATTTCCTACTAACATTGTTAGGTTATCTAGCCAAAAATCTATGTCCAGTGAGTTGGAGGCCTCGGAAGAAGGTCTTCTCACTTTGCCCTCTTGGTCCACTTCCTTCCCTTTAAAGGTGGAGAGAGTTAAGTGGTCATAGTGTTGGTGGAGTTTCCAGTACATCAGAGAGGATGGTTTGTATTTGCTAAAGAGTCGGGTATTCTAGTTATGATATCAGGCACTTCAATTATATTTGAAAATATTTTTGAAATCTGCTGCCATTTTATCATTGTTTATCTGATGTTTGTATAGTCTTTATGTCGCTATCATTTCTAGTTAGGATGTTCTGGATATGAATACAATTCGTCCTTACACCTGGATGTTTGTTTCGGATCGAATTATCTTCTTATGATGTCATAATCAGCCTTGCACTTTATTAACATTTAAAGTTTTGCCCAACGCTGGTTTATGACCACCTTCCCTTTCCTTTTATTTTGGTTTTGAGTTACTAATTCTATTAACTAAAATACTCATTGTCTTCGTCCTCTGGCCTGTTTCAGAGACCTGGTTGTCCTTCGTGTGGTCGTTTCTTGAAAGCCTGATTCGCCCCGCACTTGTGTTTCCAGTGCAGTCCCTGTGGACCACTGCTTAAATGCGATATATGTAAACAGTGGGGGGTGGGGGGGGCGAGCTAATGACCGATTTTTTGTCATTACAGGCTAAGGAGAAGGTGGCTGAGGAGGAGAGGAGATCTAAGAGAGAGGTACCTGGTAAGAAGGGTAAGAGGAAGGCCTCGTCATCTGTGGATATGGAGGCCTTCCGTGCCTGGACCAAATCTTTTGTTGTCCTCTTCATCTGCTTCGGAGCAGATAATCCCCGCCTCTGAATCTGGTTTCTCTAGGGTCCTACCAGTTTTCGAAGATTCAGAGGTGGCCCCATTGGAGGGGGTGGTCCAGGACATTGGCAGCAGGCTTGCCGCGCTGGTGGTCCATGGATGGTTGTCGCTGGAGCCTGGTGCCTGCTTTTCAGGCCAGGATTTTCCGCACGCCGCAGGTACCAGTGTCTTCTATCGTACCTTTCCTGGCCAGTCTGGGTTAGCATTCTTCGCTGACCCGGAGTCTAATCTTTCTGGCCAGGATGAAGAGGATTATCTGCTGGGTTCTCCTTCTGATGCCGTGACCATGGACATTGACGTCTGTGTACCCCTCGCGGTGAATACAGGCAACATTATCCATGGGGGGTACTCACGCAGGAGTATGGTTCACGGCGCAGAAGGTGGCCTGGGTTGGATCTGATGGCCAGGCCTACCGCATACCTCGGCTTGCCGAGAGTGTAGCAGGTGCTGGCCGGGGCCGTGGTATGGCGTTAAGCGCCCCACGAAATACCACAGCGCCTGCTCCTTGTCAAGCCAGTCAGTTTAGCATGCCTGTTCTTTCGAGCCCGCATGCTTTCTCTGGCTTGCCAGGAGTGTCAGGTTATCAAGCCTCAAGCATGCCTGCGAACGTTCAGGAGGAAGGCGAAGGCCCTCGTCTTGTAGAGCTCTCACAGGTAGCCACAGAGGAGGACTGGTCGGATGCATGTCAGTGGCTTATAAGTGTCAGGCCAGACCTGCCTGTGGATCAGTCAACCAGCCAGCGGGATCACCGCCCGTGGGTGGCAGGTAGATCGGCTGTGAGCGCAATGCCATCTCTGCCGCTGGCTGAACATATTGTAGATATGTTCACGGCGGCAGAGACGTCCATCAAGGCGCATGGACCTCTCGCGAAGGCCCCTCACGAGGTGGCGAGGCGTTGCTGCATCGTATCTGACGAGTATCAGAAATACGGTGTGGTGCCTAAGCCAAGTGTGGATGACCGTGCGGCGTTAGGCGAGGACACGGGCCAGGCTCCCGGTCTGACACGGGAGCGCTGTGCTCGAACGCTTTGCGTTCAGCCAATACCGCGTTGCGCGATGCGGAGGAGAGTGGGAGAACGTCTATTGCGGCGCTTTCTCATATCTCCCAGCTGTTACAGGGGCTAGTAATGGTATCCGCATCGCGCCAGGCTAGCCCGATAACGGTCCAGAGAGCCATCCAGGATGGAATCAACCTGGCTCTGGATTGTTTAACCCGAGCTGGGACCAGGAGTGTCTGGGCAAGGCGCACGTTTGCTCTTGACAACTTGTGCCCATCTCAGGACCTGTATAATAGGCTGCTGCGTACACCTATGGCAGGTCCTGGTCTCTTTCGGGGTGAAGGATGTAGGCACCGCCAGGAGACAGTCACTCTGGTCAATCACCAGGGGGCTTTGCACGAGCAGTTTGAGGTGCTCTGCAGAGAGCGCGTTCATGCAGCTCCCCCTGCGTATCATCCCCTGCAGGCTCGAGGTGGCGGTGGCCAGGTTAGAGGCCAGCCACCAACGCAGCATCAGCCTCGGCCACGCGCGATTCGGCCAGCAGCGAGGGGGCGCACGCTCCTCCGGCGCAGCCAGCCAGGCAGCCGCCCATGCACCGAGGTGCGCGTGGCACTGGTCGTGGCGTGCGAGGATCTGGTCATGGTATTCATGCCTGATGGGTCGGTTATCATGGTGAGAACCACTCCGGTGCTTCTGGCCAAGGAGACAGTGCCACTCTTGCACTCCTTACATCCACCTCTCTCCCATTGTCCCACCGCAAGCAAGAGTGGGAATGGTTAACTCAGGACCGTTTAGTCTTGCGATGGCTTTCAGTCTGGTATCATCCCGATTGGATTACAGGCCCTTCATCGCGACTGTCTCTGGTGCCAATCTGGACTCGAATTACAAGGAATCTAGATCAGCGGTTGTATAGAGGAAGAGATAAATTCTCTCATACAAAAAGGGGCAATTCAACCGGCACAAGATTGTCTGGGCTTCTATTCAACCGTGTTCCTAGTAGCAAAAACCACTGGAGGGTGGAGACCAATTCTCAACCTCAAGCTATTGAACAAGTTCATAGACACACCCAGTTTCAAAATGGAGACAGTGAAATCGGTGTTGGCAGGGTTGGAGAAGGGGATGTGGACAGCTTCAATAGATTTGAACGATGCTTATTTCCACATTCCTATAGCGAGGAGTTTCCATCGCTTCCTGAGATTCGCATTCCAGGGCAGACAATGGGAATTCAGGGTGTTTACCCTTCGGAATTTCTACGGCTCCTCGGGTCTTTACCAGCGTGGTTCTTGCGATAACAGCATACCTCTGCAGGAGAAGCATAGCAGTACATAGACGACTGGCTGTTAAAAGCACACAACCAGGAAAGTTTATCGGCAAATCTGGAGATAGTTTTGAAAACTCTCACAGATTTAGGCTGGATAATCAATTTTCAAAAATCAGAGCTGACTCCATCGCAGAGGTTTGTTTACCTGGGAATGTTATTCGATTTGGAGATAGGATATGTTTATCCTACTCAGGAGAGAGTTCAGATACTCATCTCAGTAATACAGTCAGTGTGCAACATTCGTCATGTCCGGGCACGAGTTTACCTGAGAATGCTGGGGTTGATGGTTTCTCTGGAACCAGTCATTCCTCAGGCGGCCTTACGCAGGCTGCCGATCCAGTTATTTCTCATGACGCAATGGACTCAGAGTACAGGTTCAGTGTGTCAGTGCTGGAGCCTCTAATTCACCACCTTCAATGGTGGTTGAAGACAGAGAATCTCCTGGCGGGGGTGATGCTAACCCCTCCTCACCCCCAGGTAACGATGTATACAGATGCATCGATGGAGGGGTGGGGAGCTTGCCTGGACGAGTCCACGATATCAGGGCTTTGGAATCTGGAACAGTCAATGGAACATATAAATCTACAGGAATTACGAGCAGTAGTCCTGGGCCTGGAACATTTCTTCCAAAAAGTTCAGGGCAAGAGTGTTCTAATTCGATCAGACAACTCAACAGTAGTGACACATAAACCGCCAGGGCGGAACGAAGTCGGCCAGTCTCTGTATGATGACATGTCAACTGCTTTGCTGGTGCCTGGATCACAGGATTACCTTGAAAGCAGTTCATATTCCGGGAAGGTTAAATCTGTTAGCAGACTCATTGAGCCGAAGGATGAGTATTTTACCTATGGAATGGCAACTGAATCAATTTGTGGCGGACCATCTGTTCAAACACTGGGGGAAACCCAACATAGATTTGTTCGCAACGAAGAAGAATGCGAAGATGACGACGTACGTCTCTCCGATTCCAGATCCAAGCGCTATCGCAACAGATGCGCTAGCTATCAGCTGGGTGGGAATGTATGCATACGCATTCCCTTCAGCAATCCTGATTCCAAAAATTCTTCAGAAAATCAGACAGGAGGAATGCCAAGTGCTTCTGATTGCCCCGGATTGGCCAAGCCGATCATGGTATACGGATCTGCTAGACCTTCTGGTCTGCAATCCGGTTCCTCTGCCTCTGATGAACAATATTATCTTCCAGCGCAAGGCCCTTCACAACAATCCGTCAATGTTCAGATTGATTGAGTGGATGTTGTCAAGGGATCTAGAATTAAGGAGGGCTTTTCTGAGCAAGAAGATTTGCAGAATTGTGCTCAAAAAGATGTATTAATCCAATGGATTCATCTATTCAGGTAGTAGCTGATTTCCTCTGTCACCTGTATGATGCCTATAGCCTCAAGCCTAACTCTATTGCTGGTTATAAATCAGCTTTAATGACAGTTATCCCTTGCTTGGCTAATAGGGGAAGTGATGAAGTAAGTACATTAAATACTTTAATTAAAGGTATGGGCAATCTAAGACCAAGGAATCCCACCTTTTGAACCACTTAGTTCCATTTCTATGAAAATGTTGACACTTAAAACTGTATTTTTAATTGCTGCGGCCTTGGCTAGGCGTAGAAGTGAAATTCATGCCTTATCAGCTGAGGCAGACCGTTTTGTGGTTACAGGGGAAGGCCTTAAGATTCTACCTAGGATTAGTTTCATGGCTAAAAATCAGTCTGAAATATCCAGGTCAACCCATTTTTTGGCCAGCTTTGACTAGATATGATCAAAAGCATGATGTCCAGTCCGAGCATTAAGCCGGTACAAACAACGTACTCAGGAATGGCGGACGGACCCGTCAGCGTTATGGTTGTCATATATTGAACCCCATGGCAGGGCGTCTAAGGACACCATTTCCAGGTGGATTGTTGAATGTATTCAATTTTGTCATAAATCCGCCACAGGTAAACAAGTTGACATGGCCAAGGCTCACAGTGTCAGGGGCGTAGTTGCTTCTACTGCCCTATTTAATGGGGTCCCTGTGGATGACATTTTGTCGGTAGCTCAGTGGCACTGTGAGTCAAGTTTTACAGACCATTACCTCCGTGACACCTCGAATCGATTTTGAAAAAATAATTTAGGTGTACATATTTCATGAGGCTTCCTCATTTTTTATATATATTTCGCATTTAATCAATGAAATCAACCACGTATTTGGGCTGCATCAATCTTCACTAATGGGGAGATGATGACAGCCGCCATTCTTCACAAGGTCAGTCTTGTTTTTGTGATGTTAATTGTGCTGTCACGTGACCGTTCGTTATTAATATGGTGATGGTACATGTTTTATGTATGGTTCGTTATTGAGAGTATACGAAAATGAAGCCTTTTCGTTCATTGTCCTATAGTACATGGCACTTGTACGTAGAGAGCGTATGAGACATTGAGGTCATGCAGTCTTCCTCCCAAGAAGAGGGGTGGGGGGGGGGGGGTTGGAAGCTCATATGACATATGGTCATCTCTCAACCATCGGTTGTGTTAGCCAATGTTCAAATCATTTCCTGATTGTGTTTCCACACAATTTCAAAAGTTTCAGTGCCTTTAACGCAGAAAAAGCGCATAGGGAAGAGCTGGTCTGTTGACCTCGCCTTCCTCCCACCGAATTCCCTGTCGAATTCTGGCAATATCAAAGAGTATTAGGGAGTGAAATAAACGAAATCACGGATTTCTTTTTTCACGAGAGAGTTGATACTTACCTCCCTAATACGGACCCGGCCTCTCCGCCCCACTGAGGCTCGGTCTTCAGGCTCTTGTAATGTTGCATAGTGTCAGTCAATAAATTAGTCAGAGGAAGTACTAGTCTGTGCATGCGCAGTGGTGGGGCTAGCATCCGCCAGACTGTCTTCTGACTACCTGCCCAGTAGGGGCACCTAACTTTTTTAATCTGAGTGTTTTATTGAGTGAAAGCCTATATTTAGCAATATCAAAGAGTATTAGGGATGTAAGTATCAACTCTCGTGAAAAAAGAAATCCGTGATTTCGTTTAATTCCCCTAGATCGTCTAAATAAGCGCAAGCAGTTAGGCTGGTGCGTAACTTAGGTAATGTTTGTGAATACAGCTGCTGAATTGTATGTCTTTGATGAATTTATGAAAACATTCTGTTGAATATTTTTAAAGTGATTTGTCTGGGTGCTGCTAGCTCCCAGTCAAATTAGTTTCCAAATATTCAGCAGTTTCTGAGTAGTTAGTGGTTGTCCCTCTCTCGCATCATCTTCGTATAGGCTAATACTGGAGATGTTCAAGTTAGGTGGCGAGTTTGGAGGAGGGCTCTCAATCTATTTGAAAATTTCACTTATTTTTGACTGCCTAGCGTTCTTCCTGCTTTCTCTGATGGTAAAGTATTGGACTATTCAATCGTTCATCGTTTTTTTCAATGCTAAGCTCAATATGCCACTGACAAACAAAAGACAGGCGAGCCATTTAATTCCGCGGAATTCCGGTTTATTTAGCAACTCCCTTTATCAAAAGATTTCAAAGTTTAGATCAAAAGTTATTTTTTAGTTTCTCTAACAACTACAAAACTAATTGTCTTCGTCTATATGTTGTTTCAGAAGCTTCTTACCTACTGCCCTCTGTCATCGTTTCACCAAGGTCAAGTTTCAATACCATGAGTGTACACGATGTAGTACTTGCGATCATGAATTTTAATTTCAATATGTGGAATGTGGCTGGAAGAATTATTTGATGAAATCTTATCGTTACAAGATTTGGACAAGATAAAAAGAGGGTTTTGGTAAGAAGCGGAAGGCTCCCACATATGCCATGACAGACATGGAAGCCTTCTGTCTAGAAATGATGAGTGAGATGAAAAAGACATTGAAAGACATGGTGCCAGAAATGCTTCACAGCATGCTTCCTGAATCATGTTCTTCAACATCTTCTGTACCAAAGCAGAATTTCCCTGCCTCGGTATTAGGTTTTTCTGTTAGGCAGACCAGTTTTTGTGAATGATCCAGGGGTTGTTCCCGTTGGTTCAGGTTTGAGGTTCACCTCGCCTGTAGACCCGGGAACAGGAGTTATGGCCCGGACGTCTGCTTATCAGATGTTCTAGAGAAGCGAACAACTCGAGATATCAGTGCTTCCTACGATACCTATCCTGCCCAGGCTGGATTAGTATTTTATACTGATCCAGCATCTAATCTTTCTGGGCAAGATGAAGAGGATATTCTGCTGGCAGGACTAGCCGATGACCGTGGATATGGACACCCATATGCCCCCCCTCGGAGCAGCAAGGTGACTTTCCACAGAGTTACTCAGCTCAACGGATCGGCGGGGTTGGTGCTGATGTCCGGCCATACAGAATCCTTCAGCTGTCCAAGAGATTCGGTATGGAAAGCACGGACTGTGAAACCATGCATTGTACCCCACATGGCGCACGGCTCCAGCTCCTGGTGTAGCCATGGCTGAAGCCATGCCATACCTTGTGGGTCCTTATGACTTACTGGCTCTCTAGGGGTATCAATGGTACCAGCCACCTATCCACCTGGAAATGTAGTGGAAGATAACGATGGCACTAGGCTCGTCGAACATTCCCAGGGTGCTACTGAGGACGACTGGCTTGATGCTTGCCAATGGCTAGTAAGCGTCGAGCAGGAACTCTCGATAGAGCCATCGACTGCCCAGTGGAACCGGTGGCCATGGCTTCAGGGGAAGCCGATGATGAACACCATGCCATCTTTGCCCTCCGCTGATCATATCGTGGATATGTTCAGCCAGGCAGAGGCTTCTATAAAGCCTGCTGGAAAGCTCGCGAAGGTCCCTCGTGAGATAGCACAGCATTGCTGTATCAACTCTGATGCGTATCAGAAATACAGCGGCTGTCCAAAACCATGTGCGGATGACCGCACATCTTTGGGCAAAGACACATGGCCTGCAGCGTCCTGTTCTGGCATGGGGCCCTTGTGCACCAATGTTTTGCAGGATGCAAACTCCGCGCTGCGGGACTCGGAAGAGAGGATGAGGTTGGCGATATCAGCCCTTTCATAAGTCTCTCAGCTACTACAAGGGGTGGGAGCAGCATCTTTATCCCGCAAGCCGTCGCCGATTACGGTACAGTGAGACATCTAGGATGGCATTATCCTGGGTTTGGACGGCATGATGTGCAGTGTTACCCAGAGGTTTCGGGCGAAGCGACTGTTTGCCCTAGACAACCTGTGCTCATCCCAAGACCTGTATACTAGGCTTCTCAGCATGTGTATGACAGGTCCTGGTCTCTTCGGAGGTGAGGGATGCCGGCACCTTCAAAAGACAGTGACTGGGTAAAAACGGGCATTGCGGGAGCAGTTTGAGGTGCTCCGCAGGGAATGCGTTCGGGCAGTGCCACCTGCTTACCATCCACAGCAGGCCAGAGGTGGTGATTAGGTCAGAGGCCAACCACCAGTGGAGCAAAGGGCTAGACCTCACCCGTGCAGGCCAGCAGTGGGGGAGGGGGAGCAGGCTCCTCCGGTCCAGCCTGCCAGGCAACCCGCGCATCAAGGTACGTGTGGTGCAGGCAGAACTCGGTGGGGAGCTGGTCGTATGGGTCGTACCTGATGGTTCTGCCCTTACAAGAACCACAGTGCTTCTAGAACAAGCCCCAGACATAGCACTGCTCTTGCACTTCTCAGGTTCATCTTTCTCCCTAGATAGACCCATGGGAGACTGGCTGCAAGAGTGGGAGCGGGTCTTCCTCATGCAAGAGTGGGAGCAGGTAACCCAGGACCGCTTAGTCTTGGGATGGCTTTCAGTCATACCATTCCAACTGGATTTCAAATTCACCATAGCTTCTGTCTCTGGTGCCGATCTGTACTCAAAATCCAAGGGATGTGTATAGAGGAAGAAATAAAATCCCTCATACTAAAACAGCCAATTCAACCAGCCCAGGAAAATTGTCCAGGCTTCTTTTCAACCATTGTCCTAGTGACAAAGAGCACTGGCGGATGGAGACCAATTCTCAACCTTACACCTTTAAACAGTTTTATCCTCACACAGAGTTTCAAGATGGAAATGGTAAGAACGGTGTCGGCGGGGGTGAGAAAAGGAATGTGAACTGCATCAATAGATCTCAAGGATGCATATTTTCACATTCCAATCGCGAAGAGATTTCATCGGTACCTGAGATTTACCTTCTAGTGCTGCCAATGGGAATTCAGGGTTCTCCCATTTTGGATCCCGACTGCTCCTCGGGTCTTTACCAGGGTGGTCCTTGCTATCACAGCATTCCTCTGCTTCTCCCATGTTGGGATCGATCGATCACTGAATGCTCTGACTATCAATTTCCAGAAAACTATACAGGTAAGCAGTTGAATTATTTGAAACTAATTTGACTGGCGCTGTTGCTGCCTAAGTCAAATTAGTTTCAAAATATTCAACAGAATGTGTATTAAATAGTAAAGACATACAATTCATTCAACAATGCTTAGACTGTCTTCAATTATGCGTTTGTGACATACTGATCTACGTCATTCATGATGCCATTGATTATGATGTCATCCTACACATCACATAGTTGATTATGACACTTTATACCAACAATACAAGAAACATGATGATTAGAATTTTACTTATTATTCAACTCAAGTTATTAGAAACTGCATATGTACAGCAGGCAATATGTACATGTATTTCAGAATATAATTTCTAAATAGAAAAACGAACCTACTGTTATGATTATGTACAAAAATACAAGTTCCTAACACAAATTTTAAAATCCTTTTTATGTGGCTTGAAGACTGACTCAGCTGATCTCGACTGAAAACTAATCTATATAAACAAAAATCCTTTGGAAGGGTTGCTGAGCTGAAACATCTACGTAAGCAGAAGTCCCCAGTACCCATAAGTGTACTGCCACAACGTGAGTCATGGAACTAACTAGATCGAGTAGAAAAATGGCTCACATAAATAGAAAGGTCAGACACAGCGTAAGCTGTAAGCTTGAAATTGAAAGCGCTTGACGACAAGATATAATACATTGAAAGATCTGGAAAACAATGATGTACTTGGGATAAATACTTATTACTTGGGATAAAATAATGCTTTACAAGGATTATTGGCGCAAACTCTTTAGATGTGAGCAACGAGAACAGCTGAGAGAGTCCCCAAGTTAGTGATATTATGGTCATTGAGCTGTGAAAATATATAATTTCGTTGTCAATTTTTTGTCGAACCAACTGACTTCCTTTTGCATTTCTCTACAATAGACTTTTCCCACATTAGCGTATTTTGGGAAAGTACCTTCCCAGAATGCATCGCGCATGCCACTTCTGGCTGGTAACTGCGATAGCCCATGCCCAAACAGCATTACTTTACTATGGGAATCAGATACAGTGCACTTTAGGCAGTGCATATGCAAAACTATATTCATAATATTTTTGAAGTCATACATCATTAGAAAGCTAAGCCAATTTTCTATACATTTCTGTATTAGTTTTTATAGTTTTATGAAATTTAATACAGTTGATTGCAATTTAAAAATATCCCCTATTGTCCACTTGATTTAATGAATCTGAGTCGAATGGTGTATTTTATATATGCAAATAACTCGGTGAAAACGTCACAAAAATATAAAAAATAATGCATTATTGTTTCGGCAATTGAATGCACTTTCCAATGATATATGATTTAAATAATATAATGATTTTAGTTTATCATAGGAGCGGTTTAGATTGCAGGGTATTTTAGTGCATAGGTAACTCAACGCGGGCCAGTGGCTTGTTGGTGGCGGTACCAGCCAGCAGTTATTCTCTGAGCATTGATTTAGGGGAATCACGGCGTAATGACGTCAATGTGGGAAATGTATTCATTCGTAATCTTTTTTCATAGGTGTTATATTTAGAAGCTATTTAAGCTTCTATGCGAGATAGGTACCATAGGTTATAGTGATTGATGTCGGTGATAAGGAAATGAGTCTTCAGATACAAGATATATTTCATTGCCTATTTTGAAAATAATTTGATGAGAAGCCATCCATCCATCCATCCATCCATCCATCCAGCCAAGATTAAACTTTGTAAAGAGTTTTATTGTTTTTACTATTAACTATATTTAATTTTACAGTCTGGAAAAGTGATAATCACATTCCCTGACTGGGTGACGAGAATCAAGCGCTGGCTGACATGGGCTGTGATCCTAGTAAGAAATGTTAAATAAATTAACTAACATAACGAGCTGTGGAATATTTAGAAATATAATTATGTAACTGAAATCAGTAGCGGCCCAGAAAATGGAAAGCCCATCCACTAAGTTCAAGCCTACAGATGGGCAAGGCTCTGGAAGACCCAGCGTGGTATGGTCAGCCTATATGGTTAGGGTGATGAATAGAGTATATATTTATGTGAATGTGTGTGCGGCCATGAATGTGCATGCATGTGTGCATGCGCCTGCATGTACACATGTGTGCATGTATGTCCGTGTGTGCATGCTTGTATACTGGATGTGAGATGTCCATAAACTGAGACAGAGATTCTGATTTTAGAAGTCACTAAAAAACATCTGTACTGGATAAATTGATGAACAGTACTCCAATTGAGCTCTAATTGTAACCAGAAATTCATGCATACCAAATTTAATGCAAATTCACGACAAAGAAACTTTATGAAATTATTTGTCCAATAGGCAGATTATTGCCATATGAGCTCAGAAGAGATGTTACTCGGGCGAGTAGTGTGATCCATTTCTATATAGGCCCATTTTGTAAGCGTCACCCACATTGACATGCATTTAAGCAATTTTTACACATTGAACCATGAATTCCCAGTATGTCAACAAGTTTCAACATACCTATACAGAACAGTATCCAAAATAAAAAGCGAAAATCCAGATTCATTATGTAGATTCTCAGCTATGAGGAAATTTCTTCAAATTAACTCCATTCTGCAAATTCTCATCGTGCGGAAATTTCCTTAACTTGACTTCGTTTTCTAGATTCTTAGTCATGAGGAAATTTCCTCAACTTAACCCCATTTTGCAAATTCTTAGCTGTGGGGAAATTTCCTCAAATCGACAATTTTCCAAATTCTCAGGCATGAGGAAATTTCCCCCAATCGACATCATTTCGCAAACTCAGCCATGAGATTTCCTCAAATTGACTTCATTTTCCAAATTGTCAGCCATGAGGAAATTTCACTTCAAGAGTATACTTACCTCCCTAATACTCTTTGATATTGCTAAATATCTGCGTGCACTCAATAAACACTCAGAATAAAAACAGTTAGGTGCCCCTACTGGGCAGGGAGTCAGAGTGCAGTCCGGCGGATGCCAGCCCCACCACCGCGCATGCGCAGACTAGCACTTCCTCTTTGCTAATTTATTGGCAGAGGGTGTACACATGCTTTTGTGCTCAAAGCTTTTCCTAGTCTTTTTCAGTCTTTTAAGCGTTTGTTAGTAGTTTAGAACACCTGTAGAGATGGCAGATAGAGTTACTTCGCCAGAGGAGGGCCCAGGATATATCCATCAGGTGATTTCTATTATATTTTAGCGAGTTTTTCCCGGTGTAATGTGTTTCCGGGACTCACGTTTATCGTGATAAGCGCCTAGTATAGTTGTTTTATGTCAACATGGTGCTATATAATACTAATCTCTCTGTGTTTATGTCCAGAGGTATCTGTCTGCATATGTATGGGACATCACATCAACAGAGGGTTTATTTCTCTCCACCAAGGTTCCATTTCCTACTAATACTGTTAGGTTATCTAACCAAAAAAGTCTATGTCCAGTGACTCGGAGGCCTCGTAAGAAGGTCTTCTCACTTTGCCCTCTTGATCCAATTCCTTCCCCCTAAGGTGGAGAGAGTTAAGAGGTCATAGTCTTGGTGGAGTGTTCCAGTTCATCATGTTGGATGGTTTGTCTATACAAAGAATCAGGTATTCTAGTTAATGATATGAGGTGATGATAATTAGGTAAACTATAAATTGCCACTATTATCATTGTGTATCTGATGTTGTGTAGTCTGAATATCTATCCTGGAGATGTTCTGGTTAGGAATACAATTCGTCCGTACACCTGGATGTTTGTTTTCGGATTGAATTAATCTCTGTCTGGGATTAATGACGTCATAATCAGCCTTGCTCTTTATTAACAATTAAAGTTTTGTCCAACGCTGGTTTTTTATCTGATTAGTGATCTTTATGATCAGTTTCCCTCTCTTATTTTGGGTTTTGAGTTTCTAACCTTGACTAAAATACTCATTGTCCTCGTCTTCTGTCCTGTTTCAGAGACCTGGTTGCCCGTCCTGTGGTCGCTTCCTGAAGGAGAAGTTTATACCACATCTTTGCTTCCAATGTAGCCCCTGTGGGCCATTGCTAAATTGTGATGTATGTAAGCATTGGGGGGGGGGGAGCAAACTAATGAAGGAATTCTTATGCTTACAGGCTAAGGACAAGGTTGTGGAGGAGGAGAGGAAGCTGAAAAGAGAGGTTGTGAGTAAAAAGGGTAAGAGGAAGGCCTCGTCCTCAGTGGACATGGAGGTCTTCCGTAGTGAGATGTTGGGAGAGATGAAGAGGACAATAAAGGATTTGGTACCAGAGTTGCTCCGTGTCATGCTTCCTGGACCAAATCCTTTGTTGTCCTCGTCATCTGCTTCGGAGCAGATAATCCCCGCCTCGGAATCGGGTTTCCTTATGCCGTTACCAGTTTTCGACGATTCAGAGGTGGCCCCATTAGTGGGGGCATTCCACGATCCTGGCAGCAGGCTTGCCGCGCCGGGGGTCCGTGGACGGTTGTCGCAGGAACCTGCTGGCTGCTTATCAGCCCAGGGGTATCCGCACGCCGCAGGTGCCAGTACCTCCTATGGCACCTTTCCTGGCCAGTCCGGGTTAGCTCTCTTTGCTGACCTGGAGTCTAATCTTTCTGGCCAGGAAGAAGAGGATTATCTGTTGGGGTCCCCTTCTGAAGACGTGGCCATGGATTTTGACGTCTGTGCACCCCTCGCGGGGAATACAGGCGACATGATCCACGGTTCTACTCACGCAGGAGTAGAATTCACGGCTTAGAAGGTGGCCCTGGTTGGTGCTGATGGTCAGTTGTTCCGCATACCTCGGCTTGCCGAGAGTATTGCTGGTGCTGACCACGGCCGTGGTGTGGCGGTATCTGCTCCACGCTCTACCACGGCGCCTGCTCCTGGACAAGCCAGTCAGATAAACATGCCTGCTCTTTCAGGCCCGCATGCTTTCTCTGGCTTGCCAGGGGTGTCAGCATATCCGACGTCAAGCTCGGCTGCGTTGGCTCAGGAGGAAGACGAAGGCCCTCGTCTAGTAGAGCTCTCGCAGTTAGCCATGGAGGAGGATTGGTCTGACGCTTGTCAATGGCTGATAAGTGTCAGGCCAGACCTGCCCGTGGAGCAGTCGGCTAGCCAGCGAGATCACAGGCCGTGGTTAGCTGGTAAGTCGACTGTAAGCGCTATGCCATCTCTGCCGCTAGCAGAGCATATCGTTGATATGTTCTCGGCGGCGGAGACGTCCATCAAGGCGAATGGGCGTCTCGCGAAGGCCCCTCGCGAGGTCGCAAGGCGCTGCCGCATCGTACCCGTGGACTACCAGAGGTACAGTGTGGTACCTAAGCCTAGCATGGATGACCGCGCGGCTTTAGGTGAGGATACGCGGCCAGGCTCCTGTTCTGACACGGGAGCCTTGTGTTCGAACGCGCTGTATTCGGCCAATGCCGCGTTGCGTGATGCGGAGGAGAGTGGGAGAGCGTCTATTGCGGCGTTGTCTCACGTCTCCCAGCTGTTACAGGGGGTAGTAACAGCATCCGCATCACGCCAACCGAGCCCCGTCACAGTCCAGAGAGCCATCCAGGATGGTATCAACCTGGCTCTGGACTGTATGACTCGGGCGGTGACCAGAAGTGTCCGGGCGAGGCGCACGTTTGCGTTGGATAACCTGTGCCCGTCCCAGGACCTGTACAATAGGCTTCTGTGTACGCCTATGGCAGGTCCTGGTCTCTTTGGAGGCGAGGGATGTAGGCACCTCCAGGAGACGGTTACTCTGGTCAACAACCAGAGGGCGCTGCGCGAACAGTTTGAGGTGCTCCGTAGGCACCATGTCAGAGGCCAGCCACCATCGCAGCATCGGCCTCGGCCGCGTGCGATTCGGCCAGCAGTGAGGGGGCCGCAGGCTCCTCAGGCGCAGCCAGGCAGGCAGCCACCTGCGCACCGAGGTGCGCGTGGGGCTGGTCGTGGCGCGCGATGATCTGGTTACCGCGGTGAGAACCACTCCGGTGTTTCTGGCATAGGAGACAGTGCCGCTCTTGCACTCCTTATGTCCACCTCTCTCCCTAGGTGGGCCGTTGGGAGGCCGTCTGGCCAACCACATGCAAGAGTGGGAACGGTTGACTCAGGACCGTTTAGTCTTGCGGTGGCTTTCAGTCGGGTATCATCCCGATTGGATGACAGGCCAGCCATCACGACTGTCTCTAGTGCCAATCTGGACTCAAATTCCGAGAGATCCAGATCAAAGGTTGTGTATAGAGGAGGAAATAAACTCCCTCATACAAAAAGGAGCAATTCAGCCGGCACAGAAGTGTCCGGGCTTCTATTCAACCGTGTTCTTAGTGACAAAAACACCAGAGGGTGGAGACCAATTCTCAACCTCAAGCCATTGAACAAGTTCATAGAGACACCCAGTTTCAAGATGAAGACTGTGAGGTCGGTGTTGGCAGGGTTGGAGAGGGGAATGTGGACAGCTTCAATAGATTTGAAGGATGCTTATTTCCACCTCCCCATAGCGAGGAGTTTCCGTCGCTTCCTGAGATTTGCATTCCAGGGCAGACAGTGGGAATTCAGGTTGTTGCCCTTCGAAATATCCACGGCTCCTCGGGTTTTCACCAGAGTGGTTCTTGCGATTACAGCATACCTCCGCAGGAGAAGCATAGCAATCCACACGTACATAGACGACTGGCTGTTGAAAGCACACACCCAGGAAAGTTTATCGGCCAATCTGGGGATTGTTTTGAAGACTTTCACAGACTTAGGCTGGATAATCAATTTCCAGAAATCAGAGCTGACTCCATCCCAGAAGTTTGTTTACCTGGGGATGTGCTTCGATCTAGAGACAGGATATGTTGATCCTACTCAGGAGAGGGTTCAGATACTCATCTCAGTAATACAGTCAGTGTGCAACAGTCGTCATGTCCTGGCACAGGTTTACTTGAGAATGCTGGGGTTGATGGTTTCTTTGGAACCAGTCATTCCTCAGGCCGCCTTACGCAGGCGGCCGATCCAGTTATTTCTCATGACTCAATGGACCCAGAGTACAGGTTCACTGGACTCGAATGTGTCAGTGTTGGCGCCTCTGATTTACCACCTGCAATGGTGGTTGGAGACAGAGAATCTCCTGGTGGGGGTGATGTTGACCCCTCCTCACCCTCAGGTAACTGTGTACACAGATGCCTCGATGGAGGGGTGGGGGTCTTGCCTGGAAGAATCCACGATATCAGGGCTGTCGGATCTGGAACAGTCGAAGCAACATATAAATCTACTGGAATTAAGAGCAGTAGTCCTGGGCCTGGAACATTTCTTACAGAAAGTTCAGGGCAAGATTGTTCTTATTCGATCAGACAACTCAACAGTTGTGACTTACATAAACCGCCACGGCGGAATGAAGTCGCCCAGTCTCTGTATGATGACATGGAGACTGCTTTGTTGATGCCTGGATCACAGGATTACCTTGAAAGCAGTTCATATTCCGGGAAGATTAAATCTGCTAGCAGACTCATTGAGCCGAAGGATGAGTGTTTTACCGACGGAATGGCAACTAAATCAATGTGTGGCGGATCGTCTGTTCGACCATTGGGGGAAGCCCAACATCGATTTGTTCGCAACAAAGAAGAATGCGAAGATGACGACGTACGTCTCTCCGATTCCAGATCCAAGCGCTTTCGCAACAGATGCGTTAGCTATCAGCTGGGGGGGAATGTATGCATACGCAATCCTGATTCCAAAAGTTCTTCAGATATTCAGACAGGAGGAGTGCCAAGTGCTTCTGATCGCCACGGATTGGCCAAGCCGATCATGGTATACGGATCTGCTGGACTTTCTGGTCTGCAATCCGGTTCCTCTGCCTCTGATTGACGACATTATCTTCCAGGGCAACGCCCTTCACAACAATCCGTCAATGTTCAGATCGACTGCGTGGATGTTGTCAAGGAATCTAGAATTAAGGAGGGCTTTTCTGAGCAAGCAGCCATGTTTATGGCCAAAGCCAGGAGGGGGTCAACCTCCAGAGCATGTAATTATAAAATCAACAGATTTGCAGAATGGTGCTCAAACAGATGTATTGATCCAATGGATTCATCTATTCAGGTAGTAGCTGATTTCCTCTGTCACCTGTATGATGCCTATAGCCTCAAGCCTAACTCTATTGCTGGTTATAAATCAGCTTTAATGACTGTTATCCCTTGCTTGGCTAATAGGGGGAGTGATGAAGTAAGTACATTAAATGTATTGATTAAAGGCATGGGCAATCTAAGACCAAGGAATCCCCCGGTGATTCCATCTTGGAGTTTATCTCTAGTGCTTCAAGTACTAGGTGATAAGCCTTTTGAACCACTTAGTTCCATTTCTATGAAAATGTTAACTCTTAAAACTGTATTTTTAATTGCTGCGGCCTCGGCAAGGCGTAGGAGTGAAATTCATGCCTTATCAGCCGAGGAAGACCGTTTTGTGGTTACAGGGGAAGGCCTTAAGCTTCTACCTAGGGTTAATTTCTTGGTTAAAAATCAGTCTTTGAAATATCCAGATCAACCTATTTTTTTGCCAGCTTTATCTAGATATGATCCTAATTCTAAAGCATGGTGTCCCGTCCAGGCGCTGATCCGGTACAAACAATGTACTCAGGAGTGGAGGACGGACCAGTCAGCGTTATGGTTGTCATATATTGAACCCCATTGCAGGGCGTCTAAGGACACCATTTCCAGGTGGATTGTAGAATGTATTCAGTTTTGTCATAAATCCGCCGCCGGTAAGCAGGTTGACATGGCCAAGGCTCACAGTGTCCGGGGCATAGTGACTTCCACTGCCCTATTTAATGGGGTCCCTGTGGATGACATTATGTCGGTTGCTCAGTGGCACTGTGAGTCAAGTTTTACAGACCATTATCTCCGTGACACCTCTAATCCTCTTGCCTTGTCGATTTTGAAGCGATAATCAGGTGTACTTTTTTGATGAGGTTTCCTCATTACTTATATATACTGGACAAAAAAAGTTAGGGATCACGAAGTTTTTTCAGTATTGTTAGAAACATTCGATATAACAGACATATACAGATTCGAAATGATAACTAACAGCCTCTGCTGAATCCATATTTAATGACAGTTTTGAAATTGATTTGTCAGCTATGCATCACATAGGTGTTAATGAAAGGCATCCATGAAACAATGAGAATTCATGATTGCAAGTCAACAAGCGTATAAACGTGTGTCACTCCAAATCAGTCCATATGCACTTTAGTAACGAGTGTGACCTCCACGTGCAGCCACGACTGCTTGACAATGCCGCTGCATGCTGCTGATGAGGCGCACAATTTTCTGTTCTGGAAGGTTGTCCCATTCCTGCCTGAGAGCAGTTTCCAGGTCATCCAGAGTCATTGGGGGCACCTGGCGTTGTGAAATTTGTTGTTGAAGCTGGTCCCACACATGCTCAATGGGGTTCAAGTCAGGTGATACTGCTGGCCACTCCATTCTCTCTATGGTCTCCCTCTCAAGGTACTGTGTGATAACTCGAGCACGGTGAGGCCGAGCGTTGTCATCCATGAGAACAAAGTCAGGACCCACAGCTCCAGCAAACAATCTCACAACTGGATGAAGGATTTCATCCCTATACCGGATGGCGTTCAGAGCTCCATTCCTGATAGCAACCAGTTCAGTGCGACCAGTCAAAGAAATCCCATCCCAAACCATCACTGAGCCCCCTCCGAAACGGTCATGTTCAGCGACCATACACTGTGCATACCGTTGTCTGGGTTCTCTCCACACATGTCTCCGACCATCATGGAAATCTAAACAGAATCTGGATTCATCAGTGAACAAAACTGGCTGCCAGTGACGTCTTTGCCATCTAATGTGATTACGAGCCCATTCCAGGCGAGCTTGTCGATGACGTAGGAGTAGCCTTGGTCTCACAGCTGGCCTGCGAGCTTTAAGATTGGCTCCGTGAAGTCGGTTCCTCAAAGTCTGGGGTGTTATCTGAACATCTGTAGCAGCATTGAACTGTCTGTTGAGAGAACGTGCACTATCAAAATGATGTCTCCTGGCTAAAGTGACGATATACCGGTCTTGGCGGCGTGTTGTGGTACGTGGTCTTCCACTTCTATGCCTCTCATTGACAGTTCCAGTTGCTTGAAACCGTGTCCACAACCTGGATATCACACTTTGCGAAACACCAAGTGCAACAGCCACCTGTCTCTGTGTTTGGGCAGTTTGGATCATTCCAACTGCTTGATTTGCCTCACAAGCTCGTAAATGTCTTCTTTGCGGCATTTTGTAAAGGTGGTCCACCGTGGTCAATGTAGACGTTAACCAAGGCCTCAATCAGACTCAATCAGATGTCTTCATAAAAAAATCAGTCACACCTGTGATCTCTGAAAACACTCAATTTTAGCCACCCTTCACATGTGCTGCACGCTTGCACGTGAAAGTAAATTGACAACACACGACACCGTGCATGTCTCAATGACCAATAAAAGAAGTAAACAAAAGCTGTTTTCACTTGATCTGAGCCGTTTACCAGAATATACTCAAAATATAATCCATGATCCCTAACTTTTTTTGACCAGTATATATCACAATTAATTAAAGGGAACAACCACTTTTTGGGACTGCATCAGCCTTCACCACTGGGAAGATGATGTCAGCAGCCAAGTTCAACAAGGTCAGTCTTGTTTATGTGTTGTTCATTGTTAATTGTATTGTCACGTGACCCTTTGTTATTAAAGTGGTGATGGTATGTGTATTTATGTGGTTCATCATTGAGAGTATACGAAAATGGAGCTTTTTCGTCTCTGTCCTATAGTACATGGTACTTGTACGTAGAGAGCGTGTGGGACATTGAGGTCATTCGAGTCTTCCTCCCAGGAAGGTGGGGAGCGCATATGACATTCGGTCATCTCTCATCCATCGGTTTGTGTTAGCCGATGTTTTTTCCAAATCCTGACTGTGTTTTCACACAGTTTCAGAAGTTTAAGTGCCTTAAACGTGGAAAAGCATATAGGGAAGAGCTGGTCTTTTGACGAATTCTGGCAATATCAAAGAGTATTAGGGAGGTAAATATACTCTTGAAGTGACATAAACGAAATCACGGATTTCTTTTTTCACGAGAGTTGATACTTACCTCCCTAATACGGACCCGGCCTCTCCACCCCACAGAGGCTCGGTCTTCAGGTTCTTAATAGTTGCATGTGTGTCAGCTAATAAATTAGTCAGAGGAAGTGCTAGTCTGCGCATGCGCGGTGGTGGGGCTGGCATCCGCCGGACTGCACTCTGACTCCCTGCCCAGTAGGGGCACCTAACTGTTTTTATTCTGAGTGTTTATTGAGTGCAAGCCAATATTTAGCAATATCAAAGAGTATTAGGGAGGTAAGTATCAACTCTCTCGTGAAAAAAGAAATCCGTGATTTCGTTTTATTTCCACAACTGGACACCATTTTGCAAATTCTCAGCCATGAGGAATTTCCTCATATTTACTTCAATTGGCAAATTCTCATCCATCAGGACATTTCCTCATAATGACTTTATTCTCCAGAATCAAAGTCAAAATGAGGAAATTTCCTCTCATCAACACTAAATTAGTGAAATTGAAGTCTTTAGACGAATACAATTTCAGAAATTGATACCATATTGTCTAGTTTTACTGGATATTAAGCCAAAAAGGGGGAATTTAGATTTTCCCTTTTTATTTTGGATGCTGTTACAGGTAAGCTGTTGAATATTTTGAAGCAAATTCGACTTGAAGCAGTTGCTGCCTATTGCAGCAACAGCTCCCAGTCAAATTAGTTTCAAAATATTAAATTTTAATTTAAACAAACACATACAATCCAGAGGGTTACTGTCGGACATTTGTTCCTTTAGTGTCAGACCTCCGTGATTTGATTGTGACATGAACTAACAAGTGAAATATTCTGATTATAACATCGGATGTTTGAGTGACAGATCACATCTCTCCATAGGATCCATGTCTAAATGTATTGAAATTAGACCTGATTACCTGTATGTGGATGGATCAGGGATAATTAATTGTCATATCCCCCTCCTACTCCCCCCCCCCCCCCATCAGCAACATGTGGGGGAAATTATTCATGTCACGGCGTCTAACAGATGGCATCATGTTTTTAAGATTTTGAAAACATGATTACTGTTTTCATTGTCTAAAATAAAGGATGTCATAATTAGTTTAGAAATTTTGAAAACAGGCCTGCTGCTTTCAAAATTTCAAAACTACAGCAATAATGTTTTCTAAATGTTAAAATTACTGGTGCCCTCCCTTTGATGCCATGACATAACATTGTAACTGCGATGTCTGTCATTTATTTGGAGCATTCTTGGAGCATATACCATGTATATATACTGTGTTATTGAGATTACTGGTTTCTAACTAATCAGTCTCATAAGGTACTACCAACAGATATAAGTGGATAACGCTCACATTTTCTACATTGAATAATACTTACCAGATGTACTATTATGATAAAGTCTATTATCTAGTCTAGCTCAAAATAAACAATTAAAACTCTGCACACTCCATGGTCATGCCCATACTGTGTCCGGGAATTACCATAAGCCCCAGGTACCAAGTCAATTCCCTAGTACAGTCAGATTTTTCTATTTTTGCGGGAAACATCTAACATGTTTTGTATTAGCTCATAAAATTTAAGAAATTTGTGCATTAGGATTGTATCTACGTCTCCGAAAATCATACCCGGGGCAGGTGGTATCAATCTGAAATTTATGTATTCGTGTCGTAATGACTGTTTGGATTTTCCTTAAATTGGCACATAGTTTTAAATTGGTAGCCATTATAGGAGTCGCTCCATTACCCGATAACCTTTTAATCTTATCCGGGTACTCGGTTAATTTCTCTTGCTACTCAGTTCCTTCCAAGATGGATGCGCCGTTAGCCAAGATGGCGGCGCCAATATGTAGCATTTGGTTTTGGTTGGGTGTATCTATGCACTCAATTGTAGCCAATTTCTTAGCTCTCGCTTTATTGTCGAGGGTGTTTGTAGCTATTGGTGTTAATATTCTTGGATTTATGAATACTATTAATATCTGAGTTGTGTTTAAAAATTTCTGAAGCGTTAATTTTTTTAATTTAATCCTGTTCATGATTAACGTTAATTTAAGAGAGAGTTTATG
Source organism: Chaetoderma sp. LZ-2023a (assembly GCA_034401795.1). Classification (NCBI taxonomy): domain Eukaryota; kingdom Metazoa; phylum Mollusca; class Caudofoveata; order Chaetodermatida; family Chaetodermatidae; genus Chaetoderma; species Chaetoderma sp. LZ-2023a. The sequence goes on along the minus strand of CM067372.1, from coordinate 162,197,645 downwards.
TTTTTTAGTAATTGATGCTTATAATCCAACTAATGTGCGTGTGTGCTCAATTCGTGTTACCATGTTCAGCGTTTTAATTCTTTGCACTGTTCGCAGAATGTGAAGGGACAGGGCATAGCGCTTTGTTCAAAGTAAGTTTGCTGGCCATCACTTCGTTGCCTGTGCCAGTGTATGGTTGGAGCCCCTTGCGACATATGTGTTAAGTGGTCGTTGGATCTTGTGGCAGAATTCAACAATGATGGACATGTGCGGGTAGAGAGAATAGCGAAAGACAAGACGGCACGTGCTGATCAGGCCTCAATGAAGGGAATGGAGGAGCGGTTCAACGAGCATATGGATTCAGCCTTGGGTGTCTGGACGGCCCAGTTTAAGACCATGTTTGAATCCTTCCAGTCCACGGTTCCGCAGATGCAGCCAGGGGCAGGACAACCAATCGGTGGTTTGGCTGGGCTTGTGGAGGAACACGTACCCACCCCTTCTGCGGTCGCTTACGAACCGATGGCGGAGGCAGAGGATTTGTTACTGTTGGGAGATACCGACATGCCGGTTCTCTCTCAAGAAACAGATTCCATACAGGCCCACGGGTCTCCCTTGTGATTCATTCAGGTCTGTCAGCCGGGTGGAGATGTCAACATTCCATCAGGCATTTTTCACCCGAACTTTATGGCGTCCGGACAGGCATCGGGGCTGTTTTTACGGCTCCCATTGGGGTTCTGGATGTGGGGTCGTCGGCTCCAATCAGAGTTGGTCATCCTGTGATAGTAGCGGATGCAATCCAGGTTCCCATCGGGGATCCATTGGATTGTGTTGAGACCATGTCCCTGGATTCCCTGGACACTGGTGCCTCATGGAGCCGAACCACGGACCCCTTCGAATTGGAAGCAGGATCCAAGGTTCTCATTAGGGATCGTTGGCAATCTTTTCATCCAAGGGTGAGAAGGAGGACCAGAATGGTAGTCCCTTGATGGAAGAATCCTCATTCTGCTTGAAAGCTGAGTGGTTGCAGGTTCTTGCCTGGATGTCCGACCATCACAGGTTGGCTTCAGAGCAAGGGTCTCAGCGCGATCTGGTGATGGAGCGGATATCAGTGTGCGGTAGACACTCAGACTTCCGATATGTTGGAAGTCATGGCGTAAGAAGTTATGGCGTACAGTCTGGTTCAGCTGGAGTATTCGCTATCGAAGGCCCCAAAGGTATCAGGAGTAGGGTCCCCATTCCGAAGTTGGCCTACCATCAATATGCTTGCGTTCCTCGCTTGTCAGTGAAGGAATGTTAGGCTTTGAATAGGCCATTAGCTGTGAAGTCCAAGGGTCGTTCTCGTCCTTTGGTCTCTCAAGCTAATAAAGATGCGTTCAGTGAGCTTTTGCTTATTGAGGATGCGTCAAGAGCGGCCAAGGCTGCCTTGTTGCACGGTTGTACCGTCCTGCAGGGGATGCTTGCCTGCATGGTGGAAGGTGGCTGAAGCTGCTGGAATTGTCTGGGACTCCGTGCGCCTATCCCAAGATTGTCTGGCTATGGTAATCACCAGAACATTGGCTGATGAAGGAGGATGGTTCTCGATTGCGTAAAACTGGCACCAGAAATGACGGCCGCTTTGTCTTCTTCACCCTTCATTGGTCCGGGCTTGTTTGGCAGCTCGGCAAGGCAAGCTCTGTCCAACATGGCATCAATGATTGCTGGGCAAGAGGTAGTCGGCAATTCCTGGAAGTCGACTAAAAGGACACGTACGCAGCAGTCCTACAAGCAGCATCGTCAGGATCAGCAGCGACAGTGGCAGAGCTCACCCTTCCATCCGTCTGGCACCCGGTTTGCAGGGACCTGGCCGGTTATCATCATTTAAGGCTTCTAATAAGAGGCTGTTTGATGATGACAGGAAGGGTGGTGGCTCAGGACAATCCAGTTATCGTAAAGATAACAGAGGTTATTGTAAAGATAACAGAGGTGGTGGTGGTTCTGAGCCATCATATGCCAAGAAGCTGTGTGGGGTGTTGGGGGGGGGGTGGTCCTGACGTGTTTCTGACGAGACCCATACTGGTGGCGCCAGAGACGTCGGTGGTCGTGAATCTTCACCAAAGCAAATTAACATCTTGTCGGGCAACATCGATCGTGATTGTGTGCAGATTCCTACCATTGGAGGCAGAATTCAGCTGTTCCTAAACCATTGGATACAGGTCATGCAAGACTTTAGTCTGTCATTGGTTAAGAAACAGGTGCGAACCAGTCTGGCTCATCCGAGAATCGTTGGTTCCGTTATCTTCAACTCCTGTCTGGACTCCTGTTCCAAGGGAGTCTGATCGGTTAAAAGTCATTCGCTCAGAAATCAAAGATCTAAGGAAGAACACTATTCATTTAGTCCACGATCAATCCTCCAAGGGCTTCTACTCGATGATTTTCCTCGTCTTGAAATGCACCGGAGGTTGGAGACCGATTCTCAACCTCAAGCCGCTGAACGAGTTTATTCTGTCATCAAAGTATCAGATGGGGACTAGCAGCAGTAATGACAGGTGTGAGGAAGGGCATGTGGCCAGTGGCGATAGATCTGAAGGATGCTTATTTTCATATTCCAATGTCAATTCCTTTTCAGAAGTATGTGTGGTTTGCGTTCCAAACAATGTCTGGGAATTCAATGCATTGCCGTTCGGCCTGACCACAGCTCCCAGATTAAAGTGGTTCTCACCATGACTTCTTATCTTCGCAGGAGAAACATAGCTGTTCATACTTACATAGACGACTGGCTGCTGAAGGCGAGGAGTCATGCTGTGCAACAATCTGAAGGTTGTTCTAGTCTTATTAAAGGATCTAGGATGGATTGTCAATCTAGAGAAATCAGAGCTGACTCGTCCCAGGAATTTCTTTATCTGGGAATTCTGTTTAATCTCGGGGATGGTATGGCTCTTCCGGCGGAGAGCAGAGTCAAGAGTTTTCAAGCAATTTTGTGGTCAATTTCTCGAGAAGGCTAACTGAGGGTGCGTCAGTTTCTCAGAATTCTGGGTTTCCTAGTATTGCTGGAGAAGATGGTTGCTTATGCGGCACTCAGACGCAGGCTGATTCAGATGTATCTAGATGTATCTAATGTCATTCTGGTCTCAGAGAACAGATCTGTTGTTTCTGAGGAGTCCAGTAAAAGAACCATTAATTTTCCACCTTCAGTAGTGGTTATCTGACCAGAATCTCCTGCGAGCTGTTCCGCTACAGCCACCTCAGCCGCAGATGTCCATTTTCACGGATGCATCTGCGATGGGTTGGGGAATAGTAATGGATGATTTGTCAGTGTCAGGTGAATGGGATTGGACAAATGCACAGAAACACAAACATTCTCAAACTATATATAGCTATTAGCGGTGGCATTAGCACATCGAAAGTTTGAGAAATTAATCCAACACAAGGTAGACCTGAGAAGGACTGACAACTCCACAGTGGTGTCCTATCTGAACCGCCAAGTCGGGACCAGGTTGCCAGAGTTGTGTGTGATGATATGGAATCTTCTGTTGTGGTGTCTAGAGAGGAACATAATTCTTCGGGCAGCACACATTCCAGGCAGGCTGAACATCCTAGCAGATGTGCTCAGTCGGAGAACGGTTTGTCGTCCAGCGGAATGTCAGCTCAACCAGTCAGTAGCAGAGGTTCTATTCAAGCATTGGGGCAAACCAAATGTGGACCTGTTTGCATTGAAAGGAAATGCAAAGATGGTCTCTGAACCCAGATCCGCTAGCTCTAGCAATAGACACACTGGTGATAAGTTGGAGATGAATATACGCATATGCGTATCCTCTAACAATTCTAATCCCAAAAGCTTTGGCAAAGATAAGAGATTGCACATGCCACATACTACTAATCACTCCTCATTGGCCAGGCCGATCATGGTTTACAGATCTGTTGGACGTTCTGGCATGTCTGGTCTGCAATCCAATCACTCTTCCGGACAGAAGGGACTTGATTTCTCAGAACAGTGGTCTGTATCACCCTGACAGACCAGAAATGTTCAAATGGGCTGCATGGATGTTATCAAGCAGTGAGCAATTGAGGGTGGCTTTTCTGAGCAAGCAGATACATTTGTCACTTCAGCCAGAAGCGGGGTCAACCTCCAGAATATATAATTATTGAATCAACAAATTTGCGGAGTGGTGCAAGGGAAGAAGTATTAATTCCATTTTCTGCAACTGTTCAACACGTAGCCGGTTTTATCTGTCATTTATACAAAGTTGACAAACTTGTACCTTCAACGCTAGCAGTATATACATGTAAGTCTGCATTAGCTTCTGTCATTCCAAGCCTGACGAATGCAGGAACAGAGAACGACACTTTAAATGAAGTTATTAAAGGAATCAGCAATCTGCGACCTAGACAGCCTATACCTATTCCTGCTTGGAATTTATCTCTTGTTCTTCAGGTATTAGGGCATGCTCCCTTTGAACCTATTAGATCTATAGATATTAAACTGTTAACACTTAGGTCAGTTTTCTTGGTTGCAGCAGCATCAGCGAGAAGCAAAATTCATGCGCTTTCTGCTGAACAAGACCGTTTTGTTGTTACAGGTGAAGATTTAAGACTACTACCGCATCTTTGCTTTTTGGCAAAGCATCAGTCACTTAAATATCCAGGACAACCGATCAATTTGCCTAGTCTAGTCAGACATGGTAGCACAGTGGCATGCCAAGTCATCATTTACTGATTTCTATCTTCGGGATATCTCTAGTGTGCTTAATCCAGTTGCCTTCACAAATTTGTTGAATCCTAATTAAGCCACATAAATCCACCTTCACCTATACATTGACAGGGATTCAACAAGGCACTGATGCAGGAGATGGATATGGCCAGTGAACAACTGTGGATGGGTGAGCTCCTGGAACGAATACAGAGAACAAGCAATCAGAATGATGAGTGTTTCCTAGTTTAAGTGACTAATTCATGTTTTTTCACTTGCAGTCGAATTATCAGACTTCTAAGTGGAATGTCTGATTCTTGAGTTTCCTTATTCATTATGAACAGACAATAGACTCATACTAATTTGAAAGTCTAGTCAGAGTATTGATAGATTTTCATAATTTAGAAGTTGTAGTAGCGTCTTTGCACTCTCCTGGTCTACCCTAGCCGAGACGTAGGGCTGACACAGGTCTGGTTTGTGTTGCCTCCCTTTGACAGCCCTTGTGGGGTTTGGTGTGGTGAAATGAGGGGTGGGGTGGCGGGGGGGGGGGGGGGGGGGGGATGGTGTAGCACTGTCTAGACCATGGAATTGTGGCACTCTGTGAGTCAGATGGCAGAACCCAAGTGTGTGCTGGGGTTCTCAGTCTCTTCACAAGGCTGGTAGATGAGGGCTGTTTTTAGCCTCGACTCTGCCCGCCAGAATTCCTGGCTGTCGAAATCTGGAGTTTATCATAGTAGTACATCTAGTAAGTATTATTCGATGTAGAATCAAAAAAGCATCCGCTTTTGTTTCTACGAGAATTATTAATATTTAACAGATGTACTATGGCCTCTCAGCCACCCCGCTGAGGTGAGGCTGAGCTGCTTTCACTGTTTTGTCAAGGAAAACGTAAATCGAATCTGACTGTACTCGGGAATTGACTCAGTACTTGGGGCTTATGGTTAATTCCTGGACACAGTATGGGCAGGACCATGGAGAGTGCGGAGTTTTAATTGTTTATTTTGAGCTACACTGGATAATAGACATTATCATAATAGTACGTCTGATAAGTATTAATAATTTTCATAGAAACAAAAGTGAATGCTTTTTTGATTCACAGTTATATGACAAAATACACAATAGGCTTTGCCCCCCCCCCCCCCTCCAGCTCCTGCTTCCAATTTGGGTTGTGGTGGGGTTTGGGTTGGAGGTGGTGTACGGGTGTTATTGGATCGCCATATATATATATATAGGGAATATATATATATATATATTCCCTATATATCTTTGTATTTTAATCAATATCTTGGCAGCAACGTGTTCCAATCAAATTAGTTTCACAATCTTCAACAGCTTTCATGTCCTGAAATTGGACACTGGTGAGAGGGTCTTAAGATTGATAAAGGCGATAAAGACATTTAAATGCTGTTGCACAAGTTTTTCTGTACCATCTATATGAAGTTTATGTTTGATATTTGTTTAACAGAGTGCATTAGCGACGCTTTTGTGTAAAGGATCTAAGAATGATGGCTGGATTCCTGTCAATAAAAACTTGTGGTATGTATGGCACTATGCTTCCAGAGCTGTTTATGTGCAATAGAGTGAACCACCTCTAGATAAGCACCACACTTTTCTAGAGAAGCTCCGCTCATGTTTTACACGTATTGGGATCAATTTATGTAATCTTGACCGTGAATGTGCACATTATCCCAATTTCAAGCTAATGATACAGCTAAGCTGTTGAATATTTTGAAACTAATTTAACTGGGGATTGTTGCTGGCTATGCCAGCAATAGCTCGCATCCAAATTACATTCAAAATATTCAACAGAATGATTATTAAATTGTAAGTTCCTCAAAGCCTTACAATTCTTACACTTTACATCCTTTATGAGCTTCATGATGGAGTTCTGTTATGCCATCATGATTGTGACGTCAGCCTGCCTGTGATGTAATTGATTATGACATCATATGCTTGAGCAACAGATTAGATCCCTCCATTGTGAGCATTAATGGATTATTGAATACAAGTTTATAAAGTACCTTTAATCATTTAACACATTAATCCTCAAAACTGGTCAAGAAAATTGAAATCTTTCTTTGTCCATGTGCAGGACAAGACATTTAACACTGGAATGACTGGCTCAATAACTAAACCTGTCGTTCGAGTTGTAATTTAAAAGAAATTGTTTCCACTTCAGCTACAAATGGACATTTCTCATGAGCACTACAGAAGATCAAAAGCAACAATATTTGAACAAATTATCTCGCCTGAAAAACTTACTTGTGATTTTATTTCAAAAAAATCTGTATGTTTCTGAAAATTCTCTCCCAAGAAAGATGTTAGACATTACCTGCAAACTAACATAAATTTTGGAAATATTAAATATTTTTGTTGCAATGTTACGAGCTTAGTATACTATTAATGCATACTAATTGTTTTTATAGTTCTCACTATGTCACCCAAATTTGTTATGTTATTGTTGCTCTGGATTAATAGATACGCACACCCAGATTTCTTACATTTGTTTATGGATCACTCAGATTGGGGGAAACTTAGAAAATCAAAAATAGGTCTAGACAGTCACCGAAAATAGTGGCACCAGTGTGCCACGTACCCCCTCCCTCCCCCCACCCGCCCTCCTTTGCAGCCTCAAAGAACAAAGCCTAACAGCGCCAAGCGCTGAACAACAATAATTTATTGACCTGATATCAAACAAATTATTCAGTTGCCGACATCGCTATGATCACACAACGCAACAGCACCCAGGCCTGCTAAATACCCTGGCATTCTGTGAAATTTGTACATTCTGTTTATGTTTGCGATTTTAATATTTGTTAGGTTCATAATTTGCATCTTTTTTACTATTACTTGGTCGTATTTATAAGAAACTCTGTTCAAGTGCGAATATTGCCACACTAGAACCGTTTTATCGACATACTTCTGTATATTAAATTTTGAGATTTACCAGATATTGGGTCTTTAAATTTGTAATTTAAAAAATGGTTTGCGCAGGATTACTTTAAATGTCTGTGTCTGGGGATATCTAACTAATAGCGGTGTTTTATTTTTCAGGTCATTATCATATGTCTTGTTGATGGCAGGATTTGCATTCTTTCTCCTCACATTCTGCTATTTGTTAATAGATGTCTACAATGTCTGGACAGGTGCTCCATTCCTCTTTCCAGGTAATCTATTAACAATTCAGAGATACAATCTCTCAATTATGTAATAATTATGCTTTCATTAATTATCCAGCTTACGTGAATTCAACTGATTTCTCAATCAGACATCACAAGAATGATCCATTTTTGGCTATGTAACCTCCATTTTGGCTTAAGTAAGAGAGGCGCGGTTGGGATGTGTGCGCATGTGTGTTGGTGTGTGGGGTGTGCGGGGGGGAAAGGAAGTGTTGTAAAAGTTGGCTTTATATCGTGGAACTGTCCTATTGTTGAAAACATACTTGTAAGTTTTTCCAAACAATATAATCTTAACTATCAAAATAACAATTTTTCTGTATTGAAAATAAATCTAGATGTATTTCAAGAAATATTAATAATTTTTATTTAGTTGTATATGCTTGTAAGATTCTATACGTATAAAAGTATAAAGAAGTCCTTGTTTATTATCAGTTCATACTTCTAACAAACCTGTCTAAGGAATCTAAACTTATCTGCAATTAGCAATTAAACTTCTGAATTGTCATTGCATTATTCAGATGCACATTGCCTGCAAATTGGCCGACATTCATTTTAAATATATTTTTTCTGAGAGCATTTGCTGTGTATGTGTTCAATATCTTCACTGAGTTTGATTTTGCTGTCATTAGGTGATGAAATCTTGTAGTTATGCCATGTTTATCATTTACATGTAGACACAATTGTCATATGTTATCTTTATATGACCCTGCAAGTAGTAATTACATTGGCCATGGTAAAATTTGGTGTGACAAATGTTACTTGTACCATCGGTTGTGACAGTGAGTGTTAACGGGGGAATATGAAATTGACTTCATTTTAAATTTTCTTCATATTAATTTTTTGTATTTTGAATATTTTGCTAATAATATCAATCATTCACATGCTCCTCTAATGCCATATCCAAGTATTTGCATAGAGCCTTAACCATGTGTGTTTCTCCAGGAATGAATGCAATTCTGATATACGTCTGTCATGATGTCTTTGAGTCACATTTCCCTGTACAAATACAAGATCTCGCCATGGAGCATCCACAGCAGCTAGCTCTACACTTATATGGGACCACATTTTGGATCGTCGTATCCTATGTGTTGTACCGCAAGGAATACTACTTGGCTATCTAGTTTGACTTCCTATTTCATGAGTTAATTGGTTTGTTGAGTACATTTTTTTTATTTCAAATTTTTTTCCTGAACTTTCCCAAAATACTCATTTTTATGCCTTTTTCCATGCTTTCTCACATTCTGAATGTGTGTTGCAAGATAAGCTTAATTGTATCCTGTTATTGAAGTGCAATTCTTTCATTCACTTTACCAATTGATGAATCCAGTTTCTCAGTCAATCATATGATGTCATAGTAAACTACATCACATGTAGGCTGATTTCATGATCAATTACATCATGAATGACACGGTTTAGTCTCCCATAGACATTTAATTGTCCATCAAGTTTTACGAATTATGTCTTTGCTGTTTAATAAACATGTTGGATATTTTGAAACTAATTTTACTGGGCGCTGTTGGTGCCATAGAACAGCACCCATTCAAATTACTTTCAGAATATTCAACAGCTTATAGTTTTCTGTAAATTGACATTAGGAAGTGCAGGCATCATCCCAGCAGGGTCAAAGCTCAGGTGGAGCTTAGTTAGAGATAGGCAGGGCGTAGATAAAACTGGATTCCTCCTTTATATCACAGTATTTGCAGCCATACCTCTTACACGTATCAGTCATACCTCTTACATGTAGCAGCCATACCTCTTACACGTAACAGCCATACCTCTTACATGTAGCAGCCATACCTCTTACACGTAGCAGCCATGCCTCTTACACGTATCAGCCATACCTCTTACACGTAGCAGCCATACCTCTTACACGTAGCAGCCATACCTCTTACACGTAGCAGCCATACCTCTTACACATAACAGCCATACCTCTTACACATAACAGCCATACTTCTTACATGTAGCAGCCATACCTCTTACACGTAGCAGCCATACCTCTTACACGTAGCAGCCATAGCTCTTACACGTAACAGCCATACCTCTTACACGTAGCAGCCATACCTCTTACACGTAGCAGCCACACCTCTTACACGGAGCAGCCATACCTCTTACACGTAGCAGCCATACCTCTTACACGTAGCAGCCATACCTCTTACACGTAGCAGCCATAGCTCTTACACGTAGCAGCCATATCTCTTACACGTAGCAGCCATACCTCTTACACGTAGCAGCCATACCTCTTACACGTAGCAGCCATAGCTCTTACACGTAGCAGCCATACCTCTTACACGTAGCAGCCATACCTCTTACACATAGCAGCCATAGCTCTTACACGTAACAGCCATACCTCTTACACGTATCAGCCATACCTCTTACACGTAACAGCCATACCTCTTACACGTAGCAGCCATGCCTCTTACACGTAGCAGCCATACCTCTTACACGTAACAGCCATACCTCTTACATGTATCAGCCATACCTCTTACACGTAGCAGCCATGCCTCTTACATGTGGCAGCCATACCTCTTACACATAACAGCCATACCTCTTACATGTATCAGCCATACCTCTTACACGTAGCAGCCATACCTCTTACACATATCAGCCATACCTCTTACACATAACAGCCATACCTCTTACACGTAGCAGCCATGCCTCTTACACGTAGCAGCCATACCTCTTACACGTAACAGCCATACCTCTTACACGTAGCAGCCATACCTCTTACACGTAGCAGCCATACCTCTTGCATGTAGCAGCCATACCTCTTACACGTTGCAGCCATACCTCTTACACGTAGCGGCCATACCTCTTACACGTAGCAGCCATACCTCTTACCATTTCATACTTTACCTTGCTACTCTTACCCTTGTTAGCCCTTGCAGGCCAGAAACAACACATTCTTCAGTATGTACGGAATGTTCGGTTGAATAATTTGAAACTGATTTGACTGTGATCTGATGCTTCCTATAATGTTTATGCGCCATTTTGCTATTATGTGATGGCTCATGGTGTCTGTCTGTCCGTCTGTCCATCTGTCTGTCTGTCCATCCATCTGTCTGTCTGTCTGTTAGTAAACACGTCTCCGTGCCATATCTCAAAAACTTATTAACATACATTTGAAATTTGTTCTCCAGTGCACATATTAGGGGGAGACGATGTGTCATGGTTTCGTTTCATTGAGATCTGTCAATATTTGCTAGATTTATCCCCCATGAAATGCATAAAATGCGTCAAAAATTTTGTGTCCGGGCTGTATCTCAATAACTTCTCAATCTATTTTTGAAATTTTGCCTCCGGTGCACATAGTAGCGGGGAGACGAAGTGTCATGATTTCATTTCTCCAGATCTGTTGATATTTGCTAGAGTTATTCCCCCCCCCCCTCCCCGAACTGCGTAAAATGTGTCAAAAATTTTGTGTCTGGGCCGTATCTCAAAAACATTTTAACCTACATTTGAAATTTTTGCTCCAGTGTACATATTAGGCGGAGACAAAGTGTCATGATTTCGTTTCGTCGCGAGCTGTCAATATTTGCTAGAGTTATCCCCCCAGAAATGTGTAAAATGTGTCAACATTTTTGTGTCCGGGCCATAATGGAGAATTTAATTTCTCATATGGAAATATTATGGAGTTACATAGTTTTTTTTGGATCAAAAAGATACCGAGATTTAATGGAGTTTAGGACATAGCCATTTTTTCATATGGAGAAATGACGGAGAATGGACCAAATTTTTCACAATATTTACAGCTAAATGGGCTTATTTAAAAAATATCATTGCTGAACGATATTGGTCTCTAAGATGCAAACCAACTCATTCTACAGTATATCGTCAATGATAGGGTTCCTAGAACTAATGTTTGACAATAATATAAACTGAGTACCCCATATTTCAGAACTCCTAGTTCCAGTGCATCATCAATGACAGGGTTCCTAGACCTAATGCGTGACAATAATATTAACTAAATACCCCGTATTTCAGAACTCCTAGTTCCAGTGCATCGTCAATGACAGGGTTGCTAGAACTAATGCTTGACAATAATATAAACTAAATACCCCATATTTCAGAACTCCTAGTTCCAGTGCATCGTCAATGATAGGGTTCCTAGAACTAATGCTTGACAATAATATAAACTAAATATCCCGTATTTCATAACTCCCAGTTCCAGTGCATCGTCAATGACAGGGTTCCTAGAACTAATGCTTGACAATAATATAAACTAAATACCCCGTATTTCAGAACTCCTAGTTCCAGTGCATCATCAATGACAGGGTTCCTAGAACTAATGCTTGACAATAATATAAACTAAATACCCCGTATATCAGAACTCATAGTTACAGTGCATCATCAATGACAGGGTTCCTAGAACTAATGCTTGACAATAATATAAACTAAATACCCCGTATATCAGAACTCATAGTTCCAGTGCATCGTCAATGACAGGGTTCCTAGAACTAATGCTTGACAATAATATAAACTAAATATCCCGTATATCAGAACTCCTAGTTCCAGTGCATCGTCAATGACAGGGTTCCTAGAATTAATGCTTGACAATAATATAAACTAAATACCCCATATATCAGAACTCCTAGTTCCAGTGCATCGTCAATGACAGGGTTCCTAGAACTAATGCTTGACAATAATATAAACTAAATATCCCGTATATCAGAACTCCTAGTTCCAGTGCATCGTCAATGACAGGGTTCCTAGAACTAATGCTTGACAATAATATAAACTAAATACCCCGTATATCAGAACTCCTAGTTCCAGTGCATCATCAATGACAGGGTTCCTAGAACTAATGCTTGACAATAATATAAACTAAATACCCCGTATATCAGAACTCCTAGTTCCAGTGCATCGTCAATGACAGGGTTCCTAGAACTAATGCTTGACAATAATATAAACTAAATACCCCGTATATCAGAACTCCTAGTTCCAGTGCATCGTGAATGACAGGGTTCCTAGAACTAATGCTTGACAATAATATAAACTAAATATCCCGTATATCAGAACTCCTAGTTCCAGTGCATCGTCAATGACAGGGTTCCTAGAACTAATGCTTGACAATAATATAAACTAAATACCCTGTATCAGAACTCCTAGTTCCAGTGCATTGTCAATGACAGGGTTCCTAGAACTAATGCTTGACAATAATATAAACTAAATACCCCATATGTCAGAACTCCTAGTTCCAGTGCATCGTCAATGACAGGGTTCCTAGAACTAATGCTTGACAATAATATAAACTAAATACCCCGTATATCAGAACTCCTAGTTCCAGTGCATCATCAATGACAGGGTTCCTAGAACTAATGCTTGACAATAATATAAACTAAATACCCCGTATATCAGAACTCCTAGTTCCAGTGCATCGTCAATGACAGGGTTCCTAGAACTAATGCTTGACAATAATATAAACTAAATACCCCGTATATCAGAACTCCTAGTTCCAGTGCATCGTGAATGACAGGGTTCCTAGAACTAATGCTTGACAATAATATAAACTAAATATCCCGTATATCAGAACTCCTAGTTCCAGTGCATCGTCAATGACAGGGTTCTTAGAATTAATGCTTGACCATAATATGAACTAAATACCCCATATATCAGAACTACTAGTTCCAGTGCATCGTCAATGACAGGGTTCCTAGAACTAATGCTTGACAATAATATAAACTAAATACCCCATATATCAGAACTCCTAGTTCCAGTGCATCGTCAATGACAGGGTTCCTAGAACTAATGCTTGACAATAATATAAACTAAATATCCCGTATATCAGAACTCCTAGTTCCAGTGCATCGTCAATGACAGGGTTCCTAGAACTAATGCTTGACAATAATATAAACTAAATACCCCATATATCAGAACTCCTAGTTCCAGTGCATCGTCAATGACAGGGTTCCTAGAACTAATGCTTGACAATAATATAAACTAAATATCCCGTATATCAGGACTCCTAGTTCCAGTGCATCGTCAATGACAGGGTTCCTAGAACTAATGCTTGACAATAATATAAACTAAATACCCCATATGTCAGAACTCCTAGTTCCAGTGCATCGTCAATGACAGGGTTCCTAGAACTAATGCTTGACAATAATATAAACTAAATATCCCGTATATCAGAACTCCTAGTTCCAGTGCATCGTCAATGACAGGGTTCCTAGAATTAATGCTTGACAATAATATAAACTAAATACCCCATATATCAGAACTCCTAGTTCCAGTGCATCGTCAATGACAGGGTTCCTAGAACTAATGCTTGACAATAATATAAACTAAATATCCCGTATATCAGCACTCCTAGTTCCAGTGCATCGTCAATGACAGGGTTCCTAGAACTAATGCTTGACAATAATATAAACTAAATACCCCATATGTCAGAACTCCTAGTTCCAGTGCATCGTCAATGACAGGGTTCCTAGAACTAATGCTTGACAATAATATAAACTAAATACCCCGTATATCAGAACTCCTAGTTCCAGTGCATCATCAATGACAGGGTTCCTAGAACTAATGCTTGACAATAATATAAACTAAATACCCCGTATATCAGAACTCCTAGTTCCAGTGCATCGTCAATGACAGGGTTCCTAGAACTAATGCTTGACAATAATATAAACTAAATACCCCGTATATCAGAACTCCTAGTTCCAGTGCATCGTGAATGACAGGGTTCCTAGAACTAATGCTTGACAATAATATAAACTAAATATCCCGTATATCAGAACTCCTAGTTCCAGTGCATCGTCAATGACAGGGTTCCTAGAACTAATCCTTGACAATAATATAAACTAAATACCCTGTATCAGAACTCCTAGTTCCAGTGCATCGTCAATGACAGGGTTCCTAGAACTAATGCTTGACAATAATATAAACTAAATACCCCGTATATCATAACTCCTAGTTCCAGTGCATCATCAATGACAGGGTTCCTAGAACTAATGCTTGACAATAATATAAACTAAATACCCCGTATATCAGAACTCCTAGTTCCAGTGCATCGTCAATGACAGGGTTCCTAGAACTAATGCTTGACAATAATATAAACTAAATACCCCGTATATCAGAACTCCTAGTTCCAGTGCATCGTCAATGACAGGGTTCCTAGAACTAATGCTTGACAATAATATAAACTAAATACCCCGTATATCAGAACTCCTAGTTCCAGTGCATCGTGAATGACAGGGTTCCTAGAACTAATGCTTGACAATAATATAAACTAAATATCCCGTATATCAGAACTCCTAGTTCCAGTGCATCGTCAATGACAGGGTTCTTAGAATTAATGCTTGACCATAATATGAACTAAATACCCCATATATCAGAACTACTAGTTCCAGTGCATCGTCAATGACAGGGTTCCTAGAACTAATGCTTGACAATAATATAAACTAAATACCCCATATATCAGAACTCCTAGTTCCAGTGCATCGTCAATGACAGGGTTCCTAGAACTAATGCTTGACAATAATATAAACTAAATATCCCGTATATCAGAACTCCTAGTTCCAGTGCATCGTCAATGACAGGGTTCCTAGAACTAATGCTTGACAATAATATAAACTAAATACCCCATATATCAGAACTCCTAGTTCCAGTGCATCGTCAATGACAGGGTTCCTAGAACTAATGCTTGACAATAATATAAACTAAATATCCCGTATATCAGGACTCCTAGTTCCAGTGCATCGTCAATGACAGGGTTCCTAGAACTAATGCTTGACAATAATATAAACTAAATACCCCATATGTCAGAACTCCTAGTTCCAGTGCATCGTCAATGACAGGGTTCCTAGAACTAATGCTTGACAATAATATAAACTAAATATCCCGTATATCAGAACTCCTAGTTCCAGTGCATCGTCAATGACAGGGTTCCTAGAATTAATGCTTGACAATAATATAAACTAAATACCCCATATATCAGAACTCCTAGTTCCAGTGCATCGTCAATGACAGGGTTCCTAGAACTAATGCTTGACAATAATATAAACTAAATATCCCGTATATCAGCACTCCTAGTTCCAGTGCATCGTCAATGACAGGGTTCCTAGAACTAATGCTTGACAATAATATAAACTAAATACCCCATATGTCAGAACTCCTAGTTCCAGTGCATCGTCAATGACAGGGTTCCTAGAACTAATGCTTGACAATAATATAAACTAAATACCCCGTATATCAGAACTCCTAGTTCCAGTGCATCATCAATGACAGGGTTCCTAGAACTAATGCTTGACAATAATATAAACTAAATACCCCGTATATCAGAACTCCTAGTTCCAGTGCATCGTCAATGACAGGGTTCCTAGAACTAATGCTTGACAATAATATAAACTAAATACCCCGTATATCAGAACTCCTAGTTCCAGTGCATCGTGAATGACAGGGTTCCTAGAACTAATGCTTGACAATAATATAAACTAAATATCCCGTATATCAGAACTCCTAGTTCCAGTGCATCGTCAATGACAGGGTTCCTAGAACTAATCCTTGACAATAATATAAACTAAATACCCTGTATCAGAACTCCTAGTTCCAGTGCATCGTCAATGACAGGGTTCCTAGAACTAATGCTTGACAATAATATAAACTAAATACCCCGTATATCATAACTCCTAGTTCCAGTGCATCATCAATGACAGGGTTCCTAGAACTAATGCTTGACAATAATATAAACTAAATACCCCGTATATCAGAACTCCTAGTTCCAGTGCATCGTCAATGACAGGGTTCCTAGAACTAATGCTTGACAATAATATAAACTAAATACCCCGTATATCAGAACTCCTAGTTCCAGTGCATCGTGAATGACAGGGTTCCTAGAACTAATGCTTGACAATAATATAAACTAAATATCCCGTATATCAGAACTCCTAGTTCCAGTGCATCGTCAATGACAGGGTTCTTAGAATTAATGCTTGACCATAATATGAACTAAATACCCCATATATCAGAACTACTAGTTCCAGTGCATCGTCAATGACAGGGTTCCTAGAACTAATGCTTGACAATAATATAAACTAAATACCCTGTATCAGAACTCCTAGTTCCAGTGCATCGTCAATGACAGGGTTCCTAGAACTAATGTTTGACAATAATATAAACTAAATATCCCGTATATCAGAACTCCTAGTTCCAGTGCATTGTCAATGACAGGGTTCCTAGAACTAATGCTTGACAATAATATAAACTAAATACCCCATATGTCAGAACTCCTAGTTCCAGTGCATCGTCAATGACAGGGTTCCTAGAACTAATGCTTGACAATAATATAAACTAAATACCCCGTATATCAGAACTCCTAGTTCCAGTGCATCATCAATGACAGGGTTCCTAGAACTAATGCTTGACAATAATATAAACTAAATACCCCGTATATCAGAACTCCTAGTTCCAGTGCATCGTCAATGACAGGGTTCCTAGAACTAATGCTTGACAATAATATAAACTAAATACCCCGTATATCAGAACTCCTAGTTCCAGTGCATCGTGAATGACAGGGTTCCTAGAACTAATGCTTGACAATAATATAAACTAAATATCCCGTATATCAGAACTCCTAGTTCCAGTGCATCGTCAATGACAGTGTTCTTAGAATTAATGCTTGACCATAATATGAACTAAATACCCCATATATCAGAACTACTAGTTCCAGTGCATCGTCAATGACAGGGTTCCTAGAACTAATGCTTGACAATAATATAAACTAAATACCCTGTATCAGAACTCCTAGTTCCAGTGCATCGTCAATGACAGGGTTCCTAGAACTAATGTTTGACAATAATATAAACTAAATATCCCATATATCAGAACTCCTAGTTCCAGTGCATCGTCAATGACAGGGTTCCTAGAATTAATGCTTGACAATAATATAAACTAAATACCCCATATATCAGAACTCCTAGTTCCAGTGCATTGTCAATGACAGGGTTCCTAGAACTAATGCTTGACAATAATATAAACTAAATATCCCGTATATCAGAACTCCTAGTTCCAGTGCATCGTCAATGACAGGGTTCCTAGAACTAATGCTTGACAATAATATAAACTAAATACCCTGTATCAGAACTCCTAGTTCCAGTGCATCGTCAATGACAGGGTTCCTAGAACTAATGCTTGACAATAATATAAACTAAATACCCCATATGTCAGAACTCCTAGTTCCAGTGCATCGTCAATGACAGGGTTCCTAGAACTAATGCTTGACAATAATATACACCTGTGCAAAAGTTAAGCACCAGCAAAAACAATAGAACGTAGAAACATGATGGTACAACTAGGCTGCCATACTTTTTGTCCCCGCGTTAGCTGACATAATTCCAAGTACGAAATGCACATGCATGCATGACTTCACGCCGCTTGATGTCCGTGCGTGGCGGGAAACAGCACACGTGTTCAGTTATGTAAAAGTCCGGTTTGAGGTGTAGAACATTACATACAGATTTAGGCGACAAGATTAGGAATTTTGTGTTCATGACCGTGGTTTATTTGTACAGAGAGAATTGGCTCTTGATTGTGAACCGCTATGGCAAGACGAAGGTTAAGTGATCGTGTGAAATGGCAAATCATAGGCATGCATACCACTGGTATGTCATGCAGAGAGATTGGCAGACAGCTGAACATTAACCATACTGTAATCAGTCGTTTGATTGCAAAACATGGGCAAACTAACGAGGTGAAGGACAGGTCTAGATCTGGAAGACCGAAGAAGACTACTGCCCGTGATGATCGAGCCCTAGTACGCCTTGTTAGGAGATCTCCATTCACCATCAGCAGAGTGCTCAGCCAGCAATGGGAAACGCGCAATAGAGTGTCAATGTCTACCGTCAAAAGGAGACTATGCTGCTGGCATGAAAGCTAGGAGACCTGTCAGACGTCCTCTCCTCACTGCACACCACAAAGAGGAGCGTCTGAGGTGGTGCAACGAAAGAAGACACTGGAACATGAGATCCTGGAGACGGGTACACTGGTCCGATGAAAGTCGGTTCCTGCTTCATGCCACAGATGGTCGAACTCGTGTATGGAGGTCCAGACGCACGGCGTACGACCAACGTAACATCATGGAAGAAGTTCCATTTGGTGGAGGTTCCGTTATGATATGGGGGTGCATCTCATTTGATTGTAAGCTGGATCTGTTGACTGTACCTGGAACACTAAATGGACAAAGATATCAAGATTCCATACTGGATAGAGTTGTGGTCCCTCATTTTGTAAATCATGCACCTGGAACCCACCCTATATTCATGGATGACAACGCCCGACCACATCGTGCTAGAGCTGTGCATGAATACCTCCGCCAGAATGCCATCGAAACCCTACCATGGCCAGCAAGGAGCCCTGACATGAACCCTATTGAGCATATCTGGGACATTTGGGAAACATGGTGAGAAGGAGGGATCCTCCTGTGCAGAACCTACAGGAATTAACAGACGCACTCCATCTTGAATGGCAATGAATACAACAATGGCGTATCAGTCGGTTGGTGACCAGGATGAGACGTCGTGTCCAGGCCGTCATCCAGGCACAAGGTGGATATACCCGGTATTAATAATGACAGTCTCAAACTCGTGCACAGATGTTAAACTTCATTTTCAGACACCATTAATGACAATCTAGCCACATGTGTCAACTGTAGGGCAATAGTTGTCAGTTGTGTCAACGTAACCATATTCAGGCCTCGTTTTCAAGTTCAAACAAAAACATACAGTGTTTCCCCACCATCATAATCAGCATTCCTCTAGTGGCATTATTACCTCTTGCACTAAGATGGATGGGTACATAAATGTTTATGCTATTGCTTTCTTCATAGCACATGAATATACCCTCGCATGTGCGTAAAAATAGGGTGGTGCTTAACTTTTGCACAGGTGTATATAAACTAAATACCCCGTATATCAGAACTCCTAGTTCCAGTGCATCATCAATGACAGGGTTCCTAGAACTAATGCTTGACAATAATATAAACTAAATACCCTGTATCAGAACTCCTAGTTCCAGTGCATCGTCAATGACAGGGTTCCTAGAACTAATGCTTGACAATAATATAAACTAAATACCCCATATGTCAGAACTCCTAGTTCCAGTGCATCGTCAATGACAGGGTTCCTAGAACTAATGCTTGACAATAATATAAACTAAATACGCCGTATATCAGAACTCCTAGTTCCAGTGCATCGTCAATGACAGGGTTCCTAGAACTAATGCTTGACAATAATATAAACTAAATACCCCGTATATCAGAACTCCTAGTTCCAGTGCATCATCAATGACAGGGTTCCTAGAACTAATGCTTGACAATAATATAAACTAAATACCCCGTATATCAGAACTCCTAGTTCCAGTGCATCGTCAATGACAGGGTTCCTAGAATTAATGCTTGACAATAATATAAACTAAATACCCCATATATCAGAACTCCTAGTTCCAGTGCATCGTCAATGACAGGGTTCCTAGAACTAATGCTTGACAATAATATAAACTAAATATCCCGTATATCAGGACTCCTAGTTCCAGTGCATCGTCAATGACAGGGTTCCTAGAAGTAATGCTTGACAATAATATAAACTAAATACCCCATATGTCAGAACTCCTAGTTCCAGTGCATCGTCAATGACAGGGTTCCTAGAACTAATGCTTGACAATAATATAAACTAAATACCCCGTATATCAGAACTCCTAGTTCCAGTGCATCATCAATGACAGGGTTCCTAGAACTAATGCTTGACAATAATATAAACTAAATACCCCGTATATCAGAACTCCTAGTTCCAGTGCATCGTCAATGACAGGGTTCCTAGAACTAATGCTTGACAATAATATAAACTAAATACCCCGTATATCAGAACTCCTAGTTCCAGTGCATCGTGAATGACAGGGTTCCTAGAACTAATGCTTGACAATAATATAAACTAAATATCCCGTATATCAGAACTCCTAGTTCCAGTGCATCGTCAATGACAGGGTTCCTAGAACTAATGCTTGACAATAATATAAACTAAATACCCTGTATCAGAACTCCTAGTTCCAGTGCATTGTCAATGACAGGGTTCCTAGAACTAATGCTTGACAATAATATAAACTAAATACCCCATATGTCAGAACTCCTAGTTCCAGTGCATCGTCAATGACAGGGTTCCTAGAACTAATGCTTGACAATAATATAAACTAAATACCCCGTATATCAGAACTCCTAGTTCCAGTGCATCATCAATGACAGGGTTCCTAGAACTAATGCTTGACAATAATATAAACTAAATACCCCGTATATCAGAACTCCTAGTTCCAGTGCATCGTCAATGACAGGGTTCCTAGAACTAATGCTTGACAATAATATAAACTAAATACCCCGTATATCAGAACTCCTAGTTCCAGTGCATCGTGAATGACAGGGTTCCTAGAACTAATGCTTGACAATAATATAAACTAAATATCCCGTATATCAGAACTCCTAGTTCCAGTGCATCGTCAATGACAGGGTTCTTAGAATTAATGCTTGACCATAATATGAACTAAATACCCCATATATCAGAACTACTAGTTCCAGTGCATCGTCAATGACAGGGTTCCTAGAACTAATGCTTGACAATAATATAAACTAAATACCCCATATATCAGAACTCCTAGTTCCAGTGCATCGTCAATGACAGGGTTCCTAGAACTAATGCTTGACAATAATATAAACTAAATATCCCGTATATCAGAACTCCTAGTTCCAGTGCATCGTCAATGACAGGGTTCCTAGAACTAATGCTTGACAATAATATAAACTAAATATCCCGTATATCAGAACTCCTAGTTCCAGTGCATCGTCAATGACAGGGTTCCTAGAATTAATGCTTGACAATAATATAAACTAAATACCCCATATATCAGAACTCCTAGTTCCAGTGCATCGTCAATGACAGGGTTCCTAGAACTAATGCTTGACAATAATATAAACTAAATATCCCGTATATCAGGACTCCTAGTTCCAGTGCATCGTCAATGACAGGGTTCCTAGAACTAATGCTTGACAATAATATAAACTAAATACCCCATATGTCAGAACTCCTAGTTCCAGTGCATCGTCAATGACAGGGTTCCTAGAACTAATGCTTGACAATAATATAAACTAAATACCCCGTATATCAGAACTCCTAGTTCCAGTGCATCATCAATGACAGGGTTCCTAGAACTAATGCTTGACAATAATATAAACTAAATACCCCGTATATCAGAACTCCTAGTTCCAGTGCATCGTCAATGACAGGGTTCCTAGAACTAATGCTTGACAATAATATAAACTAAATACCCCGTATATCAGAACTCCTAGTTCCAGTGCATCGTGAATGACAGGGTTCCTAGAACTAATGCTTGACAATAATATAAACTAAATATCCCGTATATCAGAACTCCTAGTTCCAGTGCATCGTCAATGACAGGGTTCCTAGAACTAATCCTTGACAATAATATAAACTAAATACCCTGTATCAGAACTCCTAGTTCCAGTGCATCGTCAATGACAGGGTTCCTAGAACTAATGCTTGACAATAATATAAACTAAATACCCCGTATATCAGAACTCCTAGTTCCAGTGCATCATCAATGACAGGGTTCCTAGAACTAATGCTTGACAATAATATAAACTAAATACCCCGTATATCAGAACTCCTAGTTCCAGTGCATCGTCAATGACAGGGTTCCTAGAACTAATGCTTGACAATAATATAAACTAAATACCCCGTATATCAGAACTCCTAGTTCCAGTGCATCGTGAATGACAGGGTTCCTAGAACTAATGCTTGACAATAATATAAACTAAATATCCCGTATATCAGAACTCCTAGTTCCAGTGCATCGTCAATGACAGGGTTCCTAGAACTAATGCTTGACAATAATATAAACTAAATACCCTGTATCAGAACTCCTAGTTCCAGTGCATTGTCAATGACAGGGTTCCTAGAACTAATGCTTGACAATAATATAAACTAAATACCCCATATGTCAGAACTCCTAGTTCCAGTGCATCGTCAATGACAGGGTTCCTAGAACTAATGCTTGACAATAATATAAACTAAATACCCCGTATATCAGAACTCCTAGTTCCAGTGCATCATCAATGACAGGGTTCCTAGAACTAATGCTTGACAATAATATAAACTAAATACCCCGTATATCAGAACTCCTAGTTCCAGTGCATCGTCAATGACAGGGTTCCTAGAACTAATGCTTGACAATAATATAAACTAAATATCCCGTATATCAGAACTCCTAGTTCCAGTGCATCGTCAATGACAGGGTTCTTAGAATTAATGCTTGACCATAATATGAACTAAATACCCCATATATCAGAACTACTAGTTCCAGTGCATCGTCAATGACAGGGTTCCTAGAACTAATGCTTGACAATAATATAAACTAAATACCCCATATATCAGAACTCCTAGTTCCAGTGCATCGTCAATGACAGGGTTCCTAGAACTAATGCTTGACAATAATATAAACTAAATATCCCGTATATCAGAACTCCTAGTTCCAGTGCATCGTCAATGACAGGGTTCCTAGAACTAATGCTTGACAATAATATAAACTAAATATCCCGTATATCAGAACTCCTAGTTCCAGTGCATCGTCAATGACAGGGTTCCTAGAATTAATGCTTGACAATAATATAAACTAAATACCCCATATATCAGAACTCCTAGTTCCAGTGCATCGTCAATGACAGGGTTCCTAGAACTAATGCTTGACAATAATATAAACTAAATATCCCGTATATCAGGACTCCTAGTTCCAGTGCATCGTCAATGACAGGGTTCCTAGAACTAATGCTTGACAATAATATAAACTAAATACCCCATATGTCAGAACTCCTAGTTCCAGTGCATCGTCAATGACAGGGTTCCTAGAACTAATGCTTGACAATAATATAAACTAAATACCCCGTATATCAGAACTCCTAGTTCCAGTGCATCATCAATGACAGGGTTCCTAGAACTAATGCTTGACAATAATATAAACTAAATACCCCGTATATCAGAACTCCTAGTTCCAGTGCATCGTCAATGACAGGGTTCCTAGAACTAATGCTTGACAATAATATAAACTAAATACCCCGTATATCAGAACTCCTAGTTCCAGTGCATCGTGAATGACAGGGTTCCTAGAACTAATGCTTGACAATAATATAAACTAAATATCCCGTATATCAGAACTCCTAGTTCCAGTGCATCGTCAATGACAGGGTTCCTAGAACTAATCCTTGACAATAATATAAACTAAATACCCTGTATCAGAACTCCTAGTTCCAGTGCATCGTCAATGACAGGGTTCCTAGAACTAATGCTTGACAATAATATAAACTAAATACCCCGTATATCAGAACTCCTAGTTCCAGTGCATCATCAATGACAGGGTTCCTAGAACTAATGCTTGACAATAATATAAACTAAATACCCCGTATATCAGAACTCCTAGTTCCAGTGCATCGTCAATGACAGGGTTCCTAGAACTAATGCTTGACAATAATATAAACTAAATACCCCGTATATCAGAACTCCTAGTTCCAGTGCATCGTGAATGACAGGGTTCCTAGAACTAATGCTTGACAATAATATAAACTAAATATCCCGTATATCAGAACTCCTAGTTCCAGTGCATCGTCAATGACAGGGTTCCTAGAACTAATGCTTGACAATAATATAAACTAAATACCCTGTATCAGAACTCCTAGTTCCAGTGCATTGTCAATGACAGGGTTCCTAGAACTAATGCTTGACAATAATATAAACTAAATACCCCATATGTCAGAACTCCTAGTTCCAGTGCATCGTCAATGACAGGGTTCCTAGAACTAATGCTTGACAATAATATAAACTAAATACCCCGTATATCAGAACTCCTAGTTCCAGTGCATCATCAATGACAGGGTTCCTAGAACTAATGCTTGACAATAATATAAACTAAATACCCCGTATATCAGAACTCCTAGTTCCAGTGCATCGTCAATGACAGGGTTCCTAGAACTAATGCTTGACAATAATATAAACTAAATACCCCGTATATCAGAACTCCTAGTTCCAGTGCATCGTGAATGACAGGGTTCCTAGAACTAATGCTTGACAATAATATAAACTAAATATCCCGTATATCAGAACTCCTAGTTCCAGTGCATCGTCAATGACAGGGTTCTTAGAATTAATGCTTGACCATAATATGAACTAAATACCCCATATATCAGAACTACTAGTTCCAGTGCATCGTCAATGACAGGGTTCCTAGAACTAATGCTTGACAATAATATAAACTAAATACCCCATATATCAGAACTCCTAGTTCCAGTGCATCGTCAATGACAGGGTTCCTAGAACTAATGCTTGACAATAATATAAACTAAATATCCCGTATATCAGAACTCCTAGTTCCAGTGCATCGTCAATGACAGGGTTCCTAGAACTAATGCTTGACAATAATATAAACTAAATATCCCGTATATCAGAACTCCTAGTTCCAGTGCATCGTCAATGACAGGGTTCCTAGAATTAATGCTTGACAATAATATAAACTAAATACCCCATATATCAGAACTCCTAGTTCCAGTGCATCGTCAATGACAGGGTTCCTAGAACTAATGCTTGACAATAATATAAACTAAATATCCCGTATATCAGGACTCCTAGTTCCAGTGCATCGTCAATGACAGGGTTCCTAGAACTAATGCTTGACAATAATATAAACTAAATACCCCATATGTCAGAACTCCTAGTTCCAGTGCATCGTCAATGACAGGGTTCCTAGAACTAATGCTTGACAATAATATAAACTAAATACCCCGTATATCAGAACTCCTAGTTCCAGTGCATCATCAATGACAGGGTTCCTAGAACTAATGCTTGACAATAATATAAACTAAATACCCCGTATATCAGAACTCCTAGTTCCAGTGCATCGTCAATGACAGGGTTCCTAGAACTAATGCTTGACAATAATATAAACTAAATACCCCGTATATCAGAACTCCTAGTTCCAGTGCATCGTGAATGACACGGTTCCTAGAACTAATGCTTGACAATAATATAAACTAAATATCCCGTATATCAGAACTCCTAGTTCCAGTGCATCGTCAATGACAGGGTTCTTAGAATTAATGCTTGACCATAATATGAACTAAATACCCCATATATCAGAACTACTAGTTCCAGTGCATCGTCAATGACAGGGTTCCTAGAACTAATGCTTGACAATAATATAAACTAAATACCCCATATATCAGAACTCCTAGTTCCAGTGCATCGTCAATGACAGGGTTCCTAGAACTAATGCTTGACAATAATATAAACTAAATATCCCGTATATCAGAACTCCTAGTTCCAGTGCATCGTCAATGACAGGGTTCCTAGAACTAATGCTTGACAATAATATAAACTAAATATCCCGTATATCAGAACTCCTAGTTCCAGTGCATCGTCAATGACAGGGTTCCTAGAATTAATGCTTGACAATAATATAAACTAAATACCCCATATATCAGAACTCCTAGTTCCAGTGCATCGTCAATGACAGGGTTCCTAGAACTAATGCTTGACAATAATATAAACTAAATATCCCGTATATCAGGACTCCTAGTTCCAGTGCATCGTCAATGACAGGGTTCCTAGAACTAATGCTTGACAATAATATAAACTAAATACCCCATATGTCAGAACTCCTAGTTCCAGTGCATCGTCAATGACAGGGTTCCTAGAACTAATGCTTGACAATAATATAAACTAAATACCCCGTATATCAGAACTCCTAGTTCCAGTGCATCATCAATGACAGGGTTCCTAGAACTAATGCTTGACAATAATATAAACTAAATACCCCGTATATCAGAACTCCTAGTTCCAGTGCATCGTCAATGACAGGGTTCCTAGAACTAATGCTTGACAATAATATAAACTAAATACCCCGTATATCAGAACTCCTAGTTCCAGTGCATCGTGAATGACACGGTTCCTAGAACTAATGCTTGACAATAATATAAACTAAATATCCCGTATATCAGAACTCCTAGTTCCAGTGCATCGTCAATGACAGGGTTCCTAGAACTAATCCTTGACAATAATATAAACTAAATACCCTGTATCAGAACTCCTAGTTCCAGTGCATCGTCAATGACAGGGTTCCTAGAACTAATGCTTGACAATAATATAAACTAAATACCCCGTATATCATAACTCCTAGTTCCAGTGCATCATCAATGACAGGGT
The DNA here is from genome assembly GCA_034401795.1 of Chaetoderma sp. LZ-2023a. Classification (NCBI taxonomy): domain Eukaryota; kingdom Metazoa; phylum Mollusca; class Caudofoveata; order Chaetodermatida; family Chaetodermatidae; genus Chaetoderma; species Chaetoderma sp. LZ-2023a. The sequence goes on along the minus strand of CM067372.1, from coordinate 162,170,583 downwards.
TCCTAGAACTAATGCTTGACAATAATATAAACTAAATACCCCGTATATCAGAACTCCTAGTTCCAGTGCATCGTCAATGACAGGGTTCCTAGAACTAATGCTTGACAATAATATAAACTAAATACCCCGTATATCAGAACTCCTAGTTCCAGTGCATCGTGAATGACAGGGTTCCTAGAACTAATGCTTGACAATAATATAAACTAAATATCCCGTATATCAGAACTCCTAGTTCCAGTGCATCGTCAATGACAGGGTTCTTAGAATTAATGCTTGACCATAATATGAACTAAATACCCCATATATCAGAACTACTAGTTCCAGTGCATCGTCAATGACAGGGTTCCTAGAACTAATGCTTGACAATAATATAAACTAAATACCCTGTATCAGAACTCCTAGTTCCAGTGCATCGTCAATGACAGGGTTCCTAGAACTAATGTTTGACAATAATATAAACTAAATATCCCGTATATCAGAACTCCTAGTTCCAGTGCATTGTCAATGACAGGGTTCCTAGAACTAATGCTTGACAATAATATAAACTAAATACCCCATATGTCAGAACTCCTAGTTCCAGTGCATCGTCAATGACAGGGTTCCTAGAACTAATGCTTGACAATAATATAAACTAAATACCCCGTATATCAGAACTCCTAGTTCCAGTGCATCATCAATGACAGGGTTCCTAGAACTAATGCTTGACAATAATATAAACTAAATACCCCGTATATCAGAACTCCTAGTTCCAGTGCATCGTCAATGACAGGGTTCCTAGAACTAATGCTTGACAATAATATAAACTAAATACCCCGTATATCAGAACTCCTAGTTCCAGTGCATCGTGAATGACAGGGTTCCTAGAACTAATGCTTGACAATAATATAAACTAAATATCCCGTATATCAGAACTCCTAGTTCCAGTGCATCGTCAATGACAGTGTTCTTAGAATTAATGCTTGACCATAATATGAACTAAATACCCCATATATCAGAACTACTAGTTCCAGTGCATCGTCAATGACAGGGTTCCTAGAACTAATGCTTGACAATAATATAAACTAAATACCCTGTATCAGAACTCCTAGTTCCAGTGCATCGTCAATGACAGGGTTCCTAGAACTAATGTTTGACAATAATATAAACTAAATATCCCATATATCAGAACTCCTAGTTCCAGTGCATCGTCAATGACAGGGTTCCTAGAATTAATGCTTGACAATAATATAAACTAAATACCCCATATATCAGAACTCCTAGTTCCAGTGCATTGTCAATGACAGGGTTCCTAGAACTAATGCTTGACAATAATATAAACTAAATATCCCGTATATCAGAACTCCTAGTTCCAGTGCATCGTCAATGACAGGGTTCCTAGAACTAATGCTTGACAATAATATAAACTAAATACCCTGTATCAGAACTCCTAGTTCCAGTGCATCGTCAATGACAGGGTTCCTAGAACTAATGCTTGACAATAATATAAACTAAATACCCCATATGTCAGAACTCCTAGTTCCAGTGCATCGTCAATGACAGGGTTCCTAGAACTAATGCTTGACAATAATATAAACTAAATCCCCCATATATCAGAACTCCTAATTCCAGTGCATCGTCAATGACAGGGTTCCTAGAACTAATGCTTAACAATAATATAAACTAAATATCCCGTATATCAGAACTCCTAGTTTCAGTGCATCGTCAATGACAGGGTTCCTAGAACTAATGCTTGACAATAATATAAACTAAATACCCCGTATATCAGAACTCCTAGTTTCAGTGCATCATCAATGACAGGGTTCCTAGAACTAATGCTTGACAATAATATAAACTAAATACCCTGTATCAGAACTCCTAGTTCCAGTGCATCATCAATGACAGGGTTCCTAGAACTAATGCTTGACAATAATATAAACTAAATATCCCGTATATCAGAACTCCTAGTTCCAGTGCATCGTCAATGACAGGGTTCCTAGAACTAATGCTTGACAATAATATAAACTAAATCCCCCATATATCAGAACTCCTAATTCCAGTGCATCGTCAATGACAGGGTTCCTAGAACTAATGCTTAACAATAATATAAACTAAATATCCCGTATATCAGAACTCCTAGTTTCAGTGCATCGTCAATGACAGGGTTCCTAGAACTAATGCTTGACAATAATATAAACTAAATACCCCGTATATCAGAACTCCTAGTTTCAGTGCATCGTCAATGACAGGGTTCCTAGAACTAATGCTTAACAATAGTATAAACTACAGTAAATACCCCGTATATCAGAACTCCTAGTTCCAGTGCATCATCAATGACAGGGTTCCTAGAACTAATGCTTGACAATAATATAAACTAAATATAAGATTCTGCCTTTCCTCCATAAAAGCTCCATGAACTTTGTGGAGAGTTATGGAGATTTCATGGAGGTGAATCCTTCTCCTTAAAGTTATGGAAATAACATGGAGAAGCTGTGGAGAATTTAATTTCTCATATGGAAATATTATGGCGTTACATAGTTATTTTCAGATCAAAGAGATGCGGAGATTTAATGGAGTTTAGGACATAGCCATTTTTTCATATGGAGAAATGACGGAGAATGGACTTAGAATATTTTCACCAAATTTTTCACAATATTTACAGCTAAATGGGCTTATTTAAAAAATATTGCTGAACGATATTGTTCTCTAAAATGCAAACCAACTCATTCTACAGTACATCGTCAATGATAGGGTTCCTAGAACTAATGCTTGATAATAATATAGACAACATACTTGCGAGTGCCTAGTGATGTAGCAGAACAGATCTCAGAAAAATGTAAAACATTAAGAATGTCTGAAATGTACTCCATCAATTCCAGTCAATTCGTGTGTTTTTTTGTGAGATGGGTAGTTGAAAGCTAGTCCGGTGCACTAGGTGGAAGGTGTCTTAGAATTCACTGGTTCGAACCCCGCTCATGTCGAAAATTGAAAAAGGTAAAAATTACATTCCAGATGATGAGTGGGCTATATTTATATAATGACAGGGTTCCTAGAACTAATGCTTGACAATAATATAAACCAAATATTTGCGAGTGCCTAGTGATATAGCAGAATGGATCTCAGAAAAAAGTAAGAATATCTGAAATGTACACAAAAAATTCAATTCTAGTCAGTTTAGTTAGTGCTAAAGAAGTGACTGAGATGGTCACGAAAGCTACACTCAAACAATTTCTACATCCCGGAGAGGTAACTAAATTTCCTTATTATACATTCCAGATGATTAATGACCTATATCCTAGTGCCAGTACATTGTCAATGACAGGGTTCTTAGAACTAATGCGTGACAATAATATAAACTAAATACTTGCGAGTGCCTAGTGATATAGCAGAATGGATCTCAGAAAAATTTACAAAAGTAAGAATATCTGAAATTTACATCATCAATTCCAGTCAATTCGTGTGTTTGTAAGATGGGTATTTGAAAGCCAGTTCCCTGAAGGATGCATTTTGTCCTCTGCTTGCTGGTCTACTGGTAAGCTACTCGCCTCCCAAACGCTATGGGTAAGGTGTCAGAGAATTCACTGGTTCGAACCCCGCTTGGGTAAAAAATTGAAAAGGGTAAAAATTACATTCCAGATGTTAGATGAGCTAGTATATCCTGGTGTCAGGGCGTCGTCAATGACAGGGTTTCTAGAACTAATGCTTGACATTAATATAAACTACATACTTGCGAATTACTATTATTATCATAAATTCTTCCTGTATAAATGAGCACCTCCGGATTGGAGTAAAGTGAGTTCTGTCGTCTGAATGCCTAGTGATATACCAGAATGGATCTCAGAAACACGTATAAAAGTAAGAATATCTTAAATGTACACCATCAATTCTAGTCAATTCTTGTGGTTTGTGAGATAGGTAGTAGAAAGCTAGTTTGGTGAAGTAGGATTTTTATCCTCTGGATGCTGGTGTAGTGGTAAACTACTCGGCTCCCAAATGCTAGGCATAATGGTGTCCGAGAATTCACTGGTTTGAAACCCACTTGGGTCGAAAATTGAAAAGGGAAAAATTATATTCCAGATGATAAATGAGCTATATCCTAGTGCCAGTAAATCATCAGTGAGAGGGTTCATAGAACTAATGTTTGACAATAATATAAACTACCTACTTGTGAGTGCCTAGTGATATAGCAGAATGGATCTCAGAAAAGCATAAAAAGTACAAATATCTGAAATGTACACCATCAACCCCAGTCAATTCGTATGGTTGTGAGATGGGTAGTTGAAAGCTAGTCCGGTGAAGGAGGATTTGTGTGCGTGCATGTTTGTGCTAGTGAGTGTGTGTCTACGTATTATCTATAACTGCAAAAAACAAATGTCTATCAACTTAATATATGAGCTTGTGCGCAATGATGTGCCTCCGTTTGGCCAGCCCTTCAAGGGATTCCCAAGATAAACTTAATGTCTATAATCATGATTGTAGATAATGAAACAAAGACTGACCAATAAAGAGACAGAGATGAATATCTAGTGTAAGGCAGATGAGTGATAGGATTTACGGCAAGAGGAAAAACTGATAAATGGACAGATAAGTAAAAAGTTGCTTGAATGACATGGTCAGACGGAAAAGACAATGAGGAATAAAAATATATTATTAAAGTGCTTTTCACGATTCTCAGTATATAGATAAGGATAAGGAGTTTGATAGCTTAATTGTTGGACATAGTGACAGTTATGTAGAAAGATATTTACATAATTGAGTTGTTGAATTTTTAATGGGCAGCTATGAGCATGTATATACTCATGTAGACAAGTCACTAGTCAAGCAGACATGTAGATAACTAAGCAGAAATGTAGAAAGTCAAACAGACAAATAGATAGTCAAACTGACAGATAGATAGGAAATCAGGAAGTTATAGATACCCTGATAATGCAGGTTATTGGGCCAAAATGGCCCTGTACCATCCGAGTAATCTGCATTATCAGGATAGGCAAGCAGGCAGACATAGTCAAGCAGTCCGACTGATAGACCAGCAAACATGCAGATAGTTAAGCAGGCAGGTAGATAGATATATACAGACAGCTAGATAAATATGTAGGCAAATGTATAAGTCTAGTAGACAGTCAGATAGTTAGAAGGTGATAGATCTAAGTACATTTTAGAATACTAAATTCTTTTCTGGTAATATTATGGTCTTGATATATTGTTAGAGCATGCTAGTTTTTATACAGAAATTCAGACTAAGAATGGGTGAAAGTTTGCAAAGTTTTGCATAATGTACAGTCAAACCAAGATTTTTGCCTTGTGGCGTTGCTCTTGTGGAATTGTTTGTAGGCTATGATGGTATGCTCTGTAGCCAATTGTGGGCTCAAGTCCTGACCAATGCCGATATACTGTACTGGCACGAATACTTGAATGAGCCATCTTTAAACACCTTATGGAACATATACAATATTAGTGACAATATTGCTTCGTGTTTCATTGAAGGTATCTATTTCTAATTATTCCCCGCCCATTTCTAGCTAAGCTCCTTCACATTCTTACGCGTGTTGCTATCCATTCGAAGCTTTGAAACCTGAAGTCCCAGAATCTAAGCTTCAACGGAACTATACATGTAAGCTGTTGAGTATTTTGAAACTAATTTGAATGGGAGCTGTTGTTGCTTATGCCAAAAATAGCTTTCAGCCAAATTAGTTTCAAAATGTTCAACCCATGAACTCAATGATTATTAAATTGTAAATTCACCAATTACATACAATTCATACACTTTTGTGACAGACATTTCGAGTTTGTGACTGACTTACATCTGTTTGATTGTGATGTCAGATAACAAGTGACATATTTTGATTATGACATCAGATAATTGAGTGACAGATAAGATCCCTCCATTAATGCAACTTTATACAAGTGACACACAATGTTATATTCTACCACCTTTCTTAAGGAACCACCATATTATCTCTCCAATATTTAGATGGTCACTCAGGCGTGTTTGAGTTTAGTTGATTTCCCATGTGGTCTAAGCAGTATAGTACACAATATCTCAATGATAACATGTATGCAAAATCAGGATTAGTTTACCTAGATAACTCAGGTTACTGGTCTGGTACTGGACCAATATCAGGCCTAAATATCCTGGTATTGACCCTGTAACCTGCGTTATCAGAGTAGTTGTTCTGCAAGCAAATGTTTACAGCTAAGCATTCAGATTTATCATTTGGAATGAAGAAATGTCCCTCACTTTCACTGTTTAAATAGATAAATCTTATGTCAGAATTTGAGCACAATAAAGTTAATTTTATAGTGCTCGTTATTGTGAACATTGAGAGCTTTTAAAATAGCTACATAATTGATTCTTCTTCTTCTTCTTTTCGATCGCTGGTATCACACTTGGAGAGCCGTTCTCAAGATGAAATCTGTGGTTTTCTGCAGTTCTTCTACAGGCCCATACAACTTTTCAAGAAAAGAGGTTGACAAAGGCCAGATCTCATCTCTCCGCAGCTGATACGTACATTTCAGTTGATTCGATCTCCAAGTGTGATTTCATTGATTCATAATGGACAGGCAGGTGGAAAAAAGATGGAGAAATTTATATCTAAACACGTATATCAATGCTAATTTATAACATACAATTGCTGTTTGTTCTATCTATGTTTCTCTTAACCCTTTATCGGTCAAGCCAGCCAAAACCGGCCTCTGCAGTGGTCTGGAGTGATGGCCATTTGCAGACCAAGAGCAGACTAATTTTGAAATTTTAGCACTGGATTGCCTGACTTGATAGCCGAGCCAGTTATTCTAGTGGTAACGGTTCTTTTGGCCTGCAAATGGACATTCAATAATCAAAAGATTAGATTTTCTTGAACAAATTTGACCATTAAAGGGTTAATAATTGACAAATTGCAAACGATGTCCACAACTTTGTCTCCAAATGTTTCAGCATCTCTGTTTTCTAAGCTTTACTGCATGAACCAAATGATGCTTAGTTATTTACAATGTAGCTAGCTGCATGTTCATGGCAACTTTGAGGGGTAGAGATTGCACAGGCGGCTTTAATGGCAGTATAGTTAACCTTTTATACAATATATGCACAAGCAAATAAAAATCCTGTACACATGCAGTTCTATGTAAATGATGACATGCATGCAATTATATTATAGTATAGCTATAGTACATGTATATATCTATTGCTGTATACAATTATCTATATGTGTAGCTTATTAGGGCCATGCACTGGAAGGTGTGGAAGCCTTATAAGCAATCACAGCATCTGTTTGTTTGTCTCTCCATCTCTCCATCCATCCGTCTGTCCATTCACAATATCTCATAAACAGCATTTCATACAGAAGCACTTGAGATATTTGAATGAGACTTGGTGTATGTCGCAGTTATGATCCGCAGATCCGCCTGTTGAAGAATTCACCTTTATCATGTTTATAGGTCCAGTATTTTGGGTGAAAACTTTTTAATGCGAAAACCCAGGATTTGTGTCAATTTCCTCGTAAACACCATATCATACAGAATTGTTTTAAATAATTTAATGAAAGTCGCTTCTTTATGATGGCTAGATGTGCCTTTTGAAGGACTCACCTTTATAGGTTCAATATTTTGGCTGAAAATTAGCTTTTTGATGCAAAACCTCATGATTTTTGTCAATTTCCTCGTAAACAGCATATCATACAGACGTGCTTCAGATATTTTAATGAAACTTGCTGCATGCCTCAGTTATGATACACAGATGTGCCGTTTGAAGAATTCGCCTTTATAGGTCTAAGAATTTGTGTAAGAATAGGCATTTTAATACAAAAATATAATACATGTGCTGCTGCTGCCTAAGGCAATATTCTCGTAAGCAACATGTTATGATACCTTCGCCTTTATAGGTCTAAGAATTTGGGTAAGAATAGGCTTTTTAATACAAAAACTCGCGATTTTTTGGCAATATTCCCGTAAGCAACATGTCATATGGAATTGCTTAAAATAATGTAATGAAACTGAGCCAGTAACTTCTTTATGATGGGTAGAGGTGCCTTTTGGAAGATTCACCTTTATAGGGTGAAAATGGGCTTTTTATTGGAAAGGCTTAAAATTTGTGTCAATTACCTTTGTGGTTTTTTTTATTGGTCTTGTTTTGTTTGTTATTAATTTTTTTTATTATTATTTTTTTAAATAATATCAAGGCCTTGAATAAAATTGCTACCTACTACATAGAGAAAGGTATTTCCAGTGATAGCGGGGCCCTCTGAGTCAAACAACATTTTCTAGTTCTCTTGTGTGTTATTGTATATGGTAATTGTTTATTACGGGTCAAGCAGCCCAAAATGCTTTCTACAGTTGTCATAATAGAAGATTATTTTGACAAATTCATCAATGCACTGACTGGCTCAATGACCGAGGTAGTCATTCCAGTAGGGAATCTTGAAAAGTAATCTTCTCTTGGTCTGCAAATGTATCTATTCTATGAAAAAGTTGAAAGTTTCTTGAACAGATATAATGATTAAAGGGTTAATGGTTAGAATTTGTCAAGAAAATCAAAATCTGATGTTTGTGTTTGTGAGCTATTTTTATGAACTTATCACTTGAATGGCCGACTCGATAATCGAGACAGCCATATCAGTGGTAATTTATTGAAAATACATTTCTATTACCGATAGGCTACAAATGGACATTTCTCAAGCCCACTACACAACACAGTTTTAGCTGGCTTGACCATAAAAATGATTAATATAAAAATTCTGATTAGAATTTAATACCATTCCATACAAGTGTTAGGGAATATTTCCATAATGGACCTTTCCAGTTTTAGCTATGCCACGCCCATCACTAGCTACGTTCCACCCACATCACGCTCATGTTGGAGTCAATCGATTTCTGATCTCCCGGACTATCAATTTCCAAAAAACTATACAGGTAAGCTGTTGAATGTTTTGAAACTAATTTAACCAGGAGCCTAAGGCAACAGAATGTTTATTAAATGGTAAAGACATGCAATTCATACGACGTGTCAGACTATTAAGCATTAAAGACGGGCTATATCGAGTCATTCATGACATCATGATTATGGTGTCGGTCTACAGATCACATAGTTGATTATGACATCATATGATTGCGTGAGGAAATGGATTAATGAATTGGCTTGTGTTAGATTAAATATATGATTACATCCATTTTAATGGAATATACCGGGTAGGTTCAGGTCAATTGAATTCAATAATAGAGTGGATTTCAGGAAAATGTGAAAATTTGTGTCTGAGACAAATGTTAGTAAATATGTTTGTGTTGTTGAACCCACAGACGCTAGTGAGCAGTACATTCTACTAGCCATAAATAAGAAGAGCCAGAGATATTCAGAAATTGCAGGCCCTCCTGTTTTTAACACATTGTAAAGATTTTTAGGATTTTCCGAAAATTGCCAAAGTTTTGTAATCCGAATATACAATTACACACTTTCTTGTGTTAAAATTTGAGAAATGTCACAGCGGTACCGTCTGAGATATCAATAGATCCAGAATTTGATCCAATCCGGATATTGTGTTTTTATTTTGATCATGTCTGTAAAACCTCTCACAGTAAGATCCTTTGTTTCATAAAAATTTTAACCAAATCAAATCGGTAGTTTTTTAGGTACAAGTCCAGACAAACAGACAGACAAACGCAAATACATGCATGGATGCACGCACGCACGCGCACATGCACGCACGCACACACACACACACACACACACACACACACACACACACACAAATGCAATAATTGCAACCCATTACAAGCCAAGAGTAATTACGTTCCAGCCATTACTTGTGAGTTTGAGCAACTATTTTAACACTGGCCCTACATTAAATCCATAAGTGTGACCTGGTACTATGCAGTTTCATATAAAACTGGTGCAATCTTGGCACCAATACTATGTTGATGAAAAATGTTGCTGCCTAAGCAGGAATGGCTGTCTTCAAGTCTGTTATCAATATCACATATTATTTTTGTTGCTCGGTATGGTAACCTAATAAGGCATGAATGACGCTGGCACAGAGAGCAACCATATGACTTGTCAGTTATATATTTCTAACTAATAAACTATGTGTATAAGTATATATACATATTTATATAGAATCAGATACTTATATTTACAATGATTTTTGCATATTTTGCTTGTTGAATAAATGAGTTAATCACATTACTCCTATTTTGTTTTCGCTCAGCTGACTTGTTAGTTAGTTGAACCTATTGCGTCATTCTTTCATCTGCCTCTCTCTATCTGTCTGTAACTTTGTTTTCTTTTTATAACCCACTCCAAAATTATTATTTGGATCGGTGATGGCAGTATCCCAACATGCATATGCCAGAGTGGTTTCCGGATGATAACTTGGCTAAGATTGGTTGGATTGGTGTGAAGCTTCATAGGTTCATTGGACTAGGTGAGGTCTAAGAAAGACCCTTATCAAAATGGACGATGCTCAGAAATCAAATGTAGCCAACAGAAACCAGTGGCTATCTCGAAAAATTGGTTTGCAGATGATAACCCTGCTACCATTTATTGGATCATTTTGAAACCTCAAAAGTCCGTTAAACTAGGCTTGACGAAGAAATTTACAAACTGGATGATAATGCTGTTAAATTACCATTTTCAGATTGGTTTGAGACTAAATGGGTCCTTTGGAGAAAGGACAAAGATGATCCGAAATTCAATATGGATCCGAAATTCAATATGGTTGTCAGCCATTTGGCCATCTTGAACATTTGTTCCCAAATGATATCGCTACTAATGTTTATGGGATCAGTTTGAAACACCATGGGGTGGAAGTCAATGATAAGGTTTAAACCCCTGTTTAGCCTAAACCTGGTTAGGTGAGGTTTCAGACAACCCAGCTCGAGCATGAATGCATCTCTTCTAGTTACAGAAGCCATTGTAGAGGCAAAGGAGATGAAGAAACCGTTGTATCTGGTCTCGTTAGATGCAGAGAAGGTCTTTGATGTAGTCTGGAAGGAGGGATTGCTGCACAAGATGTACCATATTGATCTTCCTGGATACCTGTGGAATCTCTTAGCGGAAATGTATAACAAGCCAACATCACGAATGAAATGGAATGGTCTCTTGTCAGACTCAGTTGAGCTGATGCAGGGTGCACGTCAAGGTGGCATCCTATCCACCAATTGCTACTTACAGTTTATTAACCCCTAGCTGACAGAGGTTGTGGATACTAACCTTGGTTTTAAGATTGGTGGGGTGAGTGTTCCAGCACAGGCATGTGCAGATGATGTCCTCTACCTGGCAGACAATCCTCTTCATATGCAGATACTGCTAAACATAGCAAGACGGTACACAATTAGAGAGAGGTTTCTGCATAATGTTAGTAAATGTGCCAGCATGGTATGCGGCAGCAAAAGAGATGACCACCCAAGACTACTTCTTGGAAAAGAACAGGTTCCAACAGAATCCAAGATGCTACACCTGGAAATCACACGGGCAGCAGATGACAGAGTTGTTGTGGACCCATTGATCAGTAGTGCATGCAGAACAATGTCTGCGCTAATTGGTGCGGGTCTCCATGGTAATTGTGGTCTGAATCCCACCTTGATATATAGGATATGGACACTATATTAGTCCATGACTAACATTCGGATTAGAGGCCTGTTATCCAACTACTGCTGACATCATTCTATTAGAGGGTACACAAAGACAGAATCTCAAGCAGATCCAATCCTTACCAGACAGGTGTGCACACGTGGCTGTCCATACTTTATTGGGAGCTGAACCGGTGGAGGCAGTGATGGACAGAAAAGTTGTTTCACTCTATGGGAGTATCTCTAGAAATCCAGGTATAATAGAATACCACCTTGCTGTACAGTAGGTAGCTGTAAAAATAATTTGTGCATCCAGCTGGTTCTCAAGGGTAAAGCGAATCCTCAGCAAATATGATCTACCATCTGCCTGGGAGCTGCTACATGTAGATAAACCAATGCTGAAACAAAGATGGAAGACCAAAGTGAAGAAGGCTGTAGCAGATTATTAAACAGTGAAGTGGAGTAAGGAAATTGAGGAGACGGTCTCTTTGAGATACGCTAACCCACTGGTAGTGCAAATGGGCTCTGCCCACCATCTGTGATCAAGTGTCTCGCCTGATCCCAGTGATGTAGAGAAGGCTGATATCAAGGCAAAGTTATTGACTCGGTCTTATAATCTGCAAGGCAGTAGATCCCGTTTCAATCAGTACTATGTATATACCACATGTTTACTCTGCGCCACTGGAGCGGAAGATGGACGTCACTCCATTGCTATATGTAGTACCTATTCAGATCTGCGACAGCACTACAGAGAAAGACTAAAACAAATTCTCATCACGAGGCTTGAACCAGTTGCAGTAGACAAGATGATGGAGTGTCCTGAGGCATTGACAAATTTAGCTCTGGATTGCTCAGGTGTTTTGCTGCCTACGACTACAGTGTGCAATTTCAAATGATCAAGTTGTGCAGATTGTGGAAAGATGCACCCGAGATTTAATCTACAAAATCCCTGTTAGGCGGTGTCAACAGCAGAATCTCAGAATCTGACAGGTCTGAGCTCATTCTTCCGACCCAACTTGATTCTCTCATTACCCTCAACATTAGGTCCGCTTTGCCAGTACATACCAACTGTTGAAACCTCTATATTCACTACCCTGCACTGTTTCTGTATTGTACATGCTTATCGGCATGGATAATAACCTTCCAGTATGATAGACATTGCTGCTTTCTATATTGTCTCCTTTGTATATGCTGAATGAACTGACCTACTACGCATTTCGCTCATACTGCGATTGTAAATATTATGCGCAAATTCGTGCTGAATACTCCTAATAGTAGAAAATGTCATTATAACGTTCGATATAATAGGATATCGACCCATCACAAGGAAAATGACTCGACACCCATGGAAACTACTACTAAGATTGCATACCAGGTGCGCTTAATGCAGAGGTGGGAGATCACGAACTGAAGTGAACTGAATAGCATATTATACCAAGTTCACGATGGCCTCAATATGATTGTGCTCCATCAGGTTGATATATGTAATTATGTGTCCAAGTTTAATCCCCAATAGGTTAAAGCTATGCCGAGATATAAGATGATATGTTAAGCGAGAAACTTAACCGTAAAAATTTGTGTTATACCAAGGTTACAGTGAACAACTTTGACCTCATGCCCTAAATATCATTGTGCTCCATTCCCTTGATATATAAGGAAGCACGTGTCCAAGTTTAGTCACAATAGGGTGAAGCCAGGCTGAGATATTAACTCAATCTCAATCAAGATTGGACGCCGGCAAACAGATAAGACATCAGTGTTACACTGACGGAATATTTGCGAAAAGCTTGGCATTATGCATTTCCAAATCCAAATGTAGATTTGTATGAAGATCGACCATGAGCACAGAGGTCTGAATGTCTTTGTGCTGCTCCTACGGGTTGAGGTCTCTGTATACCCATGCTGAGGTCCACTAATTTGGCCAATTCTGAAATAAAGGCAAAATGAGCTAAGCAGAGGAATCTACTGGTAATCATTAAACTCTGCATTTTATGCAAGTCAAATGGTACAAGACCTTTGTTCTGCCACCTCAATAGCACTGTGCTTCATCCCATTGATAGAAGGAAGCATGTGTCTAAGTTTAGTCCCAATAGAATTAAGCCATGCCGATATAACACGCAGCAGCAGTGGAGATGCACTGGTGGCATTCCTTAGTTCCAATGACTTACTTGCCACAAATATGGATTTCAAACACACATGACATCACCGGACAACACGGACAGGACACATTGCTGAGCGAAAAGCCTGAAAAGATTCTAAGGCTACAACAGCTGTCTTCAACCAAAATCCCTACTTCGGAATGCTTGTTCATATGGAGGCACAGACCTCAATTCTAACCATAAGCCAGTCATTACACGCCTTCAGATGATCGATATGTACTTGATGTATAAACGCCATACCAGACAAGAGTGTAGAGTCACCTACAACATACCCAAGCTCATCATCGACACTGCCAATCAAATGTCATACAAAAGGCCGTCAGGGAGCAGATAGCTAACAAAGACGTGAGCTCCAATCCAAGCAAAGGCCTAACCAAAATACTGAAATCTGTGGAATCATCAACTACCAGCACCATAGGTGTTCTTAAAAATGACCGAACTAGGTATACTAATGACCCTCTTGTACTAAAACTCTCAAAACAACAGAACACGCATCTATCAAAGTGGACAAAGTGCAGACCGCACCAAACTATGCCAGGAGCGCAATAACATTCTGCGCCACATTAGCAAAAGTTTAAAAGATCTTGCTATTCGACAAGCAGACTCCATAGCAGATGAAATCACTGCCACGGATGACTGTCACAAAATGTTTCGGGTAGCTCGAGCCCTGAGAGTTACTAACTACACACCACCACTCACTGCACACAACTCTGAAGGCCACTATCGGGACTGACGAGGTCAAAGCCGAGGCAATTCGAGAATGCTTCAAGGAACAGTTCACTGACAATGATGATGAGACCTTGCACCCAGTCTCAGGAGATCCCAGGCCATTATTAACACCAATTAAAACAGCAGAAGTTGAGACAGCACTTAAAGCCCTGAAAAATCGACGTGCATCTGGACCTGATGTCATGAGCAATGAACTAATCAAATATGTAAGTGACATCATCTCAAAACTGATCACGCACATAATCAATTCAGCTTTTATGCACCACCTTCCCATTGACGCTGTAGACCAAGGTACCCTTATTGTACTATCCAAGGCCAAGAAGCCACCTGACCTCCAGCCAATCTGTGGTCCATTGTGCTCCTGGACAGCATACGAAAAATCCTATCCAATGTTACTCTATGCCGCATCCGATGCAAGATCGATGACTTCACCGGATCGTGTCAAAGTGGCTTCAACTTCAGACATTGCATGGGCTCAACGCATGCTTGTGTTGGTAGTCTTGCTCAAACACTGGGATTTCCTCAAAATGGGCATTGACATGTCACGAGCCTTTGACACAATTACATGCTCAAAGATCATAGATGTACTACACCAGACCAGCTGCAATGAAGATGAGCTACGACTAGTGAGACCACTGCTTAGAGACACCAAGCTGAGAGTATTGAGTCAAGTCAGTGAGGTATGTAGAGCTTGAGACATCCATCCACTTTTCACCTGTTACCTTGCTGCTGCATTGAAATCTGTGCAGGGAAGTTTCAGAAGACCCACAACCCCCCCCCCCCATCCCCACCCCAAGTGTCAATACTGGATATGCTACTAGGAATGGAATATGCCGATGATGTGGACCTCATAGACGAGGAACCGAAACCCCTTGAAGAACTCCCAATAGCTACAAGGAAACTAAAAATTGGGTATCTGTTTATGAATGAATCCAAAACAAAGCTCAACCACATGTACCTATCTACAAAGCTTGGAACTAAAGAAAATGACGATCCACAAGTAAAATCCTTGGCTTACTGCTTTGCAGTACTGCTGACATCGCTGCATGCTGCATCATGGGAAACATAGCTTTCCCGTCCTTCTGCAAGTTATGGATTCGTAGATCAAAGAAGCACTTGATAAAGAGACCAGGTTTATATAATGCAACCTGTGTATCCTTGATGCTGTATAACTTTAACAGCTGGGCACTTGCAAAGACAGTTGTAGACAAACTCAATGCCTACCATCGCAAACAGCTATGCACCATGACTGGGCACCGATGGCTAGACAGCATAATTTCTAATGATGCGCTATACAAGATGTGTAATACGTTGTCGTTGTCTGTAAAAGTCTCCCAGCAAATATGGTCCATGTTTGGACCTGTTCTAAAGATGCCAGAAGAGACACCAGCACAGAGAGCCTTGGAATTCACCCTACTCTCAGCCAGCAAATACAAAACCAGGAGAATACGTCATTGCATAAATCTGCTAAGCATACTACGAGGTGACTTCAGGAAAGAAGGACTCGGTACACTCCAAGAATAGACCTGAGGAAGCTAATGATTTCGGCTGAGAACAAGACACAGTGGGCGAAAGTGAAGAAGGACTGATTGCAGCTGTAAGATGTTTCTACTACTACAGCCGCAGAATACAGTAAACATACATGCTGATATAAACGCAAATCAACCATAAAAAGTTGTTTTATACCAAGGTCACTGTGACCTTGAGCTTTGACCTCATGACCTCAGTGTCATTGTGCTCTATCCGCTTGATATAACGAAGCATGTATCCAAGTTTATTCCCAATAGGGTGAAGCTATGCCAAGATATTAGCCCAATCGTGATTGGACGCCAACAAACAGACAGAAAGACGGCATACGTATATGTGCTGCTGCATAAGACAACAACAGCTTCCGGTCCTATTAGGTTCGAAATATTGAACATCTTGACTCGACTTGGCGTTGTAGTTCCCTCACATCTGGTTAGAACGGTTTTAAAACCTTAATATTGAAGAACATAATTATCAGTGTTGAGGAGTATTGGTTTGATTTATCCTGACATCTCTGGTATTGTACAATTCAGTTCTCTAGTTTGTAGGCATCTGTGATAGTCTCTTTTCTATGAACTGGTAGAGGGCATAACAGCGTCTGCGAGTATGAAATTCAAGTTGATGAGTGATATCTGTAGGTAGCTCTGCTTGACCTGTGTCCAAGAGAAAGCTGCACATCATACTTTCATCCTCTTGAAGGGTTGTCAGTTATTCCGAGTCACTACATACATTATCCTGCAGTTCAGTCAATATCTTCTTCAGAATAGGTTGTCTAACTGATTGGCTTACAGAGCAGCTTAGCATAAAGTACTCAATGGACTCATCTTCATCTAGGCATAACAGACATCTTTGATCAGGTACTGAGCCATGATTCCATCTTCTGCTTGTCTGTAACTGAAATGTCCCTGTCACTATCCAATTCTTCGCTATCCAACATCTTAGCCATGTTATTCCCTTGCCATCGAAATACTGACATATCAGTGATGGAAATTGTTAACGCAGGCCTATGCGCTGTTATTGTCATAATGAAATGTCAGTGCTTCTTTATTTTATACCAGTTCTTGCTGATTTCATACCCATAACATTTAGCAGACTAAACTATGTAGGGCATACTATAAGTACGAATATGAGGTCAGGTTATCGGGTGCAGGACATCTCGTACCATCGCCAACTCGTACCAGAACATCTCGTACCAAAGGGATGGTCATCTCGTCCCAAATCTATGGACAACTCGTACCATGTTCAGATACAACTCGTACCAGAACATGGCCAACTCGTACCATATTTATAATGGAAGTAATGGGGCTACGAGTTTACCATGGTTTGGTACAAGGGGTCTCTAAATTTGGTAACTGGTACGAGTTGACCATCTATTTGGTACGAGTTGACTTGGTATGTGTTGGAGATGGTACAAGATGTCTAGAATTCAACTTATCTTGGGAATTTAACTCTTATTAGCCTAGCAACACCGAAAACAGTCCATTATTCGTGTGGCTATTTAATGCATAAACGCAAATGTTTAAAGGGAAAGTCCAGTGAAAATCGGGAATAAGTCAACTAAAAATATACTATAATCCGAAATAGTTGCCGCAAAAAAATATGAAATACACTGTTCCATTGCCGAGAAATAATAAAATGAATATGCCCAAAACGCTCGAAAACGTGACTCCTGGGCGCATCCATTTTCTAGCAACGAGAGCGAGAAACCGCGAGATTATGACGTCAACGACACACCAGCAAAATATCGCCAGCGCTTTTAGATTTACCTGTTTACTTCGCGTTATGAAGGCCGAATATTAATTAACCATTTAATAACCAAATTCTGTCAGGAAAATCAGAATATTTCCTTATTGAATGCCCGTTTGCAGGCCAAGCGAAGACAATTTTTGAAAATTGGCCACTGGAATGGCTAGTTCGGTTACTGAGACAGTCGTTTTAGTTGTAAATTCTCAAAATAGCCTTCTTTTGACCTGCGTCCTCAATTTGACGATTGCAGAGGCCAGTGCTGGCGTGAAATGGTTAAATCGCATCATATCCGCATGTCAAGCAGGGGCTTGCAGTAATAGAAACGATCATGGAAAGGGTACGGCAATTCACATTTTCAGATACCGGATCCACAGAAGCATCCGCATGAAAAGGGGCTAACTGAAAGATGGCTTCATAACATCGGCACTGGATGGATATCTTCCACATTTAAATTTGGAAGACACAAGTTTAGAACATATAGTCTGTATAATTTTAAAATAATGTGTCATGCATTTCAAAACAAAAGGCGCGGTACTTAATTTTAATATAACAGAATCAGACTCGACAATTAACGTCGTATTTGCTTGCATCAATTGTAAAACGGGATTTGCAAACCAAAATGAAACGATGTCGCCCGGTCGGTCAATTATAGGCAACCGCTTAGCGGCTTACTTGGTAGAGGATAGTAGGTAACAGCTAGTAAATAATGACACGTGTAAGCTAGACATAATTAGTAATTTAGTGCTTTCACACTATTGAAATCCAGCGTTATTAATCATTTACAACGTTTACTCCCAATTTTAAAATAACTATGCGGTGTTGAATATTCTGAATTAAATTTTCCTGGAATGATGACATTGCAGTAGCTTCCAAACTAATTGGTTTCACACAATAGGCCTATGCAGGGTAAATTTTAAGCTTTCTGCTTTTCTGTCCTTGAAAGAGTTAACTAATTGATCCCAAATGTTTAAATGTTGACCCATATTTACTGCCTGTTGAATATTTTGAAACTGGAATTTGAGTGGAAGCAGAAGTTGCAATAGCAACAGCTTTCAGAGAAATTCAACTAACATATTTTTCAAGAATTTGTTGTAGCTGGTTGATTGCAAACACGCTCCTGGCATAACCCTTCAATGTTTAAAAAAAATAGAAATTGCCCATAAGAAAACAATTTTTGACAATTTAGCACTACAATGACTGGCGCGATCATCGGGACACTGATTGCACTTTAATTTCCTCCAAACACTGTGGCAAAGTGTGAGTTGTTTAGGCAGTACGCTAATTATCCACGAGGAGCAAGATTTACCTCCCCTGGTTACTGCTATCCTCGATCGGGCAAAGAGAGTAGGTGTGTCGGTGACGTCAGCTGCTTGTCCAAAATGGGGCCTCTATCTATTGGTTACTTTAGCAATTTAAATTGAGGATATCTTTTTTATTTGTTGGCATAAAATTGTGCTCTTGGTCTCAAATTAATGCGGAAAATTAGTACTTTACGTCAGATCCATAAAATCCCCCAGTGGAATATCCCTTTAAGGAATGCGATAATGATGATGAACCTAATGGTGGTGACAATTAAGCTGCTGCTGCCTCCGCCTACGAAAGCGATGATGATGATGATGATGATGATGATGCTGGTGCCCAGCATCATCATCATCATCATCATCATCAGCAGCAGCAGCAGCAGCAGCAGCAGCATGAACAGCATCAGTGACAACAACAACAACAACAACAACAACAACAACAACAACAACACTAGACAGAGCAGTCAATGGCACACCATCCTCAAATCCCCACGCTTTTGCCAACTTTGACGTTTTGCTACCCTCTCACCTCACGCGCCTCTACACCAGCCCACCCTGGGAGAGGAGCCTAATGTAAACAATGTCCGTCAATCCACAATCATATAGGTAACCAACACCAAATTTGGTTGCATTCCACCAAATTTGACTGCCCCAACTCCACCCTGCCCCAACTCCCAACCTAGGGGCGGAGCTTAATGTGCATGTTGCATTGCAATAAGCAATCATATGTGTATCTCACATAATAAAGTTGATGGAATTCCCCTAACCATCACCAAGAAATTTGTCATCAGCATCAGTTTAGCCACTATTGGCTTCATTATCATCACAAGTTAGCAACGACAACAGCATCAGTAGTAGTATCACAAGAAACACTGTCATCATCGTCATCATCAACATGACAACATCGTCATCCTCATTGCCGTCGTCATCAACGGATTCATCAACTTCGACATCAACAGCATCAGTAGTCTAATCTAGGTAATCTATGTAATATACTGAGTGCAGGTAGTTAAAACCTCTATGCTCAGCTCTGTTCCTTTACAGATGGCGGATGCTATTTACAGTTAAAATTGATCTAAAACATAATAAGAAAATATACATGTATACACGTACCTATATTCAATTCCTTGACAAGAAGAAAATGCTAATAATTGTTTGTATTTAAATCCGTTGTGCCAAGTAACAGATATCCTGCCGTCAGCCGCAGTATGCTGCTTACAGTGAGGATAGCTTAGCAGGCTATGGCATCAGCCGCGGTTTGCTGCTTACAGTGAGGATAGCCTAGCAGGCTATGACATCAGCCGCGGTTTGCTGCTTACAGTGAGGATAGCTTAGCAGGCTATGGCATCAGCCGCAGTATGCTGCTTACAGTGAGGATAGCTTAGCAGGCTATGGCATCAGCCGCGGTTTGCTGCTTACAGTGAGGATAGCTTAGCAGGCTATGGCATCAGCCGCGGTTTGCTGCTTACAGTGAGGATAGCCTAGCAGGCTATGGCATCAGCCGCGGTTTGCTGCTTACAGTGAGGATAGCCTAGCAGGCTATGGCATCAGCCGCGGTTTGCTGCCTACAGCTGAGTCAGCCCACTTGACAACTCAAATGTTCACATTATTTAGCTGTTTATCGAGTACTGTTAGTCATTAGTGAGTTGAATATATTATGCATGTAATCTAGCATTTGTCTTTTATCTAATCCTCTTCTATTGTGACAATTGCTGATCCATCACTTCCTATTATTTGTTGTGTGTAGTCGTAATGTGCCTTTGGGTTTTGGCATAGCTGCTTCAAGCCGTTTCGCAAATGTCTTAACTGTAGGTGCTGAAATTGTGGAGTCTGGTAAACTATTCCATAGCTTGCATACCTTTAATGAGAAGAAATCCTTCCTGTGGTTTGTCCTTCCTCTATTCTAATACACCTTAAGGTCGTGACCATGAGTTACTGCGTCCTCTTGCATGTGAAACAGGGAGGGAATCTCAGGGTCATAGAGCCCTGTTAGCAACTTAAATGTCTCGATCATGTCCCCTCTTGCTCGTCTGTACACCATTGTTGGTAGCCTCAATTCCCGTAGGCGATCACTATATAAGAGGTTTTTTTAGAGAGGGTACCAGCTTAGTTGCTCTGCATTGAATGCACTCTATGGCGTTTATATGCTTCTTCATGTGTGGGTGCCATACAGACAGTGGCGGATTAAGCCTTGCCAAGGCTGGGGGCAACAGATATTTGTGGAGTTGGGTGGACACGAAAGGCAAACAAAATGGGGGTGGTGGTGTGGGTCCGGGGGTCACCCCAGAAAATTTTGAAATCTAGTTGCTTGCAGATGGCATCCCCTGCATTTCCAGAGATAAATATGGACCATCAGTTGGCTGTTAACTTACTCTTTTTTAGCCATTTAATTTCATTTCTTTGTTCACTCAATTTTTTGAGCCGTTCGGTTGCGAAAACAGGACTGGATAAAGCACTGAATGAATAAAAAAATGAAATTAAATGGCTAAAAATAGAATAATTTAACAGCCAACTTAAGGGCCATAGTTACCTCTGGAAGTGCAGGTGGTGCCATCTTCGTTTGTAAAAAGAGAAACTGCATAAAACACATTCACTCAAAAAAACAACAACAAATGTCTGCCTGATGACATCCATGACGGCATTCACCTTGATAACCTTTTTTGCAGATGTGGTTGTCAAATGTTAGTTTGTAGTCTACCATGGCCCCTATATCCTTCTCCTCTGTAGCGTATTCTAGCAGTACTTTACTGTATGTTCGATAGATCACTTTGAAGCAGATCTTGATCATTCGGGCCAAGAATTTGGCGTGACAATTTCGTATCATTGGCAAACATTTTCACATCTGAATCCACTACATTTGGGAGGCCAGTGATGTAAACGACGAAGAGGAATGGGCCGAGAACGCTTCCTTGAAGGATCTCACTAGTTACATCTGACCACTCCAATGTTGCATTAGTCACACGTACTTGCAGCTTGCAATTACTTAGGAAGTCTGTATCCTAACCTAGGATTTGGCCTTTTCCACCATGGCTTTCAAGTTCTCCTAGCAATCTTCTGTACAGAACTTTGTCGAAAGCCTTCCGGAAGTCCATGTAGATGGTGTCTACTGTTCCTCCTTTATCAATGACATCTGTCCAAGTATTTAAGACTTAAAGTAGCTGGAGGCTAGTTGACCTGCCACTAATGAAGCCATACAGTGTAGGACTGAATAGGTTATTATTACTCAAGTAGTTATACACTTCGCCCCTCACAATAGACCTTGCACACAATACTTGTAAGGCTAACCGGGTGATAGTTACTAGGGCTTTTTCTGCAACCTTTTTTAAATATTGCTGAAATGGTAGCGTGTTTCCATATTTCTGGTAAGGTGCAGGAACCTATAGATGTCTGGAATATAATAGACGGTTGTTTACTAATAGTTGGGCGCAGTCCTTTCAAAACCCTTGGGTGTAGCATATCTGGGCCTGGAGACTGAGCCATCAAGATTGTCCAGTTTCCTCTTCACCAGTTCTCTTATATTAATATATGAGTGACCCCTCTGTTTTTACTGGTGCCTGTCGGGATAAGGCCTTCTGGTTCGATTGTAAATACTGATGAGAAGTATCAGAATAACACTTCTGCCTTTTCTTCATCTGTTTCAGCAGTGTCATTAGTTCCAGGTTTAAGCAGGTCAGCTACATCAACATGTGTTTTGGTTCTGCCGTTGACGTAATTCAAGAACTTCTTGGGATTTGTTTTAATTTTCTCGGCCACATCTTTTACAGCTTGTCTGTGTTTTGCACTGGTCATATTTCTTACGTTATTTCTTATCTTGCAGTATGCTTTGCAGTCATTTTGATTGCTTAATCACATGTGGCGATTCTACAGACGGTGTTTGTTTCTAATATTGTCTTTTGATGTTTTGTCAAGTGGGACTTTATTCTCGCCACAAAGTCTACTGTAAATTATTTTGCTGGATACACACTGGTCCATAGCAGTATTAAATTTGTCAATCAATATTTTCCATTGAGCTGCTACATCTTTCACCGACAGCATTTCTTCCCAGTCCATATCCATCATCTGTCGAATCTCTTCATAGTTGCCTTTATTATAGTAGATCTTTGTATGTTTTTTCTTCTCTATGGATGCATAGCGCCTGTACTTAAACTGTATGACAGAATGGCCACCTTCCCTAATGGACTGAGCCTGTTATATTCTTCAACCATGTCGGCGTCATTTGTCAAGACAAGATCTAACATACTCGTGTTATCTTTGCAGCAGGCTCTCGTGCATTCGTTTATATGCTGGAATAAATAATTTCTTTTACAGCAATCTAGAAATTAATTTTCCTCACTTGTGGTGCTGCCCTTCACTGCTACATACTTCTGCCAGTCTATATCTGGTCAATTAAAGTCTCCCATGATTAGTAAGTGACTGTGGTCCTGGGTTGCTATGTTATCCAACATACGATAAGGATTAATATTATTTACTTGAGTACTATGTGAGCATCTATAGACACATTCTAATATTAATATGTCTTTCTTTGTGAGCTTTATTTCAATCCATAGTGATTCAGTGAATTTCATGTCTGGCTGTCTTTTCAATTGCATTGCTATTATATTTTTATGTACATAAGTTATAATCCCTCGGCCCATCTTTGAGGCAAGGTTCTCAGAAAATAGTTTACTATCGTTAATTTGCAGAAGAGCCACGTCAGTTTAGCATGTGGAATTCTTTGTCTTTACATTAACTACCGCGATGATCATTGGCTGTGGTGAGCAGTTTTCAACGATAAGTTTCAGCTCGTTCATTTTGTTTGTTAACACACCTGCATTAGTATATAGTATTGGTATGTTCTCCAGTTGTATGCCATTTACATTAGTTTTCCAATTGAAGTGTTGCATATCAGATTGCGACCGATTTATGTTGGGTAGAGCATGAGTTGTAGTTGTGTATGCTGGTGCACTTTGGGTTTGGGTAGTAAATGCTGGCGATTTGGTACTGTTTAATACTGATGCTTTGTCTGCACTGTCAGCTGTAGTTGTAGAACTGAGTTTGGGTAATAGTTGCTGGCTGTTGTACATTTGCGCTACGCATCCTTTTTGTCCTGGTGCTTTGTTTATAGTTTATCATTTTCAGGTGCATAATGATTTAGGATATTAGATGTGGAAGAACTGATATTAGGAAATACAGCGCATTTATTTACATTTTTATTTACAACTCCATTACTGAACTCACTTCCTAGTTTTTGAGATGGTGGTGCCGTTTCTGCCTGCCACCTCTAAGCTATTGACGATCTTGACCTTTCTAATGATCGCATCTTCACCATTTTCCCGTCATGATTTTAATTCTTTACGCAGATTAAATTCTCTCTCGTCCCTTCTGTGCTGAATCAGCTGCAACATACACTGATTTTTACATATCACTGTTACCGTTACTTAGGTTTTTAACGTTTTGCAATATTTTGATTTTCCAAGCTAGAGATTTAAACTTGATCTGTGGTGGCCATGGTCTGTCATCTCGTTTTACGACAAGCCTTGCTACCATATCAATATCCTGTTCCATTATCACAGTTCTGTGTTCCTAGCATATCTTCATCATAGTGTAGGATGGCGTCATAAACAATTATGTCATGAACGGCGTAGGCAAGTTCGTCACGATCGCTTAATTGATGATGGACTAAGCGTTGTATGTGGTATGTCTTTACTATTTAATAAACATACTGTTGATATATTGAAACTAATTTAACTGGCCACATGATGGTAGACGATTGACCGTGGTGTTAGCGTGATCGACTGGTAATCAGCTGGAGCAATTGGTGGAAACATATGCAATCCCCTTCACTCCTTGTTGCCTCTCTGCATCCAGGAGTATAAATGGGTACCATCACACTATGTAAATTCACTTGTCCCCATATGTCACTCTGTGACCTGGGAGTAAATGAACTACTGTAAAACGTGGGAAGTTAATAAAAATAGACTGAATTTTGGCGTGAATGGGACCTGGAATCAGGAACTCAATAGATGTCAATCAAACCAATAACTTCTCAAATGATGACGGACTAAGTGTTGTACGACTTGTATGTCTCAAGTTACTATTTAATAAACATGATGTTGAATATTTTGAAACTAATTTGACTGATCACTGTTACTGCCGTAGGCAGCAACAGTGCCCAGTCAAATTAGTTTCAAAACATTCAACAGCTTACCTGTAAGCATATAGTTATCTGGAAATTGAAATTCAGAGAGTGCAGGGATCGATTGATCCCAACACTGGCAAAGCGTGGGTGGAGCTTAGCTGGAGATGGGCGGGGCATAGCTAAACTGGATTCTTACATTGGAGTGTAGAGTTCAGCACATAAATAAGTTAAAATGTTTCCAAAACAAACGTTTCGTGTTAGTACAAATATTCCTCTGGGTTTAAGAAACGTTCTATTAAATATTTCGGTCTTAATCTGATCGGAAGTGCAACTGCTTCCAATCAAATTACATCCAAAATATTCAGCGATATGTTTTATTTTATTTTGGAAACATGTTGAGATATTTCTGAGCTGTGTTGTAACTCTGCTACCTTTGTTCAGTTTGGCCACCAACAACACGTGATGAACTGTTAAATATTGCACTTCTTAAAGTGCTCATCTATTGATAAAAGATACATATCCTAGCTCTAATTTAGGACTTTTTGTTACTTTATGGACATTAACTAACGAGAACAGTAGTCGCCATTTTATATAAATATTTTCTGGCGCCATTATTTCAGACTACTGGTGAGCAATTGCTGATCTAAAACCATTCTCATTATACTAATCCGAGTCATTCTTATGCTGGCTTCCAAGGTGAGCGCATAGTAAGTATCTAGCATAGTCCAATACCAGTTATATGCTTGCTATGGTGCAAGTGATAGCAAATATATTTACAACAAGTTTACTGAAAGCTGCTGCTGCCTATAGCAGCAACAGGTTAACATTAAGTTGTCAAAATAATCAGCTGATAATACAATTGTCACTATGTAATGATTTTGTAACAATTTGGCTGAAAATCGTTGAGGCAACCGTTTTCAATCAAATTGTTCTCAAAATAATCAGTAGGCCAGTCAATGTTGCAAGTCTTGCTGAAGATATTTCGAGCAACGTTATTGACAGCCATTTCTGACTAAGGCAGCAACAGTGTTGTCAAATTTCTCTCAGAATAATTAGTGGGCTTTCTCACCTAAATTTAGCTAGGATATGTTTCTTTTATCAATAGATGAGAACTTTAATGTTGAGCACAGATATGGTTAGATTTTTACTGATTGCATTTTCCTTGACACAGTGTATTGTTTGTGGAGCTCTTGTGAACCAATAATCAGATCATCAAGGTGCTCCTGTGTATCAGCACAGTTACCGTGTACACTATTCTGCTGATGTGAGGATGTAAATGAGTGATGCCATCTAGTATGGATTAGAAAACAATTTCGTATTGTGTGACTTCATAGCAATATAGCCAACCTTATATTTCGGTATTGTTAAGATTCATTTTCATTTCATAACCAATTTCAAGGACAAGCGAACGAAGATCAACACACTATAAATAGCCTATACAACCACATGTGTGCACTCATAAATATATGCCTGTTCTAGGAATATGAATAAGTATGGGTATACAATGTGCGTGCCTGTGTGCGCGTCATGCTCCAAACAAGCAGTATCAGCTATTCTCAGTTTAATACAAATAAAAAAAACTTGCATCACTTTGCAAATGCAAGTTTTTTTCAATGTCAAACATCCAATAGTGTCATATACATCCGTACCATGCAGCCAAAATATTCATTATTGAGATGTTTCAGGGTACTATGTCTGCACCCTTCAAAGGGTACATGAGAAATCCTAAATAATACACTGAAGTCAGCTGTAGTCCATATGAGAGATCATATAAATAAATGGCACTAATATTTGACTTCTAGTCAACATAAGTTGTCATTTGATATGAGCATTGATATGGTTTGTGTTCAAACTGAAGATTTTGAAAAGACTAAAGATCCATTTTTCACATCACACTGACCCTGAGTCAACTTAGGCTAAATTCGAGGCACTTTAAAAATGTAATCGGTAGTTATTTCCATAACTAGATTGAAAATTGATTTGCTGAACTTTGTACGACTCTGACGATCATTAGGCCTACACGCGGTCGGACTTGTTTTAAGGCTCAACTAGTTAATTTTAATCTGTTTGAGTAATAACTAACCGATTGTCCTTACATGATACATCGACTCTTGTACATTGTCACAGCAAAAAATTGCTGATGTTCAGAAGTTTAATGATCAATCCATTAGACTAACAGAGTCGTCTTCCACAATTGTCCTTACATTATAGCTTGGCCATTTAGAATTAATCTCACATGATTGAATGAGTTCTCAGAGTAAAAAAAAAGGATGAGTCCATACATGCAACCTGTCAATAATGAGTACGCTATGTATTCACCCTTGTCAATCATTACGTTAATTACCCGTAAGCATACCTCATTGGATGCCAGGAGACACATGATTTAACGAGGGGGTTGGTCTTCGTGATTGAATGAGTTCCCAGGAAAAGATGAGTCCAGACATGTAACCAGTCAACATTGTTACACAATGCATTGACCCTTGCAAGGTTGGCATGGCTCCAAGAGAGTGTTGCTTAATTACACTCATTAACCCGTGTCAATCATTGCGCTAATTAAACTTAAGCTCACCTCATTGTATGGCAGGAGGCACGTGATTTAGCGAGGGGGAGCGGCTTCGTGATTGAATGAAGTCCCAGGAAAAGACAAGTCCAGACATGTAATCTGTCAATCATCCTTAGTTACCATCATTAAGCCTTGTCAATCATTGCGCTAATTACCCTTAGGCTCACCTCCTTGGAGGACAGGTGGCACATGATTTAATGACTGGGAGGGGCTTATCGCCACCATCTACATCTAACATCCAATCAGAATGACGGAGAAAGGGCTGCTTTTTCACATCTTTTCATACGGCGGCGGAGATCAGAGAAAGAGTTGTCAAAAAGGCGTCCCTATCGCCTCATCAGTGGCGGCAGAGACCAAAGGAAAAAAGGTGTGAAAAAACAGTCCCTATCGCCTCACCTCTGCTCCCGCCCATCGGGCGAAAATATTATGAAACAAATATGTTATGCTATGCTTAGTCACATTTTTGTACTCGTATTTCACCCGGTATTCTATATCAGCTTCTATATTGGCCATCGTGCTTCACAATTCGGCCAAATATTGAAAATGATATAGAATACTGGGCGAAATACTCATGCAAATATACGACTAAGCATGCATAGATTTGATATCTCATGAATGCAGTTATTTACACCCAGAGCTCTATGTACATGGGGACATTTCTGTGTCTCACAGTAATCTGTGAACAGTAAGTGTATATTACACCATTATTTATACGAGTCCAATATCATATATTTTGCACATTAGAGTAATTATCCAAATATCATAGATCATCTATAATTAATAAATATTCATATATACTTAACCACTTAATGGCTATGTCCGGTCAAGAAAACCAAAATATCTGCTTAATGCATGTCCGCCTGTTCGTCAAGAGAAGGCTACCTACGAGAACCCGCCATTCGAATCATTGGCCCGGTTATCGAGCCAGTCGTTCCTGTGGTCAATCCTCAAAAATCGTCTTCTACAGGCCCGCAAAACGACATTGCTTAACACCAGTGCAGAGGCCGGCTATGACCAGCTTCGCCCATCAACCATTTAATGACTAAATTTCTTCGAAAAATTAAAATATTTACTTATTGAATGTCCATTTGCAGGCCAAGAGAAGAGTATTTTTGAAAATTTAACAGTGGAATGGCTGGCTCGGTTACCGAGCCAGTCATTGCCGTGGTAAATTTTCAAAAATGCTCTTCTCTTGGCCTGCAAATGGGCACTCCTCAAGACCACTACACAGGCCGGTTTGGGCCGGCTTCGGCATGATAAGGATGATTATTCTGAGAAAAGATTTACAACGCTTTTGCTGCCTTTGTTAGAAATGAGTGTCAATAAAGTTGCTCGAAATATCTTTAGCAAGTCTTGCAACATTGACTGCCCTACTGATTATTTTGAGGACAATTTGATTGAAGTGTTGCGTCAATGATATTCAGCCAAATTGTTATCAAATCATCACATAGTGACAATTGTATTTTCAGCTGATTATTTTGATAATAATAATAATAATAATAATAATAATAATAGGCAGCAACAGCTTTCAGTAAGCTTGTTATAAACATATTGTCATTTGGACCATAGCAAACATACAACTGGTATTGGACTATGCTAGGCACTTACTACGCACTCACCTTGGAAGCCAGCATAAGAATGACTAGCGTTAGTATTACGAGAATGGTTTTATATCAGCAATTGCTCACCGGCGAACACAATAGACTCTGAAATAACGGCGCCGGCAAATATCTATCTAAAATGGCGCTACAGATAAAGTAACAAAGTCCTAAATTTAGCTAGTATATGTATTTTTTTTTATCAATAGATGAGAACTTTAAGAAGTGCAATATTTAACAACTCATCACGTGAACTGAACAAAGATAGCCGAGTTACAGTTCAGCTCAGAAATAACTCAAAATGTTTCCAAAATAAAATAAAACGTATTGTTGAATATTTGTGACGTAATTTGATTGGAAGCAGTTGCTAGCTAATGACTTCCGATCAGATTAAGACCAACATATTTAACATAACATTTCTTACATCCTGAGGAAAATTATGCTAACACGTTTATCCATTTGTTTTGGAAACATGTTAACTTATTTATATGCTGTACTCTACACTCCAATGTAAGAATCCAGTTTTAGCTATTCCCCGCCCATCTCCAGCTAAGCTCTACCCATGCTTTGCCAGTGTTTGGATCAATCGATCCCTGCACTCTCCGAATCTCAATTTCCAGAAAACCATACAGGTAAGCTGTTGAATATTTTGAAACTAATTTGCCTGAGTGCTGTTGCTGCCTATAAATAGTAACTTGAGACATATTCTTAGTCCGTCATAAATTAAGACGTTATTGGTTTGATTGGCGTCAATCGAGTCCCTGATTCCAGGTCTCATTCACGCCAATAATTCAGTTTATTATTTGTAACTTCCCACGTTTTATAGTAGTTTATTTAGTCCCAGGTGACATATGGGGACAAGTGAATTTACATATGGGGACAAGTGAATTTACATATGGGGACAAGTGAAGTTATATAGTATGGTGGTTAAACACGTAAACATTTGTGTTAAACATTTGTACTCCTGGATGGAGAGAGGCATCGAGGAATGAACGGGATTGCCTATGTTTCTACCGATTGCTCGGCCGCCACCTGATCTCGTGACAGGATTTGAACCCCGTCCGGCTGTTACCAGTCGATCACGCTAACACCACAGCCAACCAGGTCAAGTTAGGGTAATATTAAGTGTAAAATCTGCATGTTATGTGTTGCTTTCATTGTGATAAGTAATCCTTTTTACATGTCAAATCTTAAACCTTGCTGCCAGCTGACCTGCTTCAATATTTATTTTATCCAAGTGGACTGCTTTTTTCTATCTCATGTCTGTTTTTATAGAGCTGTTCAAGATTATCTTTGATTTAGTTGATTACCTTATCCAATCTATTATGTCAGTTTTGTGATAACCGTGTATAGCTTTTCACTACCAGGTAACTCTAGCTAAGCTCCACCTAGTCTTTACGTGTGTTGAACTCGATTGCTATACAATCGATAGATATACAATCCATAATTTCTAGAATCCCAACATCAAAGTAATATCACCAGTTGTCCAAGATTATCTTTATTTAGTGTTGATTGTTATCCACTACATTATATCAACGTTATGCGATAGCTTGTATAGGTACTCTGTATATATCATCTCCGCCAGGTAACTCTAGCTTAGCTCTACCTACTATTTTGCGTGTGCTGAAATCGATTTATATATTTTGAGTCTTCAGTTTCCAGAATCTCAATTTCAAAATAGCTATACATGGAGGTTGGTGAATATTCTGAAAACTGAGTTACCTTGAATCCTTCAGTCAGATTTGTATCAAGATATTCAACAGCTGGCTTGAAGGAGTGTTTGGCATAATCATTAACATCATATTTCCACCATTGCTGCCATCAGACATCAATACAGTTACAGCGCCAAGATGAGGAAGCCACTCTGTAGTCCATTGACTGCCTAGACCTGGGTGCCATCTATCCGCTCTCTTCTTTCTCCAATCTTCCCCTGCCACACCCTAATGCCTGCCAAGTCATGCATCTTGAAACCAATAACAAATCATGGTGGTGCATCAATTGCAACAAATCACTGTTCCTCTTTAATCACTATGACAATGATACACACTATATGCTTGCAATTCTAAATCCACATTGCAAATACAACCATATGGAACACATGGACCAGCAAATTATAAACCCATTTACACTAAATACATGTAAAACAAACCTGACTGACAACACACAGAACAGACATAAACATAACACCACCATCATGTGACCACATTTTACTAAAACATTTAATGACAATTTAATAGTATCCAAGAAACAAGTCATCAGTTTACTCTTACATGCCAACATACGATCACTCCTGAAGAACACTCACAGGTTAAGCTGCCTTCTAGAACTGAGTGCACATGAATTTGGAATTATTGGAATTACGGAGATATGGCTAAAAGCAACTTCACCTACTAACCTTGTAGATATAAAAAATTACACGTTTATTGAAAAGCATAGAAAATAAAAAAGGAGGTGGTGTAGGCATGTACATCAAGGATAATATTCAGTACACTGAGCTTGAAGATCGTTCCGTTCTGGACCCAAATTTTGAATCATTATTTATATAAATCCCAACAGAAAAAGGTAAAAATAAAAGAATAGGCACTATCTATAGTGCACCAAACAGCGACAAAAGAAAATCTATTGACCTATTAGGAGCAACCTTAGATGATGTTCAAAAAGAAAACAAAACAGTCTATCTCATAGGTGATTTCAATATTGACCTGATGGAACAAAACTGCTCTCATTCACAGTTCTACAAATTTGCTAAATACACATTCCCTTTATCCAAAAATAACTACGCCTATCCGAATTACTAAGAGTTCGGCTAGAACTATTGATAATATATTCAGTAATAATATCAGTTTCACCAAAAAACACATTCAGGAATTTTCGTAACAGACACATCAGATCACGTACCAATTTTTATCCTTGAAAAACAGTCAAACTACAGTAGACCATTTAAATATGAAAAAATTAAGTGTAGAGAAATGAATCCGGTCAACATTGAAAAATTTTAAAAGGCCATGTCTGAGGTAGACTGGAACCAAGTGATAGATATAAAGTCATGTGATGACGCCTACACCAAGCTCCACCACATATGCACTAACATCTTTGAGCACAGTTTCCCCATGAAAGAAAAGTTAAGCACAACTCTACTAAACCATGGATGGCAATAGGATTGATATCTGCCTGTCATAAGTAACAGCAACTTTATTTGACATTTATTACAAAGTATAATGAGACAAAGTTTAAAAAATATAGAAATAAGCTGGACCAAACAATAAAAACACAAAAAAGAACTATTATCAGAACAAATTTGAGCAATCCAAAAATGATATAAATGAAACATGGAAAATTATAAAATCACTTTTGCATAAAAAAACCCAATAGAAAAGCACAACAGACCCGGTTTCTCTACAATAATAAGGTAATCACGGATAACAAGGAAATTGCAAACGGGTTCAATGAATATTTTGCTAACATAGGTACAAATCTCTCAAAGAAAATCATATCTAAATCAGGAATTAAATAGTGATTTCCTCACAGATACTCCCGTTTATCAATCCTCTTCATTTTGTGCTTATCCTGTTAACAATGAAGAAACCCTCACTATACTTAATCCTGCGAAGTGCTGGCGTAGATGGGTGTAAATGGAGCATATTTAAACACTGCATATTTGATTTACTAACGCCACTCAGCCACAGCCATCTACAATCAATCACTAGTACAAGGAATATTTCCATCAAAACTAAAATCTGCATGTGTCACTCCAATATATAAAGCAAATGACTCGTCCAACTTCACAAACTAGATGATATAAATCACCCCCCCACACCCCGCAATGGCAGCCATTCTCGTTGGATGACATAATCCAACTGATTTGGATAGTCATATGGATGGATACACAGACAAATGGGAGCTAATACTTACAAACTAACCACGTGAGATTACTAACCTATTCAATAACACGTTCAAGTAGGTTTGGTTATTGAATGATAATGGACACAATCTTGTTTGACCTTCTCAAAACTGAAATGACACGACATTTATTGTAGCATTTAATTAATCTATATTAAATTGTTGATTGAGTATGACATACATACAATTGGTAGAATTATGCATTTCCAATAGTATGTACCATTTGTTGTAACTCATTCAGGCGATGCGATGCTCATAGAACTGGGAGGGAGACAGTAAACTGAAACGTGGGTGATGACGCTGGATGGTGCTGGAGGTGAAGACAGTATGGCATGGTATGGTTGGTCATGCTTTGTATGTATATAGTGAGAAATCTAATCATTGATGTTTCTTGGAGTAATTCTGTAATAGTGTGCTGTTCATAAACTAGTAGTGATTCTGAAATTGTTCTTTCAACCATTATTAATAAGCAGTTTCATTGAAAGACCAATCACAGATAAAGTTGCTTATATACTGAGGATTTCAATGTTCACTAATGATAGTACCGGGTAGGACTTTTATTAAGTTTCCAGCATTGGTACAGCAATCCACGTGGCTCTGTGATCCGAGAAGTAGTCACATAGTTCACGACTGGTTATCAGAGACAGGGATATTGGTATATATATGGTCAATTGATGAATCAGAAATGTGTGACAGTAGCTACAGTGTCATGAAATCCATTCTCATGTGCTGTCCTTGTCAACGTTTGGTAAGATGGCTGATTTGTATTAATATTAGTCTCCTGCAATAATACTGTACTGATTCATGCTGTTCATAGAGCCGGAGATAGCTGAAATACATGTGATAAAGCTGGATGGTTTTGGAGATGGAGATCGAGAGACAAGTTATTGTAATGATTGGTGTCGCGAGATTTACTATCATAATAGCAAATTCATTGCATGTGTAAGTCGATGCTATTTGTGAGGTCATATCATGAGAAACAGGCAAAGCGTGGGTAGAGCTTAGCTTGAGATGGGCGGGGCATAGCTAAACTGGATTCTTACATTGGAGTGTAGAGTTCAGCACATAAATAAGTTAAAATGTTTCCAAAATAAATGGAGAAACGTGTTAGTACAAATATTCCTCTGGGTGTAAGAAATGTTCTATTAAATATTTCGGTCTTAACCTGATCGGAAGTGCAACTGCTTCCAATCAAATTACATCCCAAATATTCAGCGATGTTTTATTTTGTGTTGTAACTCTGCTACCTTTGTTCAGTTTGGCCACCAACAACACGTGATGAACTGTTAAATATTGCACTTCTTAATGGATGAGAACTTTAATGGTGAGCACAGATGTGGTTAGATTTTTACAAATTGCATTTTCCTTGACACAGTGTATTGTTTGTGGAGCTCTTGTGAACCAATAATCAGATCATCAAGGTGCTCCTGTGTATCAGCACAGTTACCGTGTACACTATTCTGCTGATGTGAGGTTGTAAATGAGTAATGCAATTAATGCACACAAACTGTAGATGACACAGATGACAATATACTGCCTTGAATCAAGGCGTTGAGGAACTTGACGCTTCTATCTAGTATGGATTGGAAAACAATTTCGTATTTTGTGACTTCATAGCAATATAGCCAACCTTATATTTCGGAATTGTTAAGATTCATTTTCATTTCATAACCAATTTCAAGGACAAGCGAACGAAGATCAACACACTATAAATATACAACCACATGTGTGCACTCATAAATATATGCCTGTTCTAGGAATATGAATAAGTATGGGTACACAATGTGCGTGCCTGTGTGCGCGTCATGCTCCAAACAAGCAGTATCAGCTATTCTCAGTTTAATACAAATATAAAAAACTTGCATCACTTTGCAAATGCAAGTTTTTTCAATGTCAAACATCCAATAGTGTCATATACATCGTTACCATGCAGCCAAAATATTCATTATTGAAATGTTTCAGGGTACTATGTCTGCACCATTCAAAGTGTACATGAGAAATCCTAAATAATACACTGAAGTCAGCTGTAGTCCATATGAGAGATCATATAAATAAATGGCACTAATATTTGACTTCTAGTCAACATAAGTTGTCATTTGATATGAGCATTGATATGGTTTGTGTTAAAACTGAAGATTTTGAAAAGACTAAAGATCCATTTTTCACATCACACTGACCCTGAGTCAACTTAGGCTAAATTCGAGGCACTTTAAAAATGTAATCGGTAGTTATTTCCATAACTAGATTGAAAATTGATTTGCTGAACTTTGTACGACTCTGACGATCATTAGGCCTACACGCGGTCGGACTTGTTTTAAGGCTCAACTAGTTAATTTTAATCTGTTTGAGTAATAACTAACAGATTGTCCTTACATGATACATCGACTCTTGTACATTGTCACAGCTAAAAAATGCTGATGTTCAGAAGTTTAATGCTCAATCTATTAGACTAACAGAGTCGTCTTCCACAATTGTCCTTACATTATAGCTTGGCCATTTAGAATTAATCTCACATGATTGAATGAGTTCCCAGAGTAAAAAAAAAGATGAGTCCATACATGCAACCTGTCAATAATGAGTGCGCTATGTATTCACCCTTGTCAATCATTACGTTAATTACCCTTAAGCATACCTCATTGGATGCCAGGAGACACATAATCTAACGAGGGGGTTGGTCTTCGTGATTGAACGAGTTCCCAGGAAAAGATGAGTCCAGACATGTAACCAGTCAACATTGTTACACAATGCATTGACCCTTGCAAGGTTGGCATGGCTCCAAGAGAGTGTTGCTTAATTACACTCATTAACCCGTGTCAATCATTGCGCTAATTAAACTTAAGCTCACCTCATTGTATGGCAGGAGGCACGTGATTTAGCAAGGTGGAGCGGCTTCGTGATTGAATGAAGCCGCAGGAAACGACAAGTCCAGACATGTAATCTGTCAATCATCGTTAGTTACCATCATTAAGCCTTGTCAATAATTGCGCTAATTACCTGTAGGCTCACCTCCTTGGAGGACAGGTGGCACATGATTTAATGACTGGGAGGGGCTTATCGCCACCATCTACATCTAACATCCAATCAGAATGACGGAGAAAGGGCTGCTTTTTCACATCTTTTCATACGGCGGCGGAGATCAGAGAAAGAGTTGTCAAAAAGGCATCCCTATCGCCTCATCAGTGGCAGCAGAGACCAAAGGAAAAAAGGTGTGAAAAAACAGTCCCTATCGCCTCACCTCTGCTCCCGCCCATCGGGCGAAAATATTATGAAACAAATATGTTATGCTATGCTTAGTCACATTTTTGTACTCGTATTTCACCCGGAATTCTATATCGTGGTTCACAATTCGGCCAAATATCGAAACTGATATAGAATACTGGGCGAAATACTCGTGCAAATATACGACTAAGCATGCATAGATTTTCTAGCTCATGAATGAATTTATTTACACCCAGAACTCTGTACATGGGGACATTTCTGTATCTCACAGTAATCTGTGAACAGTAAGTGTATATTATACCATTATTTATACGAGTCCAATATCATATATTTTGCACATTAGAGTAATTATCCAAATATCATAGATCATTTATAGTTAATAAATATTCATATATACTTAACCATTTAATGGCTACGTCCGTCAAGAAAATCAAAATATCTGCTTAATGCATGTCTGCCTGTTCGTCAAGAGAAGGCTACCTACGAGAACCCGCCATTGGAATCATTGGCCCTGTTATCGAGCCAGTTGTTCCTGTGGTAAATTCTCAAAAATCGTCTTCTACTGGCACGCAAAACGACATTGCTTAACACCAATGCAGAGGCCGGCTATGACCAGCTTCGGCCATCAACCATTTAATGACTAAATTTCTTCGAAAAATTAAAATATTTACTTATTGAATGTCCATTTGCAGGCCAAAAGAAGAGTATTTTTGAAAATTTAACACTGGAATGGCTGGCTCGGTTACCGAGCCAGTCATTGCCGGGGTAAATTTTCAAAAATGCTCTTCTCTTGGCCTGCAAATGGGCACTCCTCAAGACCACTACACATTATTCTGAGAAAAGATTTACAACGCTTTTGCTGCCTTTGTTAGAAATGAGTGTCAATAAAGTTGCTCGAAATATCTTTAGCAAGTCTTGCAACAATGACTGCCCTACTGATTATTTTGAGGACAATTTGATTCAAAAGTGTTGCGTCAATGATATTCAGCCAAATTGTTATCAAATCATCACATAGTGACAATTGTATTATCAGCTGATCATTTTGATAATAATAATAATAATAATAATAATAATAATAATAATAATAATAATAATAGGCAGCAACAGCTTTCAGTAAGCTTGTTATAAACATATTGTCATTTGGACCATAGCAAACATACAACTGGTATTGGACTATGCTAGGCACTTACTACGTACTCGCCTTGGAAGCCAGCATAAGAATGACTAGCGTTAGTATTACGAGAATGGTTATATATCAGCAATTGCTCACCGGCGAACACAATAGAGTCTGAAATAACGGCGCCGGCAAATATCTATCTAAAATGGCGGCTACAGATAAAGTAACAAAGTCCTAAATTTAGCTAGTATATGTATCTTTTATCAATAGATGAGAACTTTAAGAAGTGCAATATTTAACAACTCATCACGTGAACTGAACAAAGATAGCCGAGTTACAGTTCAGCTCAGAAATAACTCAAAATGTTTCCAAAATAAAATAAAACGTATTGTTGAATATTTGTGACGTAATTTGATTGGAAGCAGTTGCTAACTAATGACTTCCGATCAGATTAAGACCAACATATTTAACATAACATTTCTTACATCCTGAGGAAAATTATGCTAACACGTTTATCCATTTGTTTTGGAAACATTTTAACTTATTTATATGCTGTACTCTACACTCCAATGTAAGAATCCAGTTTAGCTATGCCCCGCCCATCTCCAGCTAAGCTCTACCCATGCTTTGCCAGTGTTTGGATCAATCGATCCCTGCACTCTCCAAATCTCAATTTCCAGAAAACCATACAGGTAAGCTGTTGAATATTTTGAAACTAATTTGCCTGAGTGCTGTTGCTGCCTATAAATAGTAACTTGAGACATATTCTTAGTCCGTCATAAATTAAGACGTTATTGGTTTGATTGGCGTCAATCGAGTCCCTGATTCCAGGTCTCATTCACGCCAATAATTCAGTTTATTATTTGTAACTTCCCACGTTTTATAGTAGTTTATTTAGTCCCAGGTGACATATGGGGACAAGTGAATTTACATATGGGGACAATTGAATTTACATATGGGGACAAGTGAAGTTATATAGTATGGTGGTTAAACACGTAAACATTTGTGTTAAACATTTATACTCCTGGATGGAGAGAGGCATCGAGGAATGAACGGGATTGCCTATGTTTCTACCGATTGCTCGGCCGCCACCTGATCTCGTGACAGGATTTGAACCCCGTCCGGCTGTTACCAGTCGATCACGCTAACACCACAGCCAACCAGGTCAAGTTAGGGTAATATTAAGTGTAAAATCTGCATGTTATGTGTTGCTGTCATTGTGATAAGTAATCCTTTTTACTTGTCAAATCTTAAACCTTGCTGCCAGCTGACCTGCTTCAATATTTATTTTATCCAAGTGGACTGCTTTTTTCTATCTCATGTCTGTTTTTATAGAGCTGTTCAAGATTATCTCTGATTTAGTTGATTACCTTATCCACTCTATTATGTCAGTTTTGTGATAACCGTGTATAGCTTTTCTTTGCAGACCTCGCATACATTATGTGCCTAATCTGGCAGAGAGTTGTTGCTGTCCGCACTCTCCAAATTATAACTATATTAGCCAATGTTTTGCGTGTCAACACCACCACCAGGTAACCCTAGCTCAGCTCCAGGTACTATTTATGTGCGCTGAAGTCAATTTATATACTTGAATACTGAATTTCCCGAATCTCAATGTCAATGGAAACTATAAAGATGAGCTGGTGAAAATTGTGAAGCTTCAGGGTAACTATAGAGGTAGGCTGGTGCATATTTTGAAAATTGAATTACCTGGCAGCTGTTACTACCTAAGGCAGCAACCGCTTTCAGTCAACTTAGTCTCAATTAGACATTCAACACCTGATTAGTGCTTTTAATCTGAGACCATCCAGCACTACCAGGTAACTCTAGCTAAGCTCCACCTAGTCTTTACGTGTGTTGAAATCGATTGCTATACAATCGATAGATATACAATCCATAATTTCTAGAATCCCAACATCAAAGTAATATCAAAGTAACTATAAGGTAGGCCGGTGAATATTTTTGAAATATAGTTTGCCTGGGAGATGACACTACCTAAGGTAGGAACTGCTTACAGTAAAAATAGGTTTTGAGATGTTCAACAGCTGACCTGTGACTAATCTGACAGGGGTTGTTGCAGATTTTCTCTTATCCAAATTATAACTATTTTAGCCAATGTTGTGCAATGACAACAAGCCATCACGACCAGGTAACCTTAGCTCAGCTCTACCTACTATTTACTCCTTTCTGTTTCATGTCTACTTTTACAGAGTTGTCCAAGATTATCTTTATTTAGAGTTGATTATGTTATCCACTACATTATATCAACGTTATGCGATAGCTTGTATAGGTACTCTGTATATATCATCTCCGCCAGGTAACTCTAGCTTAGCTCTACCTACTATTTTGCGTGTGCTGAAATCGATTTATATATTTTGAGTCTTCAGTTTCCAGAATCTCAATTTCAAAATAACTATACATGGAGGTTGGTGAATATTCTGAAAACTGAGTTACCTTGAAGCTGTTGCTGCCTAAGGCAGCAACATCCTTCAGTCAGATTTGTATCAAGATATTCAACAGCTGGCTTGAAGGAGTGTTTGGCATAAGCATTAACATCATATTTCCACCATTGCTGCCATCAGACATCAATACAGTTACAGCACCAAGATGAGGAAGTCACTCTGTGGTCCATTGACTACCTAGACCTGGGTGTTATCTATCCGCTCTCATCTTTCTCCAATCTCCCCCTGCCAAACCCTAATGCCTGCCAAGTCATCCATCTTGAAACCAATAACAAATCATGGTGGTGCATCAATTGCAACAAATCACTGTTCCTCTTTAATCACTATGACAATGATACACACTATATGCTTGCAATTCTAAATCCACATTGCAAATACAACCATATGGAACACATGGACCAGCAAATTATAAACCCATTTACACTAAATACATGCAAAACAAACCTGACTGACAACAGAACAGACCTAAACATAACACCACCATCACGTGACCACATTTTACCAAAAACATTCAATGACAATTTAATAGCATTCAAGAAACAAGTCATCAGTTTACTCTTACATGCCAACATACGACCACTCCTGAAGAACTCTCACAGGTTAAGCTGCCTTCTAGAACTGAGTTCAAATGAATTTGGAATTATTGGAATTACGGAGATATGGCTAAAAGCAACTTCACCTACTAACCTTGTAGATATAAAAAATTACACGTTTATTGAAAAGGACAGAAAATTAAAAAGGGTGGTGGTGTAGGCATGTACATCAAGGATAATATTCAGTACACTGAGCTTGAGGATCGTTCCGTTCTGGACCCAAATTTTGAATCATTATTTATATAAATCCCAACAGAAAAAGGTAAAAATAAAAGAATAGGCACTATCTATAGTGCACCAAACAGCGACAAAAGAAAATCTATTGACCTATTAGGAGCAACCTTAGATGATGTTCAAAAAGAAAACAAAACAGTCTACCTCATAGGTGATTTCAATATTGACCTGATGGAACAAAACTGCTCTCATTCACAAAGTTGTACAAATTTGCTAAATACACATTCCCTTTATCCAAACAGAACTAAGCCTATCCGAATTACTAAGAGTTCGGCTAGAACTATTGATAATATATTCAGTAATAATATCAGTTTCCTCAACAAAACCCATTCAGGAATTTTCGTAACAGACACATCAGATCACCTACCAATTTTTATCCGTGAAAAATCAGTCAAACTACAGTAGACCATTTAAAAATGAAAAAATTAAGTGCAGAGAAATGAATCCGGTCAACATTGAAAAATTTAAAAAGGCCATGTCTGAAGTAGACTGGAACCAAGTGATAGATATAGTCATGTGAGGATGCCCACACCAAGCTCCACAACATATGCACTAACATCTTTGAGCACAGTTTCCCCATGAAAGAAAAGTTAAGCACAACTCTACTAAACCATGGATGGCAATAGGATTGATATCTGCCTGTCATAAGAAACAGCAACTTTATTTGACATTTATTACAAAGTATAATGAGACAAAGTTTAAAAAATATAGAAATAAGCTGGACCAAATAATAAAAACACAAAAAAGAACTATTATCAGAACAAATTTGAGCAATCCAAAAATGATATAAATGAAACATGGAAAATTATAAAATCACTTTTGCATTAAAAAAACCAATAGAAAAGCACAACAGACCCAGTTTCTCTACAATAATAAGGTAATCACGGATAACAAGGAAATTGCAAACGGGTTCAATGAATATTTTGTTAACATAGGTACAAATCTCTCAAAGAAAATCATATCTAAATCAGGAATTAAATAGTGATTTCCTCACAGATACTCCCGTTTATCAATCCTCTTCATTTTGTGCTTATCCTGTTAACAATGAAGAAACCCTCACTATACTTAATCCTGCGAAAAGTGCTGGCGTAGATGGGTGTAAATGGAGCATATTTAAACACTGCATATTTGATTTACTAACGCCACTCAGCCACAGCCATCTACAATCAATCACTAGTACAAGGAATATTTCCATCAAAACTAAAATCTGCATGTGTCACTCCAATATATAAAGCAAAAGACTCGTCCAACTTCACAAACTAGATGATATAAATCAACCCCACCCCCTCCCCCCACCGCAATGGCAGCCATTCTCGTTGGATGACATAATCCAACTGATTTGGATAGCCATATGGATGGATACACAGACAAATGGGAGCTAATAATTACAAACTAGCCACGTGAGATTACTAACCTATTCAATAACACGTTCAAGTAGGTTTGGTTATTGAATGATAATGGACACAATCTTGTTTGACCTTCTCAAAACAGAAATGGCATGACATTTATTGTAGCATTTAATTAATCTATATTAAATTGTTGATTGAGTATGACATACATACAATTGGTAGAATTATGCATTTCCAATAGTATGTACCATTTGTTGTAACTCATTCAGGCGATGCGATGCTCATAGAACTGGGAGGGAGACAGTAAACTGAAACGTGGGTGATGACGCTGGATGGTGCTGGAGGTGAAGACAGTATGGCATGGTATGGTTGGTCATGCTTTGTATGTATATAGTGAGAAATCTAATCATTGATGTTTCTTGGAGTAATGCTGTAATAGTGTGCTGTTCATAAACTAGTAGTGATTCTGAAATTGTTCTTTCAACCATTATTAATAAGCAGTTTCATTGAAAGACCAATCACAGATAAAGTTGCTTATATACTGAGGATTTCAATGTTCACTAATGATAGTACCGGGTAGGACTTTTATTAAGTTTCCAGCATTGGTACAGCAATCCACGTGGCTCTGTGATCCGAGAAGTAGTCACATAGTTCACGACTGGTTATCAGAGACAGGGATATTGGTATATATATGGTCAATTGATGAAGCAGAAATGTGTGACAGTAGCTACAGTGTCATGAAATCCATTCTCATGTGCTGTCCGTGTCAACGTTTGGTAAGATGGCTGGTTTGTATTAATATTAGTCTCCTGCAATAATACTGTACTGATTCATGCTGTTCATAGAGCGGGAGATAGCTGAAATACGTGGGATAAAGCTGGATGGTTTTGGAGATGGAGATCTAGAGACAAGTTATTGTAATGATTGGTGTCGAGAGATTTACTATCATAATAGCAAATTCATTGCATGTGTAAGTCGATGCTATTTATCATGAGAAACATACATAAGAATACCAGCATGTAGGCTTTCTTGGCGATCTAGCCTATACATGCTATATCCTGTTCGATAGCATGATCTCTCTAGGATGTGTGACTGAAGCCATGTTTCTGATATTGCTATGATCTGTGCACTTGCCAATCTAGAGTCAGCTTCTAGGTCAGTAATGTGAGCTCTTAATGATCGGATATTAAGATGTACCATTTCCAGCCAGTTGGATTTAGAATATAACACATTTATGCTAGGTGGTGGTGTCAGAGTTTTATCAGAGTGCAATCGGTTCATCTCTTTGGCTACTTCCTGGCAACTGTGTCCGAAATAATCGCAGGTGGGGAAGTAGTTATTAAATGAAAATCCAAAATTTATAAGAAGTTCTGTCACGATACTCCAAGGAAAAATAAAGTTATTGAACGAAAAATCCAAAACTTACATGGATGGACAGAAATTCAGAAACAAATGTATAGATGGACAGCCTGACTGACCCACAAAATAATGTCCATTTCCCTAGTACCATAGCCAATGTTCCCAT
Source organism: Chaetoderma sp. LZ-2023a (assembly GCA_034401795.1). NCBI lineage: Eukaryota > Metazoa > Mollusca > Caudofoveata > Chaetodermatida > Chaetodermatidae > Chaetoderma > Chaetoderma sp. LZ-2023a. Next base: position 162,126,911 of record CM067372.1, on the reverse strand, counting down.
GAAGTTTCGTGACAATAATCCAAGCAAAGATAAAGTTATTGAATGAAAACCCAAAATTTGCACGGACGGACAGACACAAATTCAGAGACAAAGGTATGGATGGACGGCGGGACAAGCTGACTGACCCAAAAGTAATGTACATTTCCCTAGTACCATAGCCTATGTTCCCATGAAGTTTCGTCACAATACTCCAAGTAAAGATAACATTATTGAACGAAAACCCCAAATTTTCACGGACAGATGGACACAAATTCAGAGACAAAGGGATGGACGGATGGAGGGACGGGCTGACTGACCCACAAAATAATGTACAATTCCCTAGTACCATAGCCAATGTTCCCATGAACTTTCCTCACGATAGTCCAAGCAAAGGTAGAGCTATTGAATGAAAACCAAAAATTTGCACGGACAGAAGCAACAACCCCCCCCCACCCCATGGTGTTCGTCAGTGTTCAATTCTTGACTCTCTGCTGTTTTTACTCTATATGAATGACTTACCAAAATTTGTTATGACTACTACCACTACTACTACTGCTACTACTACTACATAATGCACTATTACTGCTATCGCGACTACTGCTTCCTTCAAACTGACAAGTGCTACCACTAAATAGCAACTCTATATGAATGACTAAAATTTGGCACACATTATACTACTACTACTACTACTACTACTACTACTACTACTACTACTACTACTACTACTACTACATCATACACTATTACTGCTATCGCAACTACTGCTTCCTTCAAACTGACAAGTGATACCACTAAATAGCAATCTACGGTTTGAGCTGGGGTAATTGGCATGCATGACAACCCCCCCCCCCCACACCCCCCCCCCCCACCCAATACAAATCTCTAATCTCAATAACTAAAAGTAAAAAACATAGATGTTTTATTTCGGTTTTTTTTTTCTTTCCTCTATGTCTACTTAGCTCAGGAACGTATCTGTACATTCACAAGTATATCTCACATTCTATGTTAAGCTGTGTGTGTAATTGTATATGTATGTTTAATGTTAACCACAATGGTTTTGCCAACCGAGCCAACGCGCCATATGGCTTCACCCAATAGGCTATTGGGATTAAGCTTGGACAAAATTACATATATCAAGCCGATGGAACACGATATTGAGGCCAGCATCACCATGATATAATATGCTGTTTCTGGTTAAGTTTTTGGTTTTATTTAACACATCATTTTATATCGAAGGATTGGTTCAGCCTATTGTGACAGAACACATGGTTACATATTTCAACCAGATGCAGCACTATCCTATTGAAGTCATGATGTCAAAGGTCATGTTCATTGTGACCTTAATATATAACTATTCTTTTCGGTTAAATTTTTGGTTTAGCTCAACATATTGTCATATCTCAGGATTGTTTCACCATACTTGAATTTAACCTGGTCACATGTTTACCTATATGAAGTACAATGATATTGAGCTCATGGTTATTGTATGATTTGTACAAAATTCAGACTTTTAACAGGTTGGTTCTGCTTAGCTCATCTGATCTTTACTTCAGAATTGACCAAATTATTGGAACTATGCATCGTCATATAGTTACCTCAAACAGGAGCAACACAGACATTCAGACTTTTGAGATCAAGGTCATTGTCATCTTGATAAAAAGCTAGCTTGTTATTTGGAAATTCAAAATGTTAAGATTTTGCCAATATCTCATCAGTGTAACACTGGTGCCTTGTTTACTATGCCGTGTCCTAAGTGTTCAACTTAAACATGGTTTAAACTTGGTAAGTTGTTACAGAGTTTAAAGTTGGTATCTGACTACAGACTAGGTTTAATTATAAACGTGGCAACAATCTCTTAAGAAGAAGTGATTTATTACCAGGTTTACGCTAAACAGGGGTTTAAACATTATCATGTGATCAATGTATAAAAACCTGCGCCATTCCATACGTCATTCAACTTGCATGCCCTTTGGAGGGGACATAAAGCTGCCGGTCCTGTCTCGGTGATGTCTGTGCCATGGGGCATGGAAAAGAACTCACTCCGAGTGTCAGGCCCTGTATCAGGAGCTCAGTTGTGAATACGCTCTGATGGTGTACATAGTAGATGTCAGCCCTGTGGTCAATGTGTCCATGACAGCCATGCCCGAGTCCTGTGAATAGAGGATTAGTGCGCCAATTAGACACACCATGCAGCAGTCGGCAGCCTGCTCTAAAAAAAACAACCTACGTCACAGCTGTCAATTCCGCTGTCGGTCACCCCTGAGATGAGCAAAGATGTACATTTACCTTGTAAATACGTTGATAATTCACTGTAAACACACATGACAAGCTCTGTGTGGGATATGTAGCCGATGGGTTCGGCGGCATGTGGCAATATCAGTCTGGGCAGTGCTTCCATATAAGTGAGGAATCTATGATCCATGAGTATGAGATGGCCAACAATGGCTGAAGACCATATTGAATTTCGGCTCATCTTCATCCTTTTTCAGACCTAGTCCAAAGGACCCATTCAGTTTCAAACCAATCTGACAAATGGTAATTTAACAGCATTATCATCCATTTGTGAAATTTCCTCGGCATGAGGTTTCGAAATGATCCAACAAATGGTAGCAGGGTCATCATCTGCAAACTGATTTTTCAAGATGGCCACTGGTGTCTGTTGACTATATTTGATTTCTGATCATCATCAATTTTGACAAAGATCTTTCTTAGACCTCACCAAGTTCAATGAACCTATGAAGCTTTACACCAATCCGATCTTAGACAAGTTATCATCCGGAAACTATTCTGGCATGCGCATGTCGGGATACCGCCATCGCCGATCTCAATAATAATTTTGGGATGGGGTTATAAAGAGAATATTGACCTTTGACCTATATTCGCAAGACAGCTCATATATGTGGTAACCTATGTCTAAAGCATTCTCTACAACACAGTGACAGACAGATGGAGAGAGTCAGATGAAAGAATGACGCAATAGGTCAACTAACTAACGAGTCACCTGAGCAAAAACAAAATAGGTGTCATGTGAATAACATATGTATTCAACAAGCACAATGTACAAAAAACATTGTAAATATAAGTATCTGATTTTAAATAAATATATATACTTATATACATAGTTTATTCACAAATATTAACTGACAAGTCATATGGTTGCTCTCTGTGCCAGCGTCATTCATGCCTTATTAGGTTACCATACTGAGCAACAAAAATAATATGCATTATTGATACGTCTTGAAGGCAGCCATTCATGACTAAGGCAGCACCATTTTTCATCAGCATTGGTGCCAAGATTGCACCAGTTTTATATGAAACTGCATAGTATCAGGTCATACCTATGGATTTAATGTAAGGCCAGTGTTAAAATAGTTACTCAAACTGCCAAGTAATCGTTGGAACATAATTAGCCATGGCCTGTAATAGGTTGCAGTTATTGCATTGGGGTGTGTGCATGCATGTGCATCCATGTGTGTATTTGCATCTGTTGTACCTCAAAAACTGCTGATTTGATTTGGCTAAAATTTGACAAAACAAAGGATCTCAATGTGAAAGAGGATTTACAGACATGATCCAAATAAAAACACAATCTCCGGATTGGATTAAATTCTGGTTCTATTGATATCTCAGACGGTACTGGTCTGACAGTGCTCAAATTTTAACACACGAAAGGGTGTAATTGTACATTCGGATTCCAAAACTTTAGCAATTTTGGGAAAATCCTAAAAATCTTTACATTGTGTCAAATACGGGAGGGCCTGCAATTTCTGACTATCTCTGGCTCTTGTTATTTACGGCCAGTAGAATTTACTGCTCAATCGCCTCTATGAGTTCACTAACGCTAACCTATTTACTAACAAATGTCTCCGACACAAATTTGCACATTTTCCTGAAATCGACTCTGTTACTGAATTCAAGTGAACTGAACCTATATTCCATTAAAATGGATATAAACATATATTTAATTTAACACAAGCCAATTCATGAATCGATTTCCTCACTCACTCATATGATGTCATAATCAACTATGTGATGTGTAGCTGATGTCATAAATGACTCGATATAGCCCGTCTTTAACGCTTAATATTCCGATACATTGTATGTCTTTAATAAACATTCTGTTGAATATTTTGAAACTAATTTGACTGGGCGCCATTGCTGCCTAACAGTCAAATTAGTTTCAAATATTCAACAGCTTACCTGTATAGATTTCTGGAAACCGATAGGCAGGGAGTTCAGCGATCGATCGATCACAACACAAGTGTGATGTGGGTGGAGCTTAGCTATAGTGATGGGCGGGGCATAGCTAAAACTGGAACGGTCCATTACAGAAATATTACCTAACACATATACGGAATGGTATTAAATTCTATTCAGAAATTCTATATTAACCCTTTTATGGTCAAGCCAGCTAAAATTATGTTGTGTAGTGGTCTTGAGAAATGTCCATTTATAGCCTACCAGTAATAGATTACCTCTGGTATGGCTGTCTCGATTATTGAGTTAGCATTTCAACTGATAAATTCACAAACTCGTAAATACATAAAACAGATTCTGATTTTTGTGACAAATCTTTGCTATTAACCCTTTCATGACGAAGCCGGCCAAAACTGGCCACTGTAGTGATCTTGAGGAGTGTCCATTTGCAGGCCAAGAGAAGACTGTTTTTGAAAATGCACCACTGGAATGACTGGCTGGTAAATTTTCAAAAACAGTCTTCTCTTGGCCTGCAATTAAACATTCAATTAGTAAATATTTAAATAAACAATTAACATATACAATAACACAGAAGATAATAATCTATACATATAGATAATTGTATACAGCAATAGATATATACATGTACTATACTTATACTATAATGTAACTGCATGCATGTCATAATTTATATAGAAATGAATGCGTACAGTATTTTTATTTGGTTGTGAATATATTGTATAAAAGGTTAACTATACTGCCATTAACGTGGCCTGTGCAATCTCTATCTCTCAAAGTTGCCATAAACATGCAGCTAGCTACATCGTAAATAACTAAGCATCATTTGGTTCATGCGGTAAAACCTACAAACAGAGATACTGAAACATTTGGAGACAAAGTTGTGGATATCTTTTGCAATATGTCCATTATTAAGAGAAACATAAATGGAACAAACAGCAATTGTATGTTATAATATATGAATTAGTATTGATATATGTGTTTAGATATAAATCTCTCTCAATCTTCTTTTCCATCTCTCTATCCATTATGAATCAATTATGTAGCTATTTCAAAAGCTATCAAAATGCACGATAACTAGCATCGTAAAATTAACTTTATTGCATTCACGTTCTGACATTTCATCATTCCAAATATGAATGCTTAGCTGTAAACATTTGCTTGCAGAAAAACTATGATAACGCTGGTCACTGGGTCAATACCAGGACTTTTAGTCGCGATATTGGTCCAGTACCGGACCAATAACCAGAGTTATCTAGGTAAACTCATCCTGATTTTGCATATGTGTTATCATTGAGATGTTGCATACTATACTGCCTAGAACAAATAGGAAATCAACTAAACTCAAACACGCCCGAGTGACCATCTAAATATTGGAGAGATAATATGGTGGTTCCTTCAGGAAGGTGGTAGAATATAATATTGTAAGTCGCTTGTATAAAGTTGCATTAATGGAGGGATCTTAATCTTATCCGTCACTCAATTATCTGCTGTCATAATCAAAATATGTCACTTGTTAGCTGTGATCGCAATCAAACAGATGTAAGTCAGTCACAAACTCGAAACGTCTGTCACAAAACTGCATGAATTGTATGTGACGGGTGAATTTACAATTTAATAATCATTGGGTTCATGGGTTGAATGTTTTGAAACTAATAACTAAAAGCGATTGTTGCCATAAGCAGCAACAGCTCCTATTCAAATTAGTTTCAAAATATTCAACAGCTTACCTGTATAGTTCCGTTGAAGTTTAGATTCTGGGACTTCAGGTTTCAAAGCTTTGAATGGAAAGCAACACATGTAACAATGTGGCGGAGCTTAGCTAGATATGGTTGGGGAATAATTAGAAATGGATACCTTCAATGAAACACAACGCTATATAGTCACTTATTGTTCCATAAGGTATCCGCTTAAAGATGGGTTATACAAGTATTCGTGGTAGTACAGTATATCCATTTGGCATTGGTCAGGAATCGAACCCACAATTGGCTACAACGCCTTGCATCATAGCCCACAAATGCTTCCACAAGACCAACGCAGCAAGACAAAATCTTGCTTTGCCTGTACATTATGTAAAGCTTTGCAAAATTTCACCCATTCTCAGTCTGAATTTTCTGTATAAAAACTAGTATGCAATAACAATACATCAAGCCCATTGTATTACCAGACAAGAATTTAGTATTCTAAAATGTACTTAGATCTATCACCATTCTCTGGCTGTCTACTAGAGTTATACGATTGCCTACGTATCTATCTATCTGTATCTATATTTATCTATGTGTCTACTTAACTATCGCATGTTTGTTGGACTGCTTGACTATATGTCTGCCTGCCCTGATAATGCAGATTACTGGGAGGTACTAGGACATTATGGCTCAGTACCAGCCCACTAACCTGCATTATGGTATCTACCTTTCTGATTTCCTATCTATCTGTCTGTTTGATGAATATATTGACATTCGTGTGACTGAATGTAGACCTAGTCTCTGGAAACAACGGCCTTCAATCAAATTGTTTTAAAACTAGACAGTATTTTACCTGTAGCACACAGCGGCTAAAAAGATTAGCGTAAATATAACTGCGCTTATATGACCGGCTATAGCGGGTATTATTTATTCATTCAGCATACACCAGAGTGCATGGGTCCAACTTCGTCACTAACTGGTTCCCGCCAGAATGCCATAAATGGTATTTAGCTGTTTTTTTCTAATTATACTGATTTATTTCTGTTTTTTTACCTGTGGATATATGTTGGTTATTATATAAAGCTGTCTTTCAAGAGAATGTGTTTGTTCCCTTTCCTTTAAGTTTATCTTGGGAATCCCTTGAAGGCCTGGCCTGGCGTAATTGAGGGGACATCAATTGCACACAAGCTCATATATCAAGTTTATACATATACTGATTGACAGCGCCTGTATGCCCATTATATCGTGCAGTACAGGCTCGCTGTGTTGGATTGGTTGATGAACAAAGCAGGTGATTCGTACAGGGCAATGAAGAAATCTGGACGAAATTGCGGGTGGAATTAATTATTTATATTTATATATATTAGTGCTGCTAATCGATTTTAGATGATCGATCGTTGATACGATTGAATCAGTGATCGATTATGAAAATTTGTAATCGATTATCGTTATTTTATTATTATTTATTTGTTTATTTATTTATTTATTTTATTTAGTTTTTCATTTCCAGTTCTGTCCTGACACGCTAATCTGTTTAGTGGCAATAACACGTGTAATGATTACAAGACACGTGCATTAACAACACATATCTTTATTATTAAGCATTAATCCGAGGATTAATTTATAGAATAAAGGCAGCAAGCGCCAACTGTTGATAATCTTAAACAATTAATTTAAATAATTAATTCCACCCGCAATTTCGTCCAGATTTCTTCATTGCCCTGTACGAATCACCTGCTTTGTTCATCAACCAATCCAACACAGCGAGCCTGTACTGCACGATATAATGGGCATACAGGCACTGTCAATCAGTAGCCTATTTACTTTTATCAATCAATCCTTGGCTAGTTTGATAGTTGTTTAAGAGGCGGGCTCTTAGTACGCGTTACATTTATCAAATCTGTTGACTATATATTATTATTATTATTATTATTATACTTATTTATCACTTATAAACCTTGTAAAACAGTGGATATCATACTACTATACTTGCCTGCTGAAATATCTAAAATGAGTGTAGCTTGATGTAGGTCTATCGCCAGAACACATTCTATATTTTATTTGCCTTATATTTCATGAAATCATATGTTTTCTGAACTATAATCTTAGCTAATAAAGTAAACTATGTTGACAATGTTTAGCACTCTTCCTTACTAAACAACTACGCCCACGCCGGCCTCATAGCCCCCACACACCCACGCACGGGTTTACACTGTTCAGAATTACGAGAATATTGATCAACGATCGGTTAACTGACCGATTGAACTGTTGATTAATCGAATATATATATATATTACTTATATATATATATATATATTTATGCAGTTATAAATAGGCACACACACTCACACATGCACAAACATGCTCACGCATGCACACACACACACGGCCCCATGCATGCATGTACACACACACACACACATCCTTGCATGCATGTGTGCGCATGGATGCACACACATGCATGCGCACACATGTACGCGCGCACACACGCATGCACGCACACACACACACACACACACACACACACAGACGCATGCACGCACGCACACAGGATAAATGTTAATAAGATGTGTAAAACACGAATGAGTGAATGTTAAGATTAAAGCTAAATCATATTTCTATAGATTTATTTATTTAACTGGTCAGTGAAAAATGAGGCAAGCTAAATTACATATTACATCAATCATGTCTACTCTCAAAAAGTGTTTCTGTAATCTGTTGCCCTATGTGATAGAAAAGCATGGTCCACTTAGCCACCAGTCTGATTTTTGTCAATTCACAGGGCATCACAGGATTTAATGCTTATAGGATAAGATTACAGGAGAAACTAACACACAATTACTGTGTCGCTAGCTATAGGCAGACCACTGAAAAATTAACAGCTCTTAACAAGTCTGAACGAAATATTAAACTTTGACGAGACTAATTAAAATATTCCAGTACAATAATAATAATAATAATAATAATAATAATAATAATAATAATCTCCTTTGGTAGCACTCTAACTCTAAAAAAATTGATAAACTGTTGTAGTAGTAGTAGTAGTAGTAGTAGTAGTAGTAGTGTTGAATTGCTATTTAGGCAGGTTTACTTTGAAACAGCTGTTGATGAATATATAGAGCAAAAAATTCATAAAACATGCTGTTTTCAAAATGAACCTGTTTTCTAAATTCTGACAGAATCTTGAATTTTTTTGATTTACTGCCAATAACAATAACGGAAGAAATTAAGGTACATGTAATTTTCTTGCCATATGCTTCTCACTGACCACGAATCCCTATATCGAGATAAAAATATTTTTTCTAAATAAGAAATATGATACGATGATCCAGAATGATGTACTGTAAACGTTCATTGCGAGCCAAGACGCATGATTATCACTGATTGTCCAATCAATCGGGAAGCGCTTGCTAAAAATCTCATGGCACATATAGAGAAGTATTGAATTTTTACCTGAAATAGAAAGGGAAACAATCAATAAAGAAAACTAAATTCTCTAATATGTATGGTACTACTAAGATCAATTATAAAATATTCTAATTCATAAATAGGGTACACAATGTGTACTGTGGTAGATACAATACAACCTAATGGTTAAGATTTGGCTAGAAAATAGAAGAAATTGGTCAGGGAATGCCCATTTGTAGGTTAAGAGAAGACTATTCTTTTAAAATTTACAACAGAAATGTCTGGCTCAGTTACCAAAAAATGAACATTCCATGAGATCACTGCAGGAGTCAATTTTGGGTTTAACCATTATAGGGATAATGTACTCTGCCACTTTCAGTAAAATGAAAGCATTATTTGATTTCGTGATTTGCCCAGGAATATAGATGACATGACATGACCTTAAACATTGCTTAGTAAACAGAATATTTTTTAGCACTACTGTGTATGCACCTCATCGCAGAAGTTTCTCAGTGTGTTCGGGACATGAAGGGAGTGATCCAACCTGGTACTCAAGTACCTGAGGTCATTATCAAACAAAATAGACACAAACAAAATGATGTAGCTCCATCACTGAGGTGGTAATAGTCTGTTACAAAAGTGGCTGTATTGTATGGTTTTGATTAATTCCGAATTTAAAAATTCTGTCGAATATTTTTGAAACAAATCTGGCTTACCTATATAGTTAGCTTGAAACATTGATTCTGGGAATTCAGGTCACAAGTTTCAAATCGATTCCAACACACATACAAAGTTGATAGATGTTAGCTAGAAATGACACAGTTAATGAAGCAGTCTATCCTAGTTGGCAAGCTACTCACTTTTATTTATTGATATAAGTCTGGACTGACCTCATCTTGATAAGAGCACGAGATAACATACCCCCTGTGTCCTAACCAACGCATGTTGGAGCAAATGTTACAATGCTTTAAATAAGTCAAATTTAAACATCTATGTGGCTTTGTCAAAAAGAATTCTGTGGAACTAAATATCTCTCCAGTCCTAAATTGTCAATAAATATTAGAGCTCAGAACAAATTCATTTACATAGTAGAAACAGAAGATTTATTTTGGTTGCAATATGGTATGACAATGATCTGATAAAAAAACAAGATGCTAATGTTTATTTTGTTTTTTTTATTTAAGTTCAGCATGATCTTAAGCATTGACTTTTGACCGTGATCACTAAATCAAAAACCACAATTAAGAGACATTAACCATCAGCATATTAAAAAAAATAAAATGACACCATCACCAAGACAAAAAACAAAATGGTCACATATACTGACCTCTGATGTCTTGGATGCGGAACTCATCTCTTCCCCCCACCGGATGAAGAGAATGGTACCAGATAATAGTAGGGATACCCTACTAACAAATGTGATATTTGTAAATAGCAGAGGAGGAAAACTAATTACAAATATATACCTCTACATTTAATTATTTTCTGATGACTGAGACGGCGAGCGGGTTAGAAGTGTCACGGAGGTAATGGTCGGTAAAACTTGATTCACAGTGCCACTGGGCTACTGACATAATGTCTTCAATAGAAACACCATTAAATAATACCGTGGAAGTTACCACAACATGGACACTATGAGCCTAGGCTCTATCTACTTGAATTCCAGTGGCTGTCTTATGACAGAATTGAATGCATTCTACTATCTATCTGGAAATAGTGTCTCTTGACACATTACCATGGGGTTCAATATATGACAACCATAGGGAGCATGGGTCCATCCGCCAAACCTGTGTTCTTCTCTTGTACTTATTTAAAGCATGGACAGGACACCATGCTTTAGCACCAGGATCATATCTGGTTAAGACAGATAAAATAATAGGTTCACCTGGATATTTTAGAGGAGTGATTCTTAGCCAAGAAATTCAATCTCGGTAGAAGATTAAGGCCTTCACCCGTACCTATATAACTGATGCTGCCACAACTAAAAATACAGCTTTCAGTGTCAATAATTTAATAGAAATATCACTAAGTGGTTTAAAAGGTTTATCACTCAAAAGAACCAGAGAAAGACTCCATGACGGTGTCAGTGGAGGATTTGTCGGTCTGAGATTGCCCATACCTTTAATAAGAGAATTTTAAACACATACTTTATCACTTCCCCTCTTTGCCAAACAAGGGATAACAGTCATTAATGCTGATTTATATCCAGCAACAGAATTCGGCTAAAGACTATAGGCATCATACATGTGACAGAGAAAATCAGCTACTACCTGAATAGATGCATCCATTGGATTGATACATCTCTTTGAGCACCATTCTGCAAATCTGTTGATTTTATAATTATATGCTCTGGGAGTTAACCCCCTTCTGGCTCTGGCCATGAAATTGGCTGCTTGCTCAGAAAAGCCCTGCTTAATCGCGGATTTGTTGACAACATCCATGCAGCCAACTGAAACATTGATGGATTGTTGGGAAGGGTCTTGCATTGGAAGATAATATTGTCCATCAGAGGCAGTGGAACCGGATTGCAGACCAGAAGGTCCAGCAGATCCGTAAACCAGGATCGGTGTGGCCAATTTGGGCAATCAGAAGTACTTGGCATTCCCCCGGCTTGATCTTCTTAAGAATCCTTGGATTCAGGATTGTTGGAGGGTATGTGTATGCATACATTCCCTTCCAACAGCTGATAGCTAGTGCATCTATTGCGATAGCGCTTGGATCTGGAATCGGAGAAACGTACGTCGTCATCTTCGCATTCTTCTTCATTGCGAATAAATCTATGTTGGGTTTTCCCCAATGATTGAATAGATGATCCGCCACACATTGATTTAGTTGCCATTCCATAAGCAGAATGCTCATCCTTCGGCTCAATGGGTCTGCTAACAGATTCAGCCTTCCCGGAATATGAATTGCTTTCAAGGTGATCATATGATCCACGCACCAGCAAAGCAGTTTCCATGTCATCATACAGACTGGGGACTTCGTTCCACCCTGGCGGTTTATGTAACTCACTACTGTTGAGTTGTCTGAATGTATCATCACAAATTTTCCCTCCACTTCTTTTAAGAAGTGTTCCAGGCCTAGAATTTGATATGTTCCTTTGACTGATCGAGATTCAAAGCCCTGATATTGTGGCTCCCCATCCCTCCATCGATGCATCCATAAACATCGTTACTTGAGGGTGGGGAGGGGTCAGCATGACCCCCGCCAGGAGATTCCCTGTCTCCATCCACCAATGAAGGTGATGAATGAGTGGGTCCAACACTTGAATGCGCGAGTCCAGTGATCCTGAACCCTGTGTCCACTGAGTCATGAGAAACAACTGAATCGGCCGCCTGCACAAGGCCGCCTAAGGAATGACTGGTTCCATTGAAACCATCAGACCTAGCATTCTCAGATAGACTCACGAGACAGGTTCTCCACTCTCTCCTGGGATGGATAAACATATTCTATCTCCAGATCGAAGAACATACCCAGGTAAACAAACATCTGGATTGGAGTCAGCTCTGATTTCTGAAAGTTGATTATCCAGCCTAAATCTGTGAGAGTTTTCAAACCTATCTAACATCCCCCTCTCTAACCCCAACAACACCGATTTTATTGTTTCCATTTTAAACTCGGTGTATCCATAAACTTGTTTAGAGGTTTGGGGTTGAGAATTGGTCTCCACCCCCCGGTGTTCTTTGTCACAAGAAACACGGTTGAAAGCGGTCCTGAATTAACCGCTCCCACTCCTGATGTGGAAAGTCAAACGACCTCCCACTGGTGTACCTAGGGATAATGGGGTGCCCATGAATTTTAGAAGTGGGTGTGTCTCTGGTACGTGTGACACCAGAGTGGTACGTGTGGTAACCGAAAATTCTTTTAGTCCATCAGGCCCGATTACCACGCGCCGCTCCTCGCGCGCCTCGTCCAGCACCACGTGCGCCTCTGTGCGCGGGCTGCTGCCTGGCTGGTCGCACTTGAGGCGCTGGCTGACGTACAGCAGCATGCTGTTGCTGGCGCGGCCAACGCGGCCTCTGAACCCAGCCAGCCTGCTGGCCTCTGACAATGCCAACACCGCCACGAGCGTACAGCTGTCGAGCAGCCAAGGGCTGAACATGCACGTGTTCTCTGTGCAGCACTATAAATTGTGCGTGCAGCACCCTCTGGTTATCCACCAAGTTAACTGTCTCATGGGGGTGCCGACAACCATCACCTCCAAAAAGACCAGGGCCTGCCATCTGCGCTTGCAACAAGTGCGACGAGCTCCTGGGATGGGCACAAATTGTCTGAAGCAAAAGTGCGCCGTGTGTTCTGCAACCACATATAACATCACCAGACGAGTTTCACAAGTCATATAAGCAATTTTATATCCTGACATTTCTTTATGGTGGGGGTGGAGAGACGAATATCCATCGTGAGCATCCTTCCCGTGAGGGCGTGACAAGCTCCAACGCCTCATCCAGACACTGTAACGAATTGGATGGAGATACGCATGTCGTCCGCCACCATGTGCTATGGAGCTAACATTTTAACCTGTCTTTAGGGTTATTTTCCAACATGCCAAGAGATGCACTGCAAGCCGGTACTAACACATAAATATATAAATATTATTATTATTTCGCAGTGCTTCCTACTTTGGCGGGGGAATCTACCTAATACATGTAAGAATCGAAAGACACAAGGGGGCGTGTATGTAAATCAGCACTTTAACTATCACCACTCGGAAACCTATGATAGTTTCCCAGGGTTGGATCCGGTCAACGTGTCGATTGGGAAGCCAAACAATTAAAAAGCCATGAGGCTGGTGGATGCGTGGAAAAAGACAATAACTTGCCATATATAAGAGGCCCTATAGGTCACTTGGCCAATTTTACACAACCTTGCCAGTGTGTGGGGCTACATTATCACAACTGGAAAAGAGGTGTACACTATGCGCCTCTGATGAAGAAATTCCCCCTAACCGCTTTAAACCTATCCTATCGAGCTGAATAGCCAGGTTTAGTCGATAACATCTCAGGCTCAAACAATTAGAGCATGATCAGCGGCCTCAGTGTAAAATTGATGCTGGCAGGGATAGTGATCCGGATATAATGTTGCTGTATGGTATTTCCTGTGGTCTAGAGTTTTTATAAATAAACAAAACATATGAACTAGATGGCCACTTGCCAAATGCACAATGAACCAACACACAACTAACGGATACGAAGATGATGAAATGATAATTAAAGTGTCACAGGTCAATACACCTTCCAGTGCGGCTAGTTGAAAGCACAACAGTAAACAAGGATAATATGCACAGTATGAAACAGAAATTATAAGAATGCGGTCCTAGGACCGATACGGTACCTATTAGTCATCAGTACCTTTATACGGAAATATTTAAACGGTTTATAACTAAATGTACAAGTTCACTAGTTACTGAAATTGAGGCACTATTACACTTATAGCGCGAGATGACACATTCTCAGGGCTGGAAAGATTTCCGCAGGCAGGTCTCCGCTAGCAGGTCTCCGCAGGCTCACGTCTCCAGACAGGCAGGATATGGTACATTCTCAGGACAGGTAACAGCACAGTTTAAGAATGTCCACTAGATAATCTTATACCTGATACATAATCACAGCAGTGGTTGTAAAGTTTTCCATCCAGTGATGGAGGTATGAAAGTTAAGAGCAACCCATTAACCGGTAGGGTTACTTATATAATAACATTGCATGTACATTCACGGGCACACAGTGCAGGGTGAGTTGCATAGCTCTTGCAGCGCACCGGGCAAAGTTCACCCAGACTGGTCGAAAGTTCAATTATCACACACGACATGCAGTGCAGAAGCAGAAGTCCACTTTTCAGAAACATTTGGTTGGCAGATCTGGTGAGTCATCCACCAAGAACCATCATCGGCTCTACATTCCATAGGATTACATTCCGGGCCCACATGGCCTGTCCGTAGGAAGACTCCCTTAAGAAGGTTCGGATGCAGGAGTTTATACTTTTAAATTTAGTTTATTACACTCGGATGGCCGTCCGAGGGTGTACAAAAACTGTGGAAGTCGAGGACTCCTTACCACCGCGGATGAATTGAAATTCGAGAGGCACCGGATGAAGTAGGAATCACATATGTCAATCCCAATGGTCCAGTCATCCTGTGCGGGTAGGCTTCCACGCTGGTGATGCTGCTGATTCTCGATTTTATACTCTCCGGGACGTCAGCGCTGGGTGCCCCAATCAGCGTGCTGCAGAGGTGGTGACGTAGTTATCATGTATACAGAGCACTCTCTATTTTGTTTAATATATATATACGTGATTAAGACGTCAAAGCAATATTTCAAGTATAATTTAGCGGGGAGCTTCGATGATAACTCGGCCATTTCTGGACCGATTTTAAAACTGTAAAAAGTATTTTAATCCTCGTCTCATTCCGGTCCTGATAGGTACCCGGGACGATGAGAACGGTGCAGTTTACAGAAATTATGGGTACCGTCTCGATACACTATAAGTACACACTCGCTCCCAATCTCGACACATGTTGTCAGGGAAGCTCTGATGCGCGCGCATGCGCACTACGCGTTCTACCGGACTCAGCCGTTTTTAACGAAAACCTCTCCTATAGGGCTCATATACGCGTACTATCCTACCCAGGGGGTGCGCTTAGAGTGAATCTGAGACGGATGTTCCGTACCCAGCTTAGCTGGGATGACCGGTACCCGTCTGCTCGATCCGTGCTACACCGCATCGAGGATGCTACTACCGCCGATAGCAGCTGAGACACATGAGACACCGCACTAATCACTGCTCGCGAGCTCTCCTCTGTGTCATGCAAGGTGGCATTAGCTGAGCGCATAGCGCCCGAGCACAGCACTCCCGTGTCAGCACGAGAGTCTGGCCGCGTATCTTTTCCCAGTGCGGCGCGGACGAAGCGGCGCGGTCGGTCTGGGCGCTAGACCATATCGAGTGTACTGACTAGCAGTAACTCGACATCGCCTAGCAACCTCGCGCGGGGGGTGGGGGGGGAGGCTTCACGTCAGACCAGTCTTCGTCCGTAGCTACCTGCGAATTGCCGATGAGCAGAGGGCCCTCGTCATCTTCAATGGCATTCGCAGGTAGGGCCGTGGAGGAGGCTATAGACGTACCCGGCTGCCCAGGGAATATATACGGGCCCGCGAGGGCTGGCATGACTTTCTCCACAGGCAGGCCGTGCACCGAGGCTGCGCTCGTGTGTGGGGAATAATGCACACTAGCGCGGCCCGGATCGGCCGTATGAGATTCCACGTCTAAGCGTGGTATCTTATACGGGCAGCCATCCGCTCCAAATTGGCCCACAGGTTGAATCATGAAACCTGCTCCCGAGGGAACAGAAGCATAGGTGCAAGCACCCGCGCTCCCCATGAGAGGAGTGTAAAAGCTCGCATCCATGTCTTCATGATCATCCTGTGGGCCGAGCAGGTAGTCTTCATCATCTTCCTGGTCAAGACTCTGGGTTAGCAAGAAACACTAACCCAGACTGACCAGGAGAATGCCCGAAGGCAGATGATGATGGTACTCCGTGAGTGGTCGAGGTCAGGCCCGCTGCTCAGGTCCTGCCTGATGCTTCTCGCGCCGCTGGATCGCCAGGCGATGCGAACATCAAGTCTGGGTCCAAAACGACCACCCCTGGATCACTGAAAGTTTTATCTGAACTAGTAGGGCATGATCCAGGGACTACCTGCACTGAGGTCGATCCGCAGGATGTTGAAACACTTGTACCCGGCAACATGCTGCGAAGCATGTCAGGCATCAGATCTTTCATAGTCCTGCGCATCTCACTCACTAATTCTACCTAGAAGGCCTCGAGCTCACCCTTCTCAGAGTTCTTCTTCTTACCCTCCATCTTCGCCTTCTTGCCACCCTCGACCATCAGTCTTGCCTGCACAGCAAAGAATTCAGAGGTTAGATCACCCGCACTCTTTACAAATGGCACATTTGTTGGACAGCCAACAAACTGTACAAGATGGGCAAGGGTGGGGGAAGAATCTAGTCTTCAGGTACTTGAGACAAGTTTGACATGATGACTTGTGAAAGGTAGGCATACGACGACAATGAGAATTATAATAGTTTGTAAACTTTGTTATTTCTTTTTAGTAAATACAAGAACAAACTCGAGAGAGAGAAGACACCCACGTTTATTACTGACAACCCTGAAGGGACAGATGATTTCTCTTGTTAAACAATAACAAAAACAACCAGGGAAACCGTATTAAGAATGTTAGAAGGACGAGAGAGAAAGATTATGACTATCTAGATATCTCTCCACATTCATAATAAAGGATGATAATGGTAATAACATCAATTAGATTTCTCTAAACTAATATTATGACATCAAAGGAAAGAGAAAAAGATCACTGGTTGATTATGACATCAACACCTCAATGCAACAGCTCCTTCAAGGAGAGGGGACATCAGAAAATGAATGCAAGAAATACCTAGTGACTAAATACATTCATCACTCAAGAATAATATAATATTAAAGTATATATCCGAGAGCGAATACAGTCGAATAAAGATGGCAGCAGAAATTGTAAATATTTTCAAATAATTAGGTGCTATAGCTAATAAACTCTGTTATCCTGAGCACAGGCAAACCATCCTCTTATGCAGAAGAACACGTTCATCCATCCGCCGAGTCTCTTCTTTCTGTAGAGTCTGATGAATGGATGGGACAAAAGGAGGGAGATATTTATTTGTCCTATATCTCTGACCCTTAGACATATCATAATGATAAGTCAGAAAAAGAGACGTGAACAACCTCTGAGAGAAGAACAGCAACCATCCATCAGTTGAACCTGTGGACACAAAGCAGAAGGGATTAATAGCCCTATGCACTGGGAGAATTTAACAAGGATTCCCAGCGCCTGAAATCGCGTTAACGCCAAATCGGCCGAGAACGAAAACCGGTAACATATAAAAGTTACAAGCCTTATATTAATTAATATATGGAACAACATCACCTTAACGGAAGATGAAGATGACTTCTCTGGTGATTTTGTCTCAGCCATAGATGAAGATGGATGATAAAATTGATTGAAAAATCTCAAAAAGAGCTTAGAAAAGTTTTCACAATGTTGCTTGAACAGCCAATATATTAGAAAACGGAAGTACCAGTATGCGCATGTGCAGTAGGTGGGGTCTGTCATGTGCGTGACTGTGTACATCCACCTGCCCATTAGGGGCACCTAACTTTTTATAATTCTGAATATTATTGAACTTAGAGCCGATATACTAGTATATCACGAGTGTTAGGGAGGTAAGTATGTTCTCATGATGTGAAAATAAGTTTACTTCCAATATGATGAACAATACTGAAATATAAGCAAAAATTGTAGGAAGTATCAAATCAATCAACTTAGGTACAAATTATTCAACCGAACATTCGGTACATAATAAATAATTTGTTGTTTCTGGCCTGCAAGGGCTAACAAAGGCTAAGAGTATGGAAGTGTATAGTGAGGTAAAGTATGGAATAGGGTATTTAGTGATATTGATGCCTGACATCTAGTAATTGTGCTGAGCAAAGGAAGGTATGGCTGCTACGTGTAAGAGCTATGGCTGCTACGTGTAAGAGGTATGGCTGCTATGTGTAAGAGGTATGGCTGCTACGTGTAAGAGGTAGGGCTGCACATACTGTGATATAAAGGAGGAATCCAGTTTTATCTATGCCCCACCTAACTCTAGCTAAGCTCCACCCATGCTTTGCCGCTGTTGGTATCGATTGATCCCTCCCTGCACTCCCTGAATCTCAAAGACTAAATCGTGTCATTCATGACATAAATGATTATGATATCAGTCTACATGTGATGTAGTTGACTATGATGCCATATCATTGATTGAGAAACTGGATTCATCTATTGGTGAAGCAAATGAGAGCATTGTGCTACAATAACAGGATACAACTAAGCTTATCTTGCAACACACATTCAGAATGTGTGAAAGCCTGGAAAAATGGATAACAATTTTTGGTTTTAGAAAGTGCAGGGAAATATTCGGAAATAAAAAAATGTCCTCAACAAACCAAGTAACTCATGAAATAGGAAGTCAAACTAGATAGCCAAGAAGCATTGCTTGCGGTACAACACATAGGATACGACGATCCAAAATGTGGTCCCATATAAGTGTAGAGCTAGCTGCTGTGGATGCTCCATGGCGAGATCTTGTATTTGTACAGGGAAATGTGACGCAAAGACTTCATGACAGACGTATATCAGAATTGCATTCATTCCTGGAGAAACACACATGGTTAAGGCTCTATGCAAATACTTGGATTTAGAATTAGAAGGTCATGTGAATGATTGATATTATTAGCAAATTATTCAAAATACAAAAAATTAGTGTTTAGAAAATTTAAAACAGTCAATTTCATATTCCTCGGTAACAATCACTGCCACAAGCAATGGTAGAAGGAAAACTTGTCACACCAAATTTTACCAAGACCAAGCTAATTACTATTTGAGGGGTCAGATAAAGAAACATCTGACAATTGTGTCTACATGTAAATGATAAACATGGCATAACTACAAGATTTCATTAAATTAATGACAGCAAATTCAAACTCAGTGAAAATATTGAACACATAGACGGCAAATGAACTCTGCAAAACCATATTCAAAATAAACATCCATCAATTTGCAGGCGACATGCATCTGAATAATGCAATGACAATTCAGAAGTACAATTGCTAATTGCAATTGATCAATCCACTTTTGCACAATATGTCCAGATTCCTTAGACACGTTTGTTAGAAGTATGACTTGATAATAAACAAGGGCTTCTTTATACTTTTATACTTATAGAATACATCTAGATTTATTTTCAATACATAAAAATAGTTATTCGATAGTTTAGATCATATTGTTTGGTAAAACTTGCTTAAGTTTTCAACAATATCACATTTCGCTGCTATAAAGCCAACTTTTACACCCTTTCCTCACCCCCATTGTTCATGACAGCATACTTATATAATTGAGAGATTGTATCTCTGAATTGTTAATAGATTACCTGGAAAGAGGAATGGAGCACCTGTCCAGACATTGTAGACATCTATTAACAAATAGCAGAATGTGAGGAGAAAGAATGCAAATCCTGCCATCAACAAGACATATGATAATGACCTGAAAAATAAAACACCGCTATTAGTTAGATATCCCCAGACACAGACATTTAAAGTAATTCTGTGCAAAACATTTCTTTTTTACAAATATAACATTCTTCTTGCGAGAGAATTATCAGAAATTTACACATATTTTTTCAAACAAAATCACAAGCAAGTTTTTCAGACGAGATAATATGTTCGAATATTGTTTGCCTTTCACCTAAAAAAATGGCCTCTGTAGTGCTCATGAGAAATGTCAATTTGTAGCTCAAGTGGAAACAATTTTTTTTTAAATTACGACATGAATGGCAGGTTTAGTTATCGAGCCAGTGATTCCAGTGTTAAATTTGCAAAAATACTCATATCTTGTCCTGCAGATGGACTAAGAAAGATTTAAATTTTCTTGACAAATCTTGAGGATTAATGTGTTAAATGATTAAAGGTACTTTATAAACTTGTATTCAGGAATCCATTAATGCTCACAATAGAGGGGTCCAATCTGTTGCTCAAGCATATGATATCATAATCAATTACATTACATGCAGGCTGACATCACAATCATGATGGCATAATAGAAATCCATCATGAAGCTCAAAAAGTCTGTCGTGTAAGAATTGTAAAGCTCTGAGGAATTGACAATTTACTAAACATTCTGTTGAATATTTTGAATCTAATTTAGCTGCGAGCTATTGATGGCATAGCCAGCAACAAACCCGTCAAATTAGTTTCAAAATACTCAACAGCTTACCTGTATCATTAGCTTGAAATTGGGATTGTGCACATTCAGTGTCAAGAGTACATAAATTGATCCCAACAGGTACAAAACATGAGTGGAGATTCTCTAGAAATGTGCAGTGCTTAGCTAGAGCCAGTTCCCTCTATTGTACATAAACAGCTCTCGAAGCACAGTTCCATACATACCACAAGTTTTTATTGACAGGAATCCAGCCATCATTCTTAGATCCTTTACACAAAAGCGTCGCTAATGCACTCTGTTAAATAAATATCAAACATAAACCTCATATAGATGATACAGAAATATAGATGATACAGAAATATAGATGGTACAGAAATATAGATGGTACAGAAATATAGATGATACAGAAATATAGATGGTACAGAAATATAGATGGTACAGAAATATAGATGGTACAGAAATATAGATGGTACAGAAATATAGATGGTACAGAAATATAGATGGTACAGAAATATAGATGGTACAGAAATATAGATGGTACAGAAATATAGATGGTACAGAAATATAGATGGTACAGAAATATAGATGGTACAGAAATATAGATGGTACAGAAATATAGATGGTACAGAAATATAGATGGTACAGAAATATAGATGGTACAGAAATATAGATGGTACAGAAATATAGATGGTACAGAAATATAGATGGTACAGAAATATAGATGGTACAGAAATATAGATGGTACAGAAATATAGATGGTACAGAAATATAGATGGTACAGAAATATAGATGGTACAGAAATATAGATGGTACAGAAATATAGTTGGTACAGAAATATAGATGGTACAGAAATATAGATGGTACAGAAATATAGATGGTACAGAAATATAGATGGTACAGAAATATAGATGGTACAGAAATATAGATGGTACAGAAATATAGATGGTACAGAAATATAGATGGTACAGAAATATAGATGGTACAGAAATATAGATGGTACAGAAATATAGATGGTACAGAAATATAGATGGTACAGAAATATAGATGGTACAGAAATATAGATGGTACAGAAATATAGATGGTACAGAAAGATAGATGGTACAGAAATATAGATGGTACAGAAATATAGATGGTACAGAAATATAGATGGTACAGAAATATAGATGGTACAGAAATATAGATGGTACAGAAATATAGATGGTACAGAAATATAGATGGTACAGAAATATAGATGGTACAGAAATATAGATGGTACAGAAATATAGATGGTACAGAAATATAGATGGTACAGAAATATAGATGGTACAGAAATATAGATGGTACAGAAATATAGATGGTACAGAAATATAGATGGTACAGAAATATAGATGGTACAGAAATATAGATGGTACAGAAATATAGATGGTACAGAAATATAGATGGTACAGAAATATAGATGGTACAGAAATATAGATGGTACAGAAATATAGATGGTAAAGAAATATAGATGGTAAAGAAATATAGATGGTACAGAAATATAGATGGTACAGAAATATAGATGGTACAGAAATATAGATGGTACAGAAATATAGATGGTACAGAAATATAGATGGTACAGAAATATAGATGGTACAGAAATATAGATGGTACAGAAATATAGATGGTACAGAAATATAGATGGTACAGAAATATAGATGGTACAGAAATATAGATGGTACAGAAATTTAGATGGTACAGAAATATAGATGGTACAGAAATATAGATGGTACAGAAATATAGATGGTACAGAAATATAGATGGTACAGAAATATAGATGGTACAGAAATATAGATGGTACAGAAATATAGATGGTACAGAAATATAGATGGTACAGAAATATAGATGGTACAGAAATATAGATGGTACAGAAATATAGATGGTACAGAAATATAGATGGTACAGAAATATAGATGGTACAGAAATATAGATGGTACAGAAATATAGATGGTACAGAAATATAGATGGTACAGAAATATAGATGGTACAGAAATATAGATGGTACAGAAATATAGATGGTACAGAAATATAGATGGTACAGAAATATAGATGGTACAGAAATATAGATGGTACAGAAATATAGATGGTACAGAAATATAGATGGTACAGAAATATAGATGGTACAGAAATATAGATGGTACAGAAATATAGATGATACAGAAATATAGATGATACAGAAATATAGATGATACAGAAATATAGATGATACAGAAATATAGATGATACAGAAATATAGATGATACAGAAATATAGATGATACAGAAATATAGATGATACAGAAATATAGATGATACAGAAATATAGATGATACAGAAATATAGATGATACAGAAATATAGATGATACAGAAATATAGATGATACAGAAATATAGATGATACAGAAATATAGATGATACAGAAATATAGATGATACAGAAATATAGATGATACAGAAATATAGATGATACAGAAATATAGATGATACAGAATAAACGAAATCTAGGATTTCTTTTTTCACGAGAGAGTTGATACTTACCTCCCTAATACTTTTGATATTGCTAAATATTGGCTTTCACTCAATAAACACTCAGATTTAAAACAGTTAGGTGCCCCTACTGGGCAGGGAGTCAGAGCGTAGTCTGGCGGATGCCAGCCCCACCACCGCGCATGCGCAGACTAGCACTTCCTCTGACTAGATTAGTGGCTGACACACATGCAACTATTAAGAGCCTGAAGACCGAGCCTCTGTGGGGTGGAGAGGCCGGGTCCGTATCTAGGGAGGTAAGTATCAACTCTCTCGTGAAAAAAGAAATCCTAGATTTCGTTAATTTCACTTCAAGAGTATACTTACCTCCCTAATACTTTTGATATTGCCAGAATTCGAAAGTGAATCTGGCGGGAGGGAGGCGAGGTCAAAAGACCAGCTCATCCCTATACGCTTTTCTGCGTTTAAGGCACTTAAACTTCTGAAACTGTAAGAAAAAACAGTCAGGATTTGACTAACCATCGGATAACACCACCGATGTATGAGAGATGACCGAATGTCATATGCGCTCCCCCCCCTCCTTCCTGGGAGGAAGAGTCGACTGACCTCAATGTCCTATACGCTCTCTACGTACAAGTGCCATGTACTACAGGACAGAGACGAAAAAGCTCCATTTTCGTAACTCTCAACAATGAACCACACAAATACACAAACCATCACCATATTAATAACGGGTAATCGTGACAATACAATCAACAACGGACAACACATGAACAAGACTGACCTTGTTGAAAATGGCTGCTGACATCATCTTCCCATCGGTAAAGACTGATGCAGGCCCAAAAAAGTGGGTGTTTCCATAAATTAATTGTGAAATATATAAGTAATGAGGAAAAACCTCCTCAAAAAATATAAACCGATTTATTTTTTCAAAACCGACAAGGCGAGAGGATTAGAGGTGTCACGGAGATAATGGTCTGTAAAACTTGACTCACAGTGCCACTGAGCCACCGACATAATATCATCCACAGGGACCCCATTAAATAGGGCCGTGGATGTCACTACGCCGCGGACACTGTGAGCCTTGGCCACGTCAACCTGCTTCCCGGTGGCGGATTTATGGCAAAACTGAATGCATTCCACAATCCACCTGGAAATGGTGTCCTTAGAAGCCCTCCCATGGGGTTCAATATATGACAACCATAACGCTGACTGGTCGGTGCGCCATGCCGCCGTACGTTGTTTGTACCGGCGCAGCGCCCGGACGGGACACCATGCTTTAGAATTAGGATCATATCTAGTTAAAGCAGGCAAAATAATAGGTTGACCTGGATATTTCAACGACTGATTTTTAGCCAAGAAATTAATCCTAGGTAGCAGCTTAAGGCCTTCCCCTGAAACCACAAAACGGTCATCCTCGGCTGATAAGGCATGAATTTCACTCCTACGCCTAGCCGAGGCCGCAGCAATTAAAAACACAGTCTTCAGTGTTAATAGTTTCATAGAAATGGAACTAAGTGGTTCAAAAGGCTTATCACCTAGTACTTGAAGCACTAGCGATAAACTCCAAGACGGAATCACAGGTGGATTCCTTGGTCTTAGATTGCCCATGCCTTTAATTAATACATTCAATGTATTTACTTCATCACTTCCCCTCTTAGCCAAGCAAGGAATAACAGACATTAATGCTGACTTATAACCAGCAATAGAGTTAGGCTTGAGGCTATAGGCATCATAGAGGTGACAGAGGAAATCAGCTACTACTTGAATAGATGAATCCATTGGATCAATACATCTTTTTGAGCACCATTCTGCAAATCTGTTGATTTTATAATTATATGCTCTGGAGGTTGACCCCCTCCTGGCTTTGGCCATAAACATGGCTGCTTGCTCAGAAAAGCCCTCCTTAATTCTAGATTCCTTGACAACATCCACGCAGTCAATCTGAACATTGACGGATTGTTGTGAAGGGCCTTGCCCTGGAAGATAATATCGTCCATCAGAGGCAGAGGAACCGGATTGCAGACCAGAAGGTCCAGCAGATCCGTATACCATGATCGGCTTGGCCAATCCGGGGCGATCAGAAGCACTTGGCATTCCTCTTGTCTGATTTTCTGAAGAATTTTTGGAATCAGGATTGCTGGAGGGAATGCGTATGCATACATTCTCCCCCAGCTGATAGCTAACGCATCTGTTGCGAAAGCGCTTGGATCCGGAATCGGAGAGACGTACGTCGTCATCTTCGCATTCTTCTTCGTTGCGAACAAATCGATGTTGGGTTTCCCCCAATGGTCGAACAGACGATCCGCCACACATTGATTTAGTTGCCATTCCGTGGGTAAAACACTCATCCTTCGGCTCAATGAGTCTGCTAGCAGGTTTAACCTTCCCGGAATATGAACTGCTTTCAAGGTAATCTGGTGATCCAGACACCAACAAAGCAGTTTCCATGTCATCATACAGAGACTGGGCGACTTCGTTCCGCCCTGGCGGTTTATGTAAGTCACAACTGTTGAGTTGTCTGAACGAATAAGAACAATCTTGCCCTGAACTTTCTGTAAGAAATGTTCCAGGCCCAGGACTACTGCTCTTAGCTCCAGTAGATTTATATGTTCCTGTGACTGTTCCAGATTCCAAAGCCCTGATATCGTGGATTCTTCCAGGCAAGCTCCCCAGCCCTCCATCGATGCATCTGTATACACAGTCACCTGAGGGTGGGGAGGGGTTAGCAAAACCCCCGGCAAGAGATTCTCTGTATTCAACCACCATTGCAGGTGGTGAATCAGAGGCGCCAACACTGACACATTCGAGTCCAGCGAACCTGTACTCTGGGTCCATTGTGTCATGAGAAACAACTGGATCGGCCGCCTGCGTAAGGCGGCCTGAGGAATGACTGGTTCCAACGAAACCATCAACCCCAGCATTCTCAAGTAAACCCGTGCCAGGACATGACGACTGTCGCACACTGACTGAATCAACGAGATGAGTATTTGAACTCTCTCCTGAGTAGGATAAACATATCCTGTCTCTAGATCGAAGAACATCCCCAGGTAAACAAACTTCTGGGATGGAGTCAGCTCTGATTTTGGGAAATTGATCATCCAGCCCAAGTCTGTGAGAATTTTCAAAACAATCTCCAGATTGGCGGACAAACTTTCCCGGGTGTGCGCTTTCAACAGCCAGTCGTCTATGTATGTGTGGACTGCTATGCTTCTCCTGCGGAGGTATGCTGTGATCGCAAGAACCACACGGGTGAAAACCCGAGGAGCCGTGGAAATTCCGAAGGGCAACACCCTGAATTCCCACTGTCTGCCCTGGAATGCAAATCTCAGGAAGCGACAGAAACTCCCGTGGATGGGGATGTGGAAATAAGCGTCCTTCAAATCTATCGACGCCGTCCACATCCCCCTCTCCAACCCCGCCAACACCGAGCGCACCGTTTCCATCTTGAAACTGGGCGTCTCGATGAACTTGTTCAATGGCTTGAGGTTGAGAATCGGTCTCCACCCACCGGTGCGTTTTGTTACTAAGAACAGGGTTGAATAGAAGCCCGGACACCTTTGTGCCGGCTGAATAGCTCCCTTTTGTATGAGGGAATTTATCTCCTCCTCGATACACAACCTTTGCTCTGGATCTCTCGGAATGGGAGTCCAGACTGGCACCAGAGACAGTCGCGACGGCGGGCCTGTCACCCACTCTGGATGATACCCGACGGAAAGCCATCGCAAGACTAAACGGTCCTGAGTCAACCGTTCCCACTCTTGCATGTGGCCGGCTAGCCGGCCTCCCACCGGCCCACCTAGGGACCGCGGTGGACACGAGGCATGCAAGAGCGGCACTGTCTCCGCCGCCATACACACCGGAGTGGTTCTTACCGCGGTAAGCGTCCTGTCAGGACCGATAACCACGCCCAGATCCTCGCGCGCCCCGCCCCCGCCCCGCGCGCACCTCGGTGCGCGGGCGGCTGCCTGGCTGACGGCGGCTGAGGAACCTGCGCCCCCCTCGCTGCTGGCCAAATCGCACGCGGCCGAGGCCGACGCTGCGACGGTGGCTGGCCACTGACCTGGCCAGCACCACCTCGAGCCTGCAGGGGACGATACGCCGGGGCCGCGGCGCGAGCGTTAGCACGACGCAGCACATCAAACTGCTCGCGCAGCGCCCTCTGGTTATTCACCAGGGTGACCGTCTCCTGGAGGTGGCGACATCCCTCACCTCCAAAAAGACCAGGGCCCGTCATAGGCGTACGCAGTAGCCTATTGTACAGGTCCTGAGACGGGCACAGATTGTCCAGGGCAAACGTGCGTCTTGCCCTGACACTCCTGGTCACCGCCCGAGTCACACAGTCCAGCGCCAGGTTAATACCATCCTGGATGGTTCGCTGGACAGTGACCGGACTTGGCTGGCGCGATGCGGATGCCGTTACTACCCCCTGTAACAGCTGGGAGACGTGGGACAGAGCGGCAATCGAAGCCCTCCCACTCTCCTCCGCATCACGCAACGCGGTATTCGCCGAACGCAACGCGTTCGCGCACAAGACACCCGCGTCAGAACGGGTGCCTGGCCGCGCATCCTCACCCAAAGCCGCGCGGTCATCCACGCTGGGCTTGGGTACCACACCGTACCGCTGGTAATCCAGGGGCACGATGCGACAACGCCTGGCCACCTCGCGAGGGGCCTTCGCGAGACGTCCACTCGACTTAATGGACGACTCCGCCGCCTTGAACATGTCAACGACATGCTCCGCCAGCGGCAGAGAAGGCATAGCGTTAGCAGTCGGTTTCCCAGCTAACCACGGCGTGTGAACACGCTGGCTAGCCGACTGCTCCACGGGCAGATCAGGCCTAACGCTCACCAACCACTGGCAAGCGTCATACCAATCCTCCTCCGTGGCTAACTGCGAGCGCTCTACAAGACGGGGTCCTTCGTCTTCCTCCTGAGCGCAAGCAGTAGAGCTTGACGGCGGGTATGCTGATACACCTGGCAAGCCAGGGAAAACACGCGGGCCTGACAGCACCGGCATGAGAATATCACTGGTTTGACCAGGAGCAGGCACCGTGGCAGAGCGCGGGGTATATATAGTCTCACCACGGGCCCGGCCAGCACCAGCAACACCCTCGGCAAGCCGAGGTATGCGGTACCGCTGGCCATCAGCAGCGCCCTGGGCCACCACCTGAGCCGCGGACTTTACTCCAGGGTGAGTAAAACCGTGGAATAAGGCGCCTGTATTCCCCGCGAGGGGTGCACAAACGTCTTCATCCATGTCCACGTCGTCAGACGGCGACCCTAGCAGGTAATCCTCATTACCCTGGTCAGAAAGATTAGACCCCGGGTCAGCAAAGAGAGCTAACCCGGGCTGACCAGGAACGGTGCCATAGGAGGTACTGGCCACCGCGGCGTGCGGATATCCCTGGACTGATAAGCAGCCCGCGGGTTCCAGCGACAACCGTCCACGGTCCCCTATCGGCGCGGCAATAAGCCTGCTGCCAGGGCCGTGGAACGCCCCCTCTAATGGGGCCACCTCTGGATCGTCGAACAACGGAAGCGGACTAAGGAAAATCGATCCAGAGGCGGGGATTACCTGCTCCGAAGCCGATGACGAGGACAGTAAAGGATTTGGTCCAGGAAGCATGCCACGAAGCAACCCTGGAACCAAATCCTTTATTGTCCTCTTCATCTCTCCCAACATCTCGGTCTGGAAGGCCTCCATATCCACCGCGGACGAGACCTTCCCCTTACCCTTCCTACTTACAACCTCTCGTTTCCGCTTCTTCTTCTTCTCCTCCTCTACCACCTTGTCCGTCGCCTGTAAGCAGCACAAGAATTCGGACATTAACTCGCCCCCCCAGTGCTTACATATGTCACAATTAACAAATGGACCACAAGGGCTACATTGACAGCACAGATGCGGCCAGAACTTATCCAGAAGAAAACGACCACAGGACGCGCAACCCGGTCCCTGAAACAGGGCAAAGGACAAGGAGTATGAGCAACTAGTTAAGCTTAGAAACTCAATCCAACTCAAAGAGAAGGAAAAACGATCATAAAGATCAATATACATCAGAAAACAGCATAGCGCTTGAATTGCTGATAAACACATAGCCAGGCTGATTATGACGTCATTAATCCCGTGACAGGAAAAATTCGATCCCAACAAAACATCCAAGTGCAAGGACGAATTGTATGCTGAATGGATAAGTTGACTACACAACCATCAGATACATATAGATAACTCTTTTCTGGCAAAAATGTTAATTATCTCCCTTTGTTTGTTTACAATAATTAACATCACCACATTATCAATAACTAGATACCTGACACTTTGTATAGACAAACCATCCAACGTGACGAACCGGAGAACTCCACCATCTGCACGCCTCTTAACTCTCTCCACCTCATGGGGAAGGAATTGGATCAAGAGGGCAAAGTGAGAAGACCTTTATAATAGGCCTCCAACTCACTGGACATATTTTTCATTTGGTTAGA
Source organism: Chaetoderma sp. LZ-2023a (assembly GCA_034401795.1). Classification (NCBI taxonomy): domain Eukaryota; kingdom Metazoa; phylum Mollusca; class Caudofoveata; order Chaetodermatida; family Chaetodermatidae; genus Chaetoderma; species Chaetoderma sp. LZ-2023a. Next base: position 162,096,861 of record CM067372.1, on the reverse strand, counting down.
TAACCTAACAGTGTTAGTAGGAAATGGAACCATGGTGGAGAGAAAACTAACTCTCTGCAACTGTGATGTCACCACCTAGCGTCATACAGACCTGTGGACATAAACAGAAAGAGAAATTAGTCCTAGGTAGCACCGAGTTGACCTAAACCAACTAACTAAGGCAAACGGTAAACGCGAGTCCCGGAAACACAATACACCGGGAAGAAAACTCGCTAATTTTACTAGAAGTCACCTGATTTAAAGGTCCTAAGTCCTCCTTTGGCGAATTGATACTTCCCGCCATCCAAAAAAGTGACTATCACACCAAACAACACCACTTAAACTAGTTTAAGATAAAGAAAAGCTTCAGCACAAAAAGACATGTGTGAACTCTCTGCCAATAATCTAGCAAAGAGGCAGTGCTAGTCTGCGCATGCGCGGTGGTGGGGCTGGCATCCGCCAGACTACGCTCTGACTCCCTGCCCAGTAGGGGCACCTAACTGTTTTAAATCTGAGTGTTTATTGAGTGAAAGCCAATATTTAGCAATATCAAAAGTATTAGGGAGGTAAGTATACTCTTGAAGTGAAAATATAGATGATACAGAAATATAGATGATACAGAAATATAGATGATACAGAAATATAGATGATACAGAAATATAGATGATACAGAAATATAGATGATACAGAAATATAGATGATACAGAAATATAGATGATACAGAAATATAGATGATACAGAAATATAGATGATACAGAAATATAGATGATACAGAAATATAGATGATACAGAAATATAGATGATACAGAAATATAGATGATACAGAAATATAGATGATACAGAAATATAGATGATACAGAAATATAGATGATACAGAAAATCTTGTGCAACAGCATTTAACCCTTTAACCCTCGAATTTGTTCAAGAAAACTTCAATTTTCTCATAGAAATTGTCCATTCGCAGACCAAGAAAAGACAAATTTTGAAAAGTCTATTACTGGAATGACTGGCTCGGTTATTGAGCCAGTCATTCCAGTGGTAAATCTTCAAAAATAGTCTTCTCTTGGTCTGCAAATGGACATTTCTCAAGACCACTGCAGAAGCCATTTTTGGCTGATATGAGTGTTAAATTGTTAAATGTCTTTATGAATATTAACAACCCTTTCACCAGTGTCCAAGTTCAAGACATGAAAGCTGTTGAAGATTGTGAAACTAATTTGATTGGAACAGGTTGCTGCCAAAATATTGATCAAAATACAAAGACAGATATTAAAGTTACAAAACAATTGAAGCAAGGAAGGCCACACACTATAAAACACATGAATGGCAAAACCTACTAGTGTAGAATGTTTTGAAAAAGGATCAAGGAGGAAGGGGATATTGTGGTCGCCTCCACATGCCTGTCTCTCCCAATGCTTTCTGAATCTCCTCCAAAACCATTAAGTGGAGCTAGAGTTTAACCAAATTGTTAGCAATATTTGCAATTGCAGATCGTGACATTGCATTTGTAACGGGATCCATCACATTGGGAGTTAGGGGACATGGTTAAAATGTTAAATATCATACAAATTCTGTCCATCACGCTCTCGTCCCTTCAGCCTAGCCCAATAGGATCCTTCCACCTTAAGTTCAACGGTTTGACAATTTATGGTAAATTTTTCATACAATCTAAGGTTTTCACCCAAAGAACTTGACCAATAAAAATTCTGAACCCTAAGGCCCATAGGGTCCTTCCAGCCAAAGTAAGTTCAAATCTGTCAAGTGTTTAATGAGGAGTAGTGTTTTGACAAATTTCGCTATATTTGCCATAAAATCTAAGGTTTTTGCCAAAAAGCTTGACCAAGCAAAATTCTGTATACAAGTTCTGAAGTTTCATCCCATGGGGTCCTCCCAGACAAAGTAAAATGAAATATCACGTGGTTAACGAGGAGTAGCATTTTGACATATTCCGGTAAATTTTTCATAAAATCTAGGATTTTCACCCAAAAAATTGACCAATCTAAATTTTGTATACAAATTCTGAAGGCACCGCTCACCACACACAAACCCACCCACCCACCCAAACCATAGGGTCCTTCCAGCCAAATTAGGTTGAATTCTGCCAAACGGTTAATGAGCAGCATTTTTAAACAAAAGCCGACGGACAAAGAATGACAGATGGTCAACATGGGTATCAGTTACCTGTGACCTTTTTCCCCAACATCATTGTGTGATGCTGTGTCATTATAAGCAGGCAGAGGCTGTGTTCATGGTTGGGTCCAGTATAATTACCCAAATATGCGATATAATCAGAAAAGTTGAGCTAAACGGAAAGTGTTACGGTTGAAAAAAAAGGTTTTTACTAAGTCACAGTGATCTTGACCTTTTGATCCCAACATCATTGTGTGACACCGAGTCATTATACGGAGGCATGTGTCCAAGTTTGGGTACAGTATGATTAACTAAATTTGAGATATAATCAGAAACGTTGAGCTGAACATAAAATGTTAGTTTGAAAAAAAGGATTTTTACCAAGGCCACAGTGACCATGACCTTTTGACCTCAAGATCATTGTGTGATGGTGAGTCATTATAAGGAAGCATGTGCCCAAGCTTCGGTCCAGTATGATTAACCAATCATGAGATATAAGCAGAAAAGTTGAGTTAAATGCAATTGGCCGCCGCAGGGTATCGCAATAGTTCGTTTTACTTTGTAGTCGAGCTAAAAACAGAAAATCCTAATTCCCTTTTATTGGCTTAATATTCAGTAAAGGATTATGGATCCAATTTCTGGAATTTCATTCCTCTAAAGACTTCAATTTCAATAAATTTAGTGTTGATGAGAGGAAAATTTCTCATTTTGACTTTGGAGAATGAAGTTATTATGAGGAAATTTCCTCATGGGTGAGAAATTGCAAAATAATGTCTAGTTGAGGAAATTTCCGCATAGCCAAGAATTTGGAAAATATCAATTTGAGGAAATTTCCTGATGGCTGAGAATTTACAAAATGATGTCGATTTGAGGAATTTTCCGGTTGGCTGAGAATTTGCAAAATGATGTCGATTTGAGGAATTTTCCTGATGGCTGAGAATTTGCAAAATGATGTTAATTTGAGGAATTTTCCTGATGGCTGAGAATCCACAGAATGAATTTGGATTTTCTCTTTATTTTGGATGCTATTCTGTGTGTACATGTATGTAAGTTGAAGCTGAGCTACTTGGACTTCATGGTTCAATGTGTAAATATTGCTTCAAATGCATGTTAAAGTGGGTGAAGCTTAGAAAATGGGCCAATATATGGAAATCAATCACACTACTCACCCGAGTAACATCTCTTCTGAAGGCATATGCCAATAATCTGCCTATTGGTGAAATAATTTGAGAAAGCTACTGTGGCGTGTATTTGCAATAAATTTGGTACACATGAATTTCTGGTTACAATTAGAGCTCAATTGGGGTATTTTATATGTCCAGTAGACAGATAACTTTTTAGCGACCCAAATCAGAATCTCCAGTACACAAGCATGCATGTAGGCACATACATGCATATGCACCCATCTGTACATGCACACACACACGAGCATGCATGCACACACACCCCAATATACATTTTATTCATCATCCTAATCAGATAGCCTGGGTCTTCCCCAGATCCTTTCCCAGCTGTAGGCTTGAACCTTAGTGAATCAAAAAAGCATCCGCTTTTGTTTCTACGAGAATTGATAATACTTACCAGATATACTATTATGATAATGTCTATTATCTAGTCTAGCTCAAAATAAACAATTAAAACTCTCCATGGTCATGCCCATACTGCGTCCGGGGATTACCATAGCCTGCAGGTACCGAGTCAATTTCCAAAAACAGTCAGATTCGTCTTATCTTTGGCATGACAAACAGCGAAAGCAGTTCAGCCTCACCTCAGCGGGGCAGCCCATAGCACATCCGGTAAGTATTATCAATTCTCGTAGAAACAAAAGCGGATGCTTTTTTAATTCTACTTCGAATAATACTTACTAGATGTACTATGATAATAAACTCCGGATTTCGACAGCCAAGAAACTCCGGTGGGAGGAGGTGAGGCTCGAAATGGCTCTCATCTACCGTCCGGCAGAGAAGGTTATGAGAAGACTAGAATCCCAACATACGCTTGGGTCCCGGCAGCTGACTCATAAAGTGCTAAAGTTCCATGGTATAGACCGCGCTCCTCCCTCATTTGTCCGCACAAATTTCAGAGGGCTGTCAAAAGGGGAGGCAACACATACCAGACCTGTGTCAGCCCCAAGTCTCGGCTAGGTCCAGGAGAGTGCAAAGAAGCTACTACAACTTCTAATTTTGAAAAAACCATCAGTATATCGATTAGATTTTCAAATTTGAATGAATCTATTGTCTGTTGCAATGAATAAGATACTCTTGAACCATACTTTTACCTAATCAGTCTGGGAATTCGACTGTAAGTAAATTAATATTAGTCACTTAAATGAAGAAAACACTCACCATTCTGAGTGCTTGGTCTTTCTTGATCATCGTAAGAGCTTTGCCCAATCAACAGTCATTCACAGATCATGTGCATCACCCGTGTCAGTGCCTGTGGAAGAAACCTACGAGGAACGCGTAAACAATGGTCGGACATGGCTTTAAGTGAGATTCGATAAATTGGCGACGCCTACCAGATTAAGTGCGCTGGAGATATTGCGAAGGTAGAAATCAGTAAATGACGATTCGGCATACGATTGTGCTACAGACATCACCTCCTCTAAAGAGACACCCGTATAAAGGGCCGATTCTGCTGCTAGTCCTCCGACTTGATGGGTGTTCGCACAATCAATCTGCTTTCCTGTTGCGATTTTATGCGACATCTGAATAGCATCGACCATCCAATGAGAAATGGTGTCTTTTGAGGCGCGAAGATGAGGAGATTTGAGACATAACCACAGAGATTTCGGGTTATCTCTTCACTCCTCAGTATGTTTCTTATATATCTTCAGACATCTGACAGGACACCAAGCAGAAGAGCTTGGGTCATGTCTAATTAAATGTGGCAAATTGATTGGCTGTCCTGGATATTTAAGTGACTGATTCTTTGCCAGGAAACAAAGACGTGGTGACAGTCTTAAAGCTTCACCCGTAACGACAAAACGGTCTTGCTCAGCAGAAAGCGCATGAATTTCGCTTCTCCTTCTTGCAGATGCAGCTGCAACCAAGAAAACTGACTTAATAGTTAACAGTTTAATATCTATAGATCTAATTGGTTCAAAGGGAGCATGCTCTCAAACATGTAAAACAAGAGATAGATTCAATGCTGGGATAGGAATTGGCTCTCTAGGTCGAAGATAGCGCATTCTTTTAATAACTTCATTTAAAGTGTCGTTCTCCACTCCTATAGCGACCAGACTTGGAATGACTGAAACTAATGCAGACTTATATGGTGCTAGGGTTGAAGGTATATGCTACGTGTTGAACAGATGCAGAAAAGCGATTAATCTCTCTTCCCTTACATCACTCTGCAAATTTGTTGATTGTATAATTATATGTTCTGGTGGTTGACCCCCTTCTCGCTGAAGCGACAAACTTCTCCGCTTGCTCAGAAAAGCCACCCTCAATTGCTCGTTGCTTGATAACATCTATGCAGTCAATTGGAACAGCTCCGGTCTGTCATGGCGATACAGACGTTTGTTCTGAAAAATCAGACCCCTTCTGTCCGGAAGAGGAATTGGATTGCAAACCAGAAGGTCCAGCAGATCCATAAACCATGCTCAGCCTGGCCAATGTGGAGCGATCAGTAGTACTTGGCATATGCCCTCTCTTATCTTTGCAAGAACGTTTGGGATGAGAATCATTGGAGGATACGCGTATGCGTACATTCCTTTCTAACTTATCGCCAGTGCGTCTTCTGCTAGAGATAGTGGTTCCAGGATCGGTGACACATATATGACCATCTTTGCGTTTCCTTTCATCGCATAGATCCCCATTTGGCTTGCCCCAATGTTTGAATAGAACCTCCACTACTGATTGGTTGAGCTGCCATTCCGTCGGATGACAAACTATCCTTCGACTGAGAGCATCTGCTAGGATGTTCAATCTTCCTGGAATGTGTGCTGCCAGAAGAATAACATTCCTCTCTTGGCACCACAGCAGAAGGTTCCATATCATCATACACAACTCTGGTGATCTTGTCCTGCCTTGGCGGTTCAGATAAGACACCACTGTGGAGTTGTCTGTCCTTATTAGGACAATCTTGTTTCTGCGCATTGGTCCATTCCCATTCCCCTGACACTGACTGATAGTCCAACACCACTCTCCAACCCGTCGTTGACACATTTGTGAAGATGGACATCTGCGGTTGAGGAGGTTGTAGAGGAACACCTCGCAGGAGATTCTGTTGTGATAACCACCACTGAAGATGGTATATCAATGGTTCGTTTACTGGAATTCTCAGAGACAACGGATTCGTTCTCTGGGACCAGAATGACATTAGATACATCTGAATTGGCCTGCACCTGAGTGCTGCATAAGGAACCACCTTCTCCAGTGATACTAGTAAGCCCAGTATTCTGAGAAATTGACGGGCCGTGAGATAGGCTCATAAAGAAATTGACCCCAGCACTGAAATCAAGCTCTTGACTCTGCTCTCCGCCGGAAAAGCACACCGTCCCTGAGATTGAAAAGAATTCTCCGATACACAAACTCTGCGTCCACTGAGTCATGAGAAAAAGCTGAATCGGCCGTCTGCGTAAGGCCGCCTGAGGAATGACTGGTTCCATTGAAACCATCAGACCTAGCATTCTCAGAGAGACTCGAGCTAGAATATAACAACTGCTGCAAACCGATTTTATGCACGAGAGGAGATTCTCCACTCTCTCCTGGGATGGATAAACATACAAACATGTATCCTATCTCCAGATCAAAGAACATAGCCAAGTAAACAAACTTCTGGGATAGAGTCAGCTCTGATTTTTTTAAGTTGATTATCCAGGCTAAATCTGTGAGTTTTCAAAACTATCTCCAGATTTGCTGTCAAACTTTCTGGGTTGTGTGCTTTTAGCAACTAGTCATCTATGTAAGTGTGGACTGCTATATTTCTCCTGCGGAGGTATGCTGTGATAGCTAGGACCACTCGAGCGAAGACCATCGGACCCGTTGAAATTCCAAAAGGGAGAACTTTGAATTCCCATTGGTGTCCCAGGAAAGCAAATCGCAGGAACCGATGAAAACTCCTATGGGAATGTGGCAATAAGCATCTTTCAGATCTATCGATGCTGTCCACATCCCCTTCTCTAACCCCAACAACACCGACTTTATTGTTTCCATTTTGAAACTTGGTGTGTCTATAAATTTGTTTAGAGGTTTGAGGTTGAGAATTGGTCTCCACCCTCCGGTGTTCTTTATCACAAGAAACATGGTTGAATAGATGTCCGGGCAATCTTGCGACGGTTGAATCGCTTCTTTTAGAATTAGAGATTCTATCTAATCTTCTATGCACAACCGCTTGTCTGAATCTCTTGGATTTTGAGTCCAGACCGGGACCAGCGACAGATGCAATGGCAGACCTATTATCCACTCTGGACTGTATCCGAGCGAAAGCCATTTCAAGACTAAGAGGTCCTAAATTAACCGCTCCCACTCCTGAATGTAGAAAGTCAATCAACCTCCCACTGGGCACCTAAGGTTTGCGGAATGCACATACATTTTAGAAGTGGGTGTCTCTCTGGTACATTTGGAGTGGTACCTGTGGTAACCGAACATTCAATTAGGCCATCAGGACCGGTTACCATGCACCGTTCCTCGTGCGCCACGCCATGCACACGAGTGGGTGGGCTGCTGCCTGGCTGGCTGCGCTTGGAGCGCTAACTGATGGACAACACGCTGCTGCTGGTGTGATCAGCGAGGTTTCTGAAACCCTGGCCGGCCTGCTGGCCTCTGACAATGCCCATGAGCATACTGCTGACAAGCAGCCGAAGGCTGAACAGGGACATATTCTCTACGCAGCACTTCAAATTGTGTGCGCAGTGCCCTCTTGTTGTTAAACAAGTTCACTGTCTCTTGGAGGTGCCGACAACCATTACCTCCAAACAGACCAGGGCCCACGATCAGCGCATACAATAAGCGCGACTTGAGCTCTTGGGACGGGCACAGATTGTCCAGGGCAAACGTGCGCCTCGTCCTTAGTGACTTGGTCACAAATCTAGTCAAGCAATCCAATGCCAGGTTGATACCATCCTAGATAGCTCATTGAACTGTAACTAGGCTGCTGGTGAGCCGAGGTTGCTACTACCACTGATAGCAGCTGAGAGATGTGACAATGCACTGATTGCTGCTCGCGAACTCTCCTCGGTGTCACCAGTGCGGCGTTTGCTGAGCACATAGCACGAGAGCCTGGCCGTGTGTTTTCACCCAGAGTGGCCCGGTTGTCCGCGCTCGGTCTGGGAGCTAGACCATACCGAGTTTACTGACTAGCAGTCATTCGGCAACGTCTAGCAACTTCGCAGGGGGGGGGGGGGGGGGTTCGTGAGGCGACCTTTCAGTCTTATCAACTCCTCTGTCGCAGCGAACATATCTATGATTGTCCCATGGGCCGAGCGGGTAGTCTTCATCATCTTCCTGGTCAGGAAAGTTAAACTCCGGGTTAGCAAAGGAAGCTAACCCAGACTGACCAGGAAAAGGCCCATAGGCAGATGATGAGGGTACTCCGCAAGTGATCGTGGTCAGGCCCGCTGGTCGGGTCCTGCCTGATGCTACTCACACCGCTGGATCACCAGGTGATGCGAACATCAAGCCTGGGTCCGAGTTGGCTGCCACTGGATCATTGCAAACTTTGTACGAACTAGGATGGCATGATCCAGGGACGGGGGCTACCTGCACTGAGGTCGATGCACAGGAGGTTGAAACACTTGTGCCTGGAAGCATGCCGCGAAGCATGTCAGACATTACGCCTTTCAGCATCCTGTGCATCTCACTCACTAACTCTACTTTGAAGGCCTCCAGCTCACCTTTCTCGGAGGTCTTCTACTTACCCTTCTTCTTCTCTTTCCTCACTTTCTTGCCATCATCCATCATCATCCCCGCCTGCAGAGAGATGAATTCAGAGGTTAGATCCCCCCACTCTTTACAAATACCACATTTGCTGTTAGGCCTACAGCCGGTACAAGATGGGTTGAGGTGGGGGGAAGAATCTGCCCTTAAGATGCTTAGAGCATGACGAACATGATGACTTCTGAAAGGAGACATACAAAGAGAATAAGTATTTTAGTTTGTTAATTTAAGAAACAAAAATTAAAAAACAAACTATAGCGAGAGAGAAGACAACCACTTTTTTTACTGAAAACCCAGAAGGGACTGATGTCTTCAATTTAAAGAATAAACACAGCCAGGGATAAAAAGAGAATGTTAGAAAACTAGAGACTGATTATGACATCCAGCTATCTCTACACATTCATAACATAAGATGACAATGACATCAAGAACCCTCTAATAAACAAGAGACTATACGTGAAAAAAATGACTGATTATGAAATCAACTTCAATGAAAAGCCCCTTCAAGGGGAGGAGATATCAGATTATGAATGCAAGAAATACCTAGGACTACATACATTCATCACTCAAGAATACTATAATACTATAATTATATATCTGAGAACCCATGCACAAACACAAGAGAGAATACAGTGCAATAAAGATGGCAGCAAAAATTGTTCAAAATTTCAAATAATTAGGTGCCATAATTAATGAACTCCCACATCCTGAACAAAGGCAAACCGTCCTCTTGTGCAGAAAATCACGTCCATACTATCCGCCGAATCTGTAGAGTCTGATGAGGGGATGGGACAAAAGGAGGGAGATATTTTTCATTTTATATCTCTGACCCTTAGGCATAATCATTTGATATGTCAGAATAAACGAAATCTAGGATTTCTTTTTTCACGAGAGAGTTGATACTTACCTCCCTAATACTTTTGATATTGCTAAATATTGGCTTTCACTCAATAAACACTCAGATTTAAAACAGTTAGGTGCCCCTACTGGGCAGGGAGTCAGAGCGTAGTCTGGCGGATGCCAGCCCCACCACCGCGCATGCGCAGACTAGCACTTCCTCTGACTAGATTATTGGGTGACACACATGCAACTATTAAGAGCCTGAAGACCGAGCCTCTGTGGGGTGGAGAGGCCGGGTCCGTATCTAGGGAGGTAAGTATCAACTCTCTCGTGAAAAAAGAAATCCTAGATTTCGTTTATTTCACTTCAAGAGTATACTTACCTCCCTAATACTTTTGATATTGCCAGAATTCGAAAGTGAATCTGGCGGGAGGGAGGCGAGGTCAAAAGACCAGCTCATCCCAATACGCTTTTCTGCGTTTAAGGCACTTAAACTTCTGAAACTGTAAGAAAAAACAGTCAGGATTTGACTAACCATCGGATAACACGACCGATGTATGAGAGATGACCGAATGTCATATGCGCTCCCCCCCCTCCTTCCTGGGAGGAAGAGTCGACTGACCTCAATGTCCTATACGCTCTCTACGTACAAGTGCCATGTACCACAGGACAGAGACGAAAAAGCTCCATTTTCGTAACTCTCAACAATGAACCACACAAATACACAAACCATCACCATATTAATAACGGGTAATCGTGACAATACAATCAACAACGGACAACACATGAACAAGACTGACCTTGTTGAAAATGGCTGCTGACATCATCTTCCCATCGGTAAAGACTGATGCAGGCCCAAAAAAGTGGGTGTTTCCATAAATTAATTGTGATATATATAAGTAATGAGGAAATCACCTCAAAAAATATAAACCGATTTATTTTTTCAAAACCGACAAGGCGAGAGGATTAGAGGTGTCACGGAGATAATGGTCTGTAAAACTTGACTCACAGTGCCACTGAGCCACCGACATAATATCATCCACAGGGACCCCATTAAATAGGGCCGTGGATGTCACTACGCCGCGGACACTGTGAGCCTTGGCCACGTCAACCTGCTTCCCGGTGGCGGATTTATGGCAAAACTGAATGCATTCCACAATCCACCTGGAAATGGTGTCCTTAGAAGCCCTCCCATGGGGTTCAATATATGACAACCATAACGCTGACTGGTCGGTGCGCCATGCCGCCGTACGTTGTCTGTACCGGCGCAGCGCCCGGACGGGACACCATGCTTTAGAATTAGGATCATATCTAGTTAAAGCAGGCAAAATAATAGGTTGACCTGGATATTTCAACGACTGATTTTTAGCCAAGAAATTAATCCTAGGTAGCAGCTTAAGGCCTTCCCCTGAAACCACAAAACGGTCATCCTCGGCTGATAAGGCATGAATCTCACTCCTACGCCTAGCCGAGGCCGCAGCAATTAAAAACACAGTCTTCAGTGTTAATAGTTTCATAGAAATGGAACTAAGTGGTTCAAAAGGCTTATCACCTAGTACTTGAAGCACTAGCGATAAACTCCAAGACGGAATCACAGGAGGATTCCTTGGTCTTAGATTGCCCATGCCTTTAATTAATACATTCAATGTATTTACTTCATCACTTCCCCTCTTAGCCAAGCAAGGAATAACAGACATTAATGCTGACTTATAACCAGCAATAGAGTTAGGCTTGAGGCTATAGGCATCATAGAGGTGACAGAGGAAATCAGCTACTACTTGAATAGATGAATCCATTGGATCAATACATCTTTTTGAGCACCATTCTGCAAATCTGTTGATTTTATAATTATATGCTCTGGAGGTTGACCCCCTCCTGGCTTTGGCCATAAACATGGCTGCCTGCTCAGAAAAGCCCTCCTTAATTCTAGATTCCTTGACAACATCCACGCAGTCAATCTGAACATTGACGGATTGTTGTGAAGGGCCTTGCCCTGGAAGATAATATCGTCCATCAGAGGCAGAGGAACCGGATTGCAGACCAGAAGGTCCAGCAGATCCGTATACCATGATCGGCTTGGCCAATCCGGGGCGATCAGAAGCACTTGGCATTCCTCTTGTCTGATTTTCTGAAGAATTTTTGGAATCAGGATTGCTGGAGGGAATGCGTATGCATACATTCTCCCCCAGCTGATAGCTAACGCATCTGTTGCGAAAGCGCTTGGATCCGGAATCGGAGAGACGTACGTCGTCATCTTCGCATTCTTCTTCGTTGCGAACAAATCGATGTTGGGTTTCCCCCAATGGTCGAACAGACGATCCGCCACACATTGATTTAGTTGCCATTCCGTGGGTAAAACACTCATCCTTCGGCTCAATGAGTCTGCTAGCAGGTTTAACCTTCCCGGAATATGAACTGCTTTCAAGGTAATCTGGCGATCCAGACACCAACAAAGCAGTTTCCATGTCATCATACAGAGACTGGGCGACTTCGTTCCGCCCTGGCGGTTTATGTAAGTCACAACTGTTGAGTTGTCTGAACGAATAAGAACAATCTTGCCCTGAACTTTCTGTAAGAAATGTTCCAGGCCCAGGACTACTGCTCTTAGCTCCAGTAGATTTATATGTTCCTGTGACTGTTCCAGATTCCAAAGCCCTGATATCGTGGATTCTTCCAGGCAAGCTCCCCAGCCCTCCATCGATGCATCTGTATACACAGTCACCTGAGGGTGGGGAGGGGTTAGCAAAACCCCCGGTAAGAGATTCTCTGTATTCAACCACCATTGCAGGTGGTGAATCAGAGGCGCCAACACTGACACATTCGAGTCCAGCGAACCTGTACTCTGGGTCCATTGTGTCATGAGAAACAACTGGATCGGCCGCCTGCGTAAGGCGGCCTGAGGAATGACTGGTTCCAACGAAACCATCAACCCCAGCATTCTCAAGTAAACCCGTGCCAGGACATGACGACTGTCGCACACTGACTGAATCAACGAGATGAGTATTTGAACTCTCTCCTGAGTAGGATAAACATATCCCGTCTCCAGATCGAAGAACATCCCCAGGTAAACAAACTTCTGGGATGGAGTCAGCTCTGATTTTGGGAAATTGATCATCCAGCCCAAGTCTGTGAGAATTTTCAAAACAATCTCCAGATTGGCGGACAAACTTTCCCGGGTGTGCGCTTTCAACAGCCAGTCGTCTATGTACGTGTGGACTGCTATGCTTCTCCTGCGGAGGTATGCCGTGATCGCAAGAACCACACGGGTGAAAACCCGAGGAGCCGTGGAAATTCCGAAGGGCAACACCCTGAATTCCCACTGTCTGCCCTGGAATGCAAATCTCAGGAAGCGACAGAAACTCCTGTGGATGGGGATGTGGAAATAAGCGTCCTTCAAATCTATCGACGCCGTCCACATCCCCCTCTCCAACCCCGCCAACACCGAGCGCACCGTTTCCATCTTGAAACTGGGCGTCTCGATGAACTTGTTCAATGGCTTGAGGTTGAGAATCGGTCTCCACCCACCGGTGCGTTTTGTTACCAAGAACAGGGTTGAATAGAAGCCCGGACACCTTTGTGCCGGCTGAATAGCTCCTTTTTGTACGAGGGAATTTATCTCCTCCTCGATACACAACCTTTGATCTGGATCTCTCGGAATGGGAGTCCAGACTGGCACCAGAGACAGTCGCGACGGCGGGCCTGTCATCCACTCTGGATGATACCCCACGGAAAGCCATCGCAAGACTAAACGGTCCTGAGTTAACCGTTCCCACTCTTGCATGTGGTCGGCTAGCCGGCCTCCCACCGGTCCACCTAGGGACCGCGGTGGACACAAGGCATGCAAGAGCGGCACTGTCTCCGTCGCCATACACACCGGCGTGGTCCTTACCGCGGTAAGCGCCCTGTCAGGAACGATAACCACGCCCAGATCCTCGCGCGACCCGCCCCGCCCCGCGCGCACCTCGGTGCACGGGCGGCTGCCTGGCTGACGGCGGCTGAGGAGCCTGCGCCCCCCTCACTGCTGGCCGAATCGCACGCGGCCAAGGCCGGCGCTGCGACGGCGGCTGGCCTCTGACTTGGCCAGCACCACCTCGAGCCTGCAGGGGACGACACGCAGGGGCCGCGGCGCGAACGTTAGCACGACGCAGCACCTCAAACTGTTCGCGCAGCGCCCTCTGGTTATTCACCAGGGTGACCGTCTCCTGGAGGTGGCGACATCCCTCACCTCCAAAAAGACCAGGACCCGTCATAGGCGTACGGAGTAGCCTATTATACAGGTCCTGAGACGGGCACAGATTGTCCAGGGCAAATGTGCGTCTTGCCCTGACACTCCTGGTCACCGCCCGCGTCATACAGTCCAGCGCCAGGTTAATACCATCCTGGATGGTTCGCTGGACCGCGAGCGGGCCTGGCTGGCGCGATGCGGATGCCGTTACCACCCCCTGTAACAGCTGGGAGACGTGGGACAGAGCGGCAATCGAAGCCCTCCCACTCTCCTCCGCATCACGCAACGGAGCCTGGCCGCGTATCCTCACCCAAAGCCGCGCGGTCATCCACGCTGGGCTTGGGTACCACACCGTACCGCTGGTAGTCCAGGGGCACGATGCGACAACGCCTGGCCACCTCGCGAGGGGCCTTCGCGAGACGTCCACTCGTGTTAATGGACGACTCCGCCGCCTTGAACATGTCAACGACATGCTCCGCCAGCGGCAGAGAAGGCATAGCGTTAGCAGTTGGTTTCCCAGCCAACCACGGCGTGTGAACACGGTGGCTAGCCGACTGCTCCACGGGCAGATCAGGCCTAACGCTCACCAACCACTGGCAAGCGTCATACCAATCCTTCTCCGTGGCTAACTGCGAGCGCTCTACAAGACGGGGTCCTTCGTCTTCCTCCTGAGCGCAAGCAGTAGAGCTTGACGGCGGGTATGCTGATACACCTGGCAAGCCAGGGAAAACATGCGGGCCTGACAGCACCGGCATGAGAATATCACTGGTTTGACCAGGAGCAGGCACCGCGGTAGAGCGCGGGGTATATATAGCCCTACCACGGGCCCGGCCAGCACCAGCTACACTCTCGGCAAGCCGAGGTATGCGGTACCGCTGGCCATCAGCAGCGCCCTGGGCCACCACCTGAACCGCGGACCTTACTCCAGGGTGAGTAATACCGTGGAAGAAAGCGCCTGTATTCCCCGCGAGGGGTGCACAAACGTCTTCATCCATGTCCACGTCGTCAGACGGCGACCCTAGCAGGTAATCCTCATCACCCTGGTCAGAAAGATTAGACCCCGGGTCAGCAAAGAGAGCTAACCCGGGCTGACCAGGAACGGTGCCATAGGAGGTACTGGCCACCGCGGCGTGCGGATACCCCTGGACTGATAAGCAGCCAGCGGGTTCCAGCGACAACCGTCCACGGTCCCCTATCGGCGCGGCAATAAGCCTGCTGCCAGGGCCGTGGAACGCCCCCTCTAATGGGGCCACCTCTGAATCGTCGGACAACGGAAGCGGACTAAGGAAAATCGATCCAGAGGCGGGGATTACCTGCTCCGAAGCCGATGATGAGGACAATAAAGGATCTGGTCCAGGAAGCATGCCACGAAGCAACCCTGGAACCAAATCTTTTATTGTCCTCTTCATCTCTCCCAACATCTCGGTCCGGAAGGTCTCCATATCCACCGCGGACGAGACCTTCCCCTTACCCTTCCTACTTACAACCTCTCGTTTCCGCTTCTTCTTCTTCTCCTCCTCTACCACCCTGTCCGTCGCCTGTAAGCAGCACAAGAATTCGGACATTAACTCGCCCCCCCAGTGCTTACATATGTCACAATTAATCAATGGACCACAAGGGCTACATCGATAACACAGATGCGGCCAGAACTTCATATGCATAAAACGTCCACAGGACGCGCAACCCGGTCCCTGAAACAGGGCAAAGGACAAGGAGTATGAGCAACTAGTTAAGCTTAGAAACTCAATCCAACTCAAGGAGAAGGAAAACGATCATAAAGATCAATATACATCAAAAACCAGCATAGCGCTTGAATTGCTAATAAATACATAGCCAGCTGATTATGACGTCATTAATCCCGTGACAGGAAAAATTCGATCCCAACAAAACATCCAAGTGCAAAGACGAATTGTATGCTGAATGGATAAGTTGACTACACAACCATCAGATACATATAGATAACTCTTTACTGGCAAAAATGTTAATTATCTCCCTTTGATTGTTTACAATAATTAACATCACCACATTATCAATAACTAGATACCTGACACTTTGTATAGACAAACCATCCAACGTGACGAACCGGAAACTCCACCATCTGCACGCCTCTTAACTCTCTCCACCTCATGGGGAAGGAATTGGATCAAGAGGGCAAAGTGAGAAGACCTTTATACCAGGCCTCCAACTCACTGGACATAATTTTTCATTTGGTTAGATAACCTAACAGTGTTAGTAGGAAATGGAACCATGGTGGAGAGAATACTAATTCTCTGGTACTGTGACGTCACCACCTAGCGTCATACAGACCTGTGGACATAAACAGAAAGAGAAATTAGTCCTAGGTAGCACCGAGTTGATATAACCCAACCAACCAAGGCGCTTATCACGGTAAACGCGAGTCCCGGAAACACAACACACCGGGAAGAAAACTCGCTAATTTTACTAGAAGTCACCTGATTTAAAGGTCCTCCGTCCTCCTGTGGCGACGTATTCCTATCCGCCATCCAAAAAAGTGACTAACACTCCAAACAAACACCACTTAAACAGTTTAAGAGAGCGAAAAAGCTATTGAACAAGAAAACATGTGTGATCTCTTTGCCAATAATCTAGCAAAGAGGAAGTGCTAGTCTGCGCATGCGCGGTGGTGGGGCTGGCATCCGCCAGACTACGCTCTGACTCCCTGCCCAGTAGGGGCACCTAACTGTTTTAAATCTGAGTGTTTATTGAGTGAAAGCCAATATTTAGCAATATCAAAAGTATTAGGGAGGTAAGTATACTCTTGAAGTGAAAAAAAGGAAACATGATCGAACTCTGAATGAAGAACAGGAGCTGAGCATGTGGACACAAGGACACAAGGGATTAGTAGAATTTAGGCGCTGGGATAAATTAACAAGGATTCCCAGCGCCTAAAAATGCACTAACGCCGGGCGGCCACGTTACAAAAACCGGTAACGCATACAATGTTAAAGGTCTAAAATAATAAATGGAACAATATCACCTTATTAGATGATGATGCAGACTCCTCGGGCGCATTAGCATCAGCCATAATGAAAAATGGATGACAAAAGGTACTGAAATTTTCTAAAACAAGAGCTTGAAATTGTTTCTCAAGTTGCTTCAAGACCAATATATTAGAAAACAGAAGTACCAGTATGTGCAGAGGTGGGGTCTGACATGTGCATGACTGTGTACATTCCACCTGCCTAGTAGGGGCACCTAACTTTTTATAATTCTGAATATGATTGAATTTAGAGCCGATATACTAGACTAAGTACATCAAGAGTGTTAGGGAGGTAAGTATGTTCTCATTATGTGAAATGGGATTTCTACTCTCTGGGCAGCTACTGCTATCAGTTACATATATTTCAAAATATTCCACAGCTTCTCGGTATGTTAGGCAATTTATTTAACAATTCTTACCAGGATCACAGCCCATGTCAGCCAGCGCTTGATTCTCGTCACCCAGTCAGGGAATGTGATTATCACTTTTCCAGACTGTAAAATTAAATATAGTTAATAGGAACAACAATAAAAACGTTTTATAAAATTTTTTCCATCAGCGGGGGTAGGATAAATGGCTTCCCATCAAATTATTTTCAAAATAGGCAATGGAATATATCTTGTATCTGAAGACTCTTTTCCTTACCACCAACATCAATCAATGTCGCTATCTCGCATAGAAGCACAAAGCACACAAGGAATTTCAAGAAAACACAATCATATTACATATCACGTAAATAGCTTCTAAATCATTACCCCTATGAAAAAAGATTTACAAATGAATTGTAGAGAAATGCCAAAGGAAGTCAGTTGGTTGGACAAATAATTGACAAGTAATTACATATTTTCACAGATATTCCGATGAGTATAACATCACAAAGGTAATGGATCTTTCCAGTTTATCTATCCATCAAATGATGTCATAATCAACTATGCGACACGTAGGATGATGTCATAATCAATGACATTATGAATGGCGTAGATAAGCACATCATGAAAGCATAATTGAAGACAGACTAAGCGTTTTGTACGAATTGTATGTCTTGTATTGTATTGCCCACTCTGTCTGTACGTTTGAATTGATTTTAACACTTTAAAGCCGGAATTCACAGAATCTCAATTTCAAGTTAAATATACATTTGTTGTACATGTAAACTGTTGAATATTTTGAAACTAATTTGACTGGGAGCTAACAGCACACGGACAAATTACTTTCAAAATATTCAACAGCATATTTTCTTAACCCTTTCACTGACAAATCCCTGAAAAATTTAATTCTTTATGATATAAAACTCTATTCTGTTGAATATTTTGAAATTAAGTTGCCAGTAAACTTAATTTCAAAATATTCAACAGTTGTTTTGTATGGTTACCTTAAAAATGAGGTGTCAGGAATTCATTGGGGTTAAATGTTAAATTCATCAACGACATACAAATTCAGATGATTAGTGTCAGACCTTTGCCCCCTTCTGAAAACAGCTAACAAAGTGACATATTTTTATTATCACATCAGGTACTTGAGCTACGGATAGGATTCCTCCATTAGAAGACCTACCTGTAGTCCGAGGAAGCAGAGAAATATTGATGTGAAACATCCCAGTAGTCCCTCTGGATCATGAGGCATAATTGTGTCATAGATTTCCTGAGAACAGAACACAAATAAACAAGAGGTCCAAGGGCCTGTGATGCTCACCTGGACCATTAGCATTTGAACCATTTGCATTTAAATAGATTTGATGGATAACTTACGAAAAATCCAAGATCGCCAACAAAGAAATTCATCAGTCAAAATTCTCGGTTGATATGTTGAAGCCTACCACCATAGGATCATGCCACCCAAGTTTTGTTGCATTAACGAAAAAGTAGCGCTATAAATGGTCTTGGAAAAGTTTCAAAAATCCAAGATGACTGGCAAACAAATCGACCAACCAAAATTCTGTATACTTTTTATTAGACAGTTTATAGCCTACCACTATAGAATCCTTTCAGCCAAATTTGAATAAAATCTGCAAAGTGGTTACTGTAAATCTTTTATAAAATCTGAATTTCAGCCCCAAAAGTTGACCAAGCAAAATTCTGAATAGGAGTTCGGGAGCCTAGCATGACAGTGACATTCTCACCAAATTGTGTTGAAATCTGTCATGGTTATAATGAGCAGAAGCGTTTTGACAATTTCCAGTAAAGGTTGTCAAACAAAAAAATTGAGCAATCAAAATTCTGAATATTGGTTCTGGAGCCCTAAGGCCCATCCAGGCAAATTAAGTTGCAATCCGCCAAGCATTTAATGAGAAGTAGAATTTTAACTACTTCCGATAAATATTTAATAAAATTTAAGATGTTCACTAAAAACATTGATCAATCAAAATTCGGTAAACATGTTCTGAAGCCTACCCCAATAAGGTTCTTCCAGACAAATTAGGTTGGAATCCACCAAGTGATTAATGAGGAGGCGCGTTTCGACAATTTCCAGTAAATTTTTTATAAAATCTAAGATTTTCACTAAAAAAAATGTATCAATCTAAATTCTGAATAGAAGTTCTAGAGCCTACCACCGTCATAGAATCCATCTAGTTAAATTTGTTTGCTATACGTCAAGCAACTAAGGAGGAGTAGCATTCTGACCATTTCCAGTAGATTTTTCATAAAATCTAAGGTTTTCACCAAAAAAATTGATCAATCAAAATTTTGAAAAGAAGATCTAGAGCCTACCACCATAGAATCCATCTAGTCAAATCTGGTTGAAATATGTGAAGCAACTATGGAGCAGTAGCATTTTGACCATTTCTGGTAAATATTTAATAAAATCTAAGATTTTCACACAAAAAACTGATTAATCAAAATTCTGAATAGAGGTTCTAGAACCTACCGCCATAGAATCAGTCTAGCCACATTTTGTTGAAATATGTCAAGTAGCTAAGGAGGAGTAGCATTTTGAACCTTTCCGTTAAGTTTTTCATAAAATCTAAGATTTTCAACCCAAAAAATTGACCAATCAAAATCTGGAGGGTACCAGCATAGGATCCTTACAGCCAAATTTGGTTGAAATCGGTCAAAATGTTAAGAAGCAGCAATTTGACGGATGGATGGATGGACAGACAGATGACAGACGAACAGCCGCCATGGCATAAGCTCACTTGGCCTTTCAGGCCAGGTGAGCTAAAAATGATATAACAAGAATACTGTGGAATTAACCATTACCACTCTGATGTCAATAATCTATCTTTTAATGTGTCAATAGCAAAGCAACTGGTGTGGGTTCATTTTTCAACAATTTTGGTGGACGATGTTGCTGTCTACGTATACGCCAGCAACATCTTCCATCAAATTTGAAAATTAAAATTTTTATATCAGAGTGTTAGGTGTTAAATGTCTCGATAAACATCAGATATCAGTGATCTTGATCTTTGAGATGGTGACCTCAATTGTGCTTCCTAACATCATAGGCAATCTTTATCCAAGTGTAGTTCTAGTATGATCAATCAGTCGTAAACTAAGAAAGTGAGAAGCGTTGCTTAAAGCAAAAATTAAGATTGAAGATCAGAGCTTTGCCCCAAGGTAATAGTGACCTCAAAGTATATTTCTTTACAGCATCTCAACCAAGTAGCTCTGATAGGATTAATCAACCTGGCGATATATGCCAAAGCGATTCTTAATAAAAGGAAAATTTTTTTTTGATGTAATCGTCTTACTTATGTTTCACATGTATGTATTATTACTGTATTTTGCAGCTGTAGTAGTAGAAACATCCTACAGCTGCAATCAGTCCTTCTTCGCTTTTCCAACAGGTCCATTCTTGACTTGAGTGTACCGAGTCTTGTAGGGTGAATTCCAAGGCTCTCTGTGCTGGTGTCTCATCTGGCATCCTTAGCACATGGCCAAACATGGACAATCTTTGCTGGGCAACTTTTACAGACAGTGGCGACGTATTACACATTCTTGTATAGTGTATCGTTGGAAATTATGCTGTCTGGCCATCAGTGTCCAGTGTTGGTGCGTAGGAGTTTGTGGGTGGCAGGCATCGAGTTTGTCTAGCGCTGCCTTAGGAGCTGCCCAGCTGTTACAGTTAGACAACATCAAAGATAAGCAGGTTGCATTGTATAAATGTAGCCTCTTTATTAAGGGCATATTTGATCTACGAATCCATAGCTTCCAGAAGGACTGGAAAGCTATGTTCCCCATGACGCATCATGCAGCAATGTCAGCAGTACTACAAAGCAGTGAGCCAAGGATTTTACTTTTCCTCCATGGTTCGCCGCCACGGAGTGGATCGTCATTTTCTTTAGCTTCATGCTTTGTAGATAGGTTATATGTGGGTGAACTCTGTTTTGGATTCATTCACAAAGAGATTCTCAATTTTTAATTTGCTTGCAAAGTTCGTCGAGGGGTTTCTTTTCCTCATCTATGAAGTCCACATCATCGGCATATTATATCTCTAGCGGCGATACCTAGTATTGACACTGGGGGGTTTGGTCTTGTGGAACTTTCCCACACAGATTTCAATGCAAGGTAACAGGTGATAAGCACCGGAGATAGATCATCTCCGTGGGGAGCTGATTGATGTCTCAAAACTCTACATACTTCGCTGACTTGACTGGCACACTCCGCTTGGTGTCTGCAAGCAGTAGTCTCACTAGTCGTAGCTCATCTTCATTGCAACTGGCCTGGTGTAGTACATCGAGAATTTTTTAGCGTTTAAGTGTGTCGAAGGCTCGTGACATGTCAATGCCCATTTTGTGGAAATCCCAGTGTTTGGACATGACTACCGACACAAGCATGCGTTGAGTCCATACAATGTCTGGGCAGCTGTGTCCATGTTTGAAGCCACTTTGACACGATCCGGCGAAGTCATCGATCTTGTCTCAGATGCGGCATAGAGTAACATTGGATAGGATTTTCCATATGCTGTTGAGGAGCACAATGGGCCGCAGATTGGCTGGTGGGCCAGGTGGCTTCTTGGGCTTGGGTAGTGCGATACGGATGCCTTAGCCTACAGTGTCGATGGGAAGGTGGTGCATAAAAGATGAATTGATTAGGTGTGTGATCGGTTTTGAGATAATGTCACTTGCATATTTCAATAGTTCATTGCTCATGCCATCAGGTCCAGATGCATGTTCATTTTTCAGGGTTTTAAGTGCCTTCTCAACTTCTGCTGTTTCAATTGGTGTTAGTAATGGCCTGGGGTCTCCTTGAGAACGGGTGCAAGGGCTCATCATCGTGGTCAGTGAACTGTTCCTTGAACCATTCTCGAATTGCCTCAGCTTTTCCCTGGTCAATCCCGATAAAGTGTCCTTCAGAGTTATGTACAGTGAGTGATGGTGTGTAGTCAGTAACTCATTAAAAAACATTTTGTGACAGTCACCCATGGCAGTGATTTCATCTGCTAGGGAGTCTGCTTGTTGAAGATCTTTTATAGCATTCGCCAATGTGGCGCAGAATG